>OZ038504.1:88659026-88694026 GCA_964036315.1 Acanthosepion esculentum
TCTTTCTGTCACTCTCTTAGCCCCTCTCTCTCTCTTTCTTTCCCCGTTTCTTTCTCTGTTTCTATCACACACTCGCACTCGTTTCTTACATTCTGCTCACTCTAATTCAATGTCTCTTTTTCCTCTCCTTTCTATCTCCTCACACTCTTTTAAATACTCTCTTACCCTCTCTCTTTCCACTCTCTTTCTTTCTCACCCTCTCTTCCCCCTCTCTCACTCACTCATTTTTTTCATTCTCTTTCAACTTATCTTTATCTTTTTGTCTCCTCACCGTCACACCCTCTTTTAGACCTTTTTAAAACTCTCTTTTCCGCCTACACACCTCTCTCTTATTCATAAGCTTTCTCTTTCTCCTTCTCCCTCTCCCAGCCATCCCCCCTTTCTCTTCTTCCTATATTCCTTTCTCTTCTTACTCTCTCGTTATAAAATATTTTTCTTTTACATCGGCTAATTCTTCATTTTAAGTTAATAAATATTAGATTCATTTTATTTTATTATTTTGTACGTTTTGTACTGACACATTATTTTTTTAGCTTGCCTCTTTGACACTATCTTTGTTCATTCATCGGCAGATGAAATTGTATTTTTCTGAAGACCACCTCCCTCGGCCTGAAATTAATATTATTGTGGGGCTTTCTTTTCTAAAACTAAAATTTTAAACGAATCAGTTTAGTTCAGTAATTCTGATTTGACTTTTTGTAATTCTTTTTACAACTTTCTTTTGTAAAACGAAAGGTTGGTCTATTTATCTAGGAAAAACCTCTGATGTTTTCACAGCTTTGGAAATAACAAACTCGCCTCAGGTGCAGGAAATACAGAAGTATATAATTAAAGCGGCAAACGAACACAGGCAAAGATATATAGATATCATGTTACAGATTCGATATTTGTCAAGGTTGGCTTTGAAGGTAACAGCTAGTGAGATAATTATGAGAGAGTGTTTTTCGATATATTCACTAACAATTGTATGGGGTTCCAAATGATATCATTACTCGAGGTTACCGGAGTCATAAATAATTACATCGGTTACACAATCACATGCTTATCCAGACGTCTTACGGTACACCTATCCGATCACAGCTCCATTAGAACCCATTTAAACACACACAAAAATTTACCAGACTCCATTAGAAATATACTAGTAGAAAACACAAATATATTAATGGCGTGCACCTGTAAAAAAAGGTTAAAAATAATGGAGGCTTTAATAATAAAAAAGAAAAAGCCTACCCTTAACAATATTAACTACGAACAAAGCCACAACGTGCTAACCGTATTTGGAAATTAAAACACCCCTACTACACACTAAGACATATACATAATGCACACACTCAATTAAGCTGAAAAATGAAATCATCCTTGATAATGGCTAAAGGTATAGCCGAAAGCGCTCGGAAAAATAAAACATTTGGACAGTTCTTACACACCCTTTGTCCAGCAAAGAAAGCTCTTGTTCGTACACAACAAAAATTAAATAAAAAACTTAACCGTAGTACCTTGTCTGTCGTTTTTAATGAAACTTGCATATATATATATATATATATATATATATATATATATATATATATATATATATATATATATATATATATATATATATATATATATATAAATCTTTTTAAAGAATTAATGGATTTATTTCCAATATTTTTATAACTTCAAACATTTTTATAGGGGATACTTCGTATTTGAAATAGACGCCCCATTTTTATTTATCAAACAATGTGCATCGTCATGCAAACTCCTCTACAACGGAGAACACATATTCTTTACTACCATCTCTCAAATGCGCATGACGATAGATTTAATACACATAAATGAGGCATCTATTTCAAATACGAAGTATCTACTACAATATTGTTTGAAGTAATAAAAATCTCGGATTAAAAATAAATCCATTATTTCTTTAGAACTTGCTTTGTTTACATTTCAGATACCACAGTGAGCAGATATGAAGCTTTCGAGAAAATAATCTGACTGAAGAGGAAGTGTTTTTTCTTAAAAAGAGGAAAGAAAACCTTGCCTGTCGTGACGTTCTTCGTGAACGAGCGGCAAAGGACGCTGGATCAAACCGTGGTCTCATCTACAATGGGGATTTCCCGAATGCGATAACCAATAGATTTAATACACGCGGTTTAATAAATAAAAATGGGGGGACGTCTATTTCATATACGAATTATACACTAAAATAAATAAATGCATATAGATTCATCTGATATTTAGAATAATGCAAAGAACTCACTACCATTAGACGACAGTAGCGGATGTTTAACCAACTCCTGCACCACCGTTTCGAAGAATATCTGAGATGAGATTGATCCATAGCTCAGGGAGTTAGACGCTGGTTAAGCAAGTATGAGCAATAACTGACATCACAGGGCTAAAATAGAAAAATAATCAAAATATATCTCATATCTAACCAGCGTGTCTTATCTGAACGCAAGCGATCATGGCTCTCTACAACATCTTCTCCTTTGTAGCTTTTAATAAACTATTTGTTATTTCGCCTAAGGCTTTTTCTGCTTTCTGTTAACTCAAGCCCACTAAATATATTATGCATTGTTTTCCTCTGTTCCCCTTGCCCTCTACCTGACACGTCAGTATCAGATTTTCGAAGCCTGCCTTTCTCGTTACGTGCTTGAAACCACAACAGTCTCTTTCTGATATTAAGTTTAATTTCCTTTTTGTTTCCATCTTTTCCCAAACTTCGTCGTTGCTCACATGTTTGGTCCACGGTATCCTCCTCATCAGAACTATATATCTGTTTTACTTCAAGTGTCCTCTTCATCTTTCAGGAGACCGTCCAGCACTCCGACAGTGTGTACTTTGCCAAAGATTACTGTTTATTAAAGCTATGGCTGCAGTACATTCGGTTATGCCTTGACCTTAATGGGCTAGGAAGACTCGTGACGTGACCGTTTTTTTTTTTATTTTATCTCAAACTAAATATACAAGGTGTCCATAAAGTTCGTGTGCACTTTAAAAAATGTATAACTTTATTTGTATTTGCGATAGAAATAATCTGTAAGAAATATTATAAAGTTTAATGTACCTAGTTTTAAGTATAGCTAAAATAACTAATGCGATTTCAGGCATTACTGTAAATCAGTTGGCAAATATTTTCCGTGAACTGCAAAATCGTATTACCCTTTGTATTGCTAATAATGGAGGACATGTGGAAACTTAAATAAAATTTCAATAAAACCTGAAAAAATATAGATTTACTTCTTTCTAATCCTTTTTACAAATTATTTCTATCGCAAATACAAATAAAGTTATAAATTTTTTAAAGTGCACACGAACTTTATGGACACCCTGTATATGTAAAATTTCCGGATTAAATTACATAAATCATTTTGTAGAATATGATAAATACACTCTCTGGACTCATTTTGATTGTTTTTCATCTGAAAATCATTCGTCATTATTTGACGATGAGCAAGTTGTTATTTATCATGTTTTTTTTTTCCCGCTTTTATAACACTCATCCTATTTGCCCGTAGTCAAGACGCTTTATTGATAACAACAAATAAATCACTAAATAACCCCTGACCTTTAGAACTAGACTGTGTAGAAGTATGAAACCAAAACCATAAATAATTAATAATAAAAGAGAAATTAAAATTTAATTTTAAAATTAACTTAAAATATAGATAAGAATGATATGAAAATTTCTCAGAATTAACCTGTAGAAAAAGACAATATTTACATTATTTGAACTATTGTCCTCATCTTTGTCGCCATATTTATTACAACGTTTCGGCCGTTGTACGCTCCGGCCTTCTTCAGGTGGTTGGAATGTCGAACAACCCTTTACTTCGCTCACTGGGGTAGACTCTGATGTCAGTTATCAGTTATCTCCTGTTAATTTCCCTCTGAAAGTTCTTCACTGCCTTAACCGAGTAATGAACTCAAATTCTTTGGGTCCTGTCACTGGATCTAACTAACGCCTTTATCCACTGTGCCATGTATCCTTGAGGACATCTGTGTATGAATTTCTGGGTATTATAAACCTAATGTCCTGGAAGAATTTATTGAACGCTATTTTCATACTGTTAACTGAAAATTACGTCAATTACTGTCACGTGTGGAGATATTGTTTTTATTGCAGCAATTTTTAAATTTTTAAAATAGTCACAGACACTTCCAAAACCATTATGGATATACACAGATATTCAAATACTAATGGCAATAATATTTCTGAAGCAGACATTTATAAAATAAATTGTCAATACTGTTCTCACTCAGAAGGAAAATCCTCGAGAGTGCCGCCATTGAATATTATCCAAATATTAATCTACGCCCAGGCCTTTTCCCTATTTCACCTTTCTTAATAGAATTACTTCTCGCCCAAACAAACGTACAGAACAGTATCAAGAAATCAAACGAAAACGGTTGAATCCGTCAACACAGCAATAAAAACAATATCTCCACAGGTCCTGGGTAAGACGATAAACAATATCCACGTCCTGGGTATGACGATAAACTACATCCGCGTCCTGGGCATGACTATAAACTACATCCACGTCCTGGATATGACGATAAACTACATCCGCGTCCTGGGTAAGACGATAAACTACATTCGCGTCCTGGGTAAGACGATAAACTACATTCGCGTCCTGGGTAAGACGATAAACTACATTCGCGTCCTGGGTATGACGATAAACAACATCCGCGTCCTGGGTATGACGATAAACTACATCCACATCCTGGGTATGACGATAAACTACATAAGCGTCCTGGGTAAGATGATAAACTATATCCACATCCTGGGTATGACGATAAACTACGTCCAACAGCAAGGCCTCTGATCTGGTGGTTTTCAGGAGCGTGGAACCAGCTCTTAATTGCTGGTTCTCCCAGCTCCACCCTGACCCGGGTGGTAGAACCTGTTAGGGTCCCAACTATGGGCAAATATTTAATCCACAAACTCTAAGAAAATGTAAAAATACGTTTAATACCAGAAATATTTTGTAAAAAATTATATCCAGCAATAAATCTTTGAAGAAAAAATATTACCAACAATACATTTTTGGAGTAAAAAATATTACTAGCTATACATTTTTGAAGGAAAGAAAACATTACCAGAAATAAAAATTGTCGGCATTAAATAATCAACTGTGGTTGATATGCCGTAAACCAAACCAAACCAAACCAAAAACAGAACGACCTCCCAAAAACGAGATGATAGCTAAAGCGATCTAAATATTTCATGGAGTACTTTACAGGTACTATTCATAACACCCCGACATCAAAAGCTGATATGAACGAGTTCCAGCAAATAGTTAAAAAATGAATTGTATAATTTATAATCCATGAAATACAATACATTTTTCCTGCTTTTCAAACTTTGTAGACTTTCTGAAATTAAATTTCATGCATAGTTTTATTAATAACATTGACAAACATATTCAATTTACAAATTCACTTGTTGATGGCGAAGAAAATGTAACGATATTAAGAACAAAAAATCGCCTTTATTTCTTTGTTCCCATAATTTGACTCTTGAGAGAAGCCGTTAAGATCGAAAGCAAAGTTTTAGTAGCTAACTGACGAAATTGTAGATCCTCGAAGACCAAAAATAAAAGCAGAACACACAAAGGAGTTAAACCATTTCGACATTATTTCAACAAATTTGTATAAGTGACTTTAACAGAATTTATGATGTGTATATTTGCATGGGTATTTAGATAACGAGTTCAGTTGATTGACTTTGGCGCACCACTTTTACTATGGCTGCATTACATACTGTGCACCTATTTCAACCATGGGTTATGCAGATAGTACGATGATATCTAGGTAATATACAAAAACGTACAGGCAGGAGAAATTTTATAAAATATATTTTAACAGCAGTTTTCCATTATGCAGGCTTTATTAAATTATCGAACACGCACACACACACACACACACACACACACACACACACACACACACACATATATATATATATATATATATATATATATATATATATATGTATGCATGTCTGTGTGATAATAATATATCAATAAAAATATATCTGTAAAAATACAATATGAATAGAAATGACATGACGTAAAGAAAACTTTTCTGTACCAACGCGTTTCGTCCGCTTTCCAATGACAGCATATATGACCGTACGACGTTTTAAACAAAAATCAAAATCTTCTAGTATTTTAAATGAATACATTAATAATTTAGCAAATTAAACTGAAATAATAATTACATTAATAAACGCAAAGGAAATAAATAAGATTATATAAGTAAATAATAATAAATTCTACAATAAAACATTTGCTCACTTTCGTTCATTAGATATTGAATTACATCACTTATCATCTACCATAGTTTACCTTCACTTTCACAGTACGTCTTATGAATTTAAGCCTTCTTAACTTAAAAGAAATTGTAAAACTAACGATATTTTTACTTCTGTTTATAAATATGTGTTGCAAAAATCTTTATATTGGCCTTGATGAAGTCCAATAGAGGACGAAACGATACAAAAGGTGATTATATTTCATTGGATAAGATGAACCGAGTGATGTCATTACACAGAGTGAAGAAAGCGGTCAATTGTTTGTTGTCTGCAGTCAAGAAAGAACGATGATTCATAATCTATCTGTTCAATGCCATCATTTTAATCAAACTTTGAGCTATGTTAAACTTTAAAATATCAAGCCGTATATCTTTGAAGTTAATTTTTCTGAAATCAAGTTTTTTCCTGTAAATATGCCAATAGTATGATACGGACATTATTAAATTGCATATCAAAGGAAAAAACAATTCACTAGGGCGATCACAAGATCATCCAAAGTAAATTTGCGCCAGGGCTCTTACAATATTTCACCATTCCTTGCAGAACTTCTGTTATCACAGTGTGCGATATTGAATAACAAAAGTGTCTGAAAGAAAAAGAATCTAAATGAAATCAGTGAGCTCTAAAGAAAAAAAAAAGTTTTAAATTCCCAGCATCCCTCGTTCGTGCGCATGTGCAGTCGCACGAATATAACAAATTGTCTTGAAGAACGAAACGCGCCAGAAGAAAACTTTTTACAGTTTGTCATACATTTTTCCCAAATATTGTTCTTGATATATATATATATATATATATATATATATATTTCTTCTTTATTCATACTCAAGATTTATATATATATATATATGATATATATTTTTTATTTATTCATACTAAAGATATATATATATATATATATATATATATATATATATATATATATATATATATATATATCTGATATATATTTTTCATTATTCATACTCAAGATATATATATATATATATTCATATATATATGATATATATTTTTTCTTTTTCCATACTCAAGTCATATATATATATATATATATATATATATATATATATATATATATATGATATATATTATTTCTTTATTCATACTCAATATATATATATATATTGAGTATGAATAAGGCAAAATATATAAGCTATATACATATATATATATTGAGTATGAATATATATATATATATATATATATATATATATATCTTGAGTATGGATAAAGACAGAAAGATAGGGTTATATTCTTTTATATATATATATATATATATATATATATATATATATATATATATATATATATATATATATATACATATACCTATATATATATATCTTAAGTATGGATAGAGAAAATATTTTATATATGAGATAGGGACATATACTTATATATATATATATATATATATATATATATATATATAGATATATTGAGTATGGATAAAGAAAGAAAGATAGGGATATATACTTATATATATATATATATATATATATATATATATATATCTACATATATATATATATATATATATATATATATATATATATATTGAGTATGGATAAAGAAAAATAAATTTGAAAACGAATATAAGAAGGACAGATTTTGAGAAAGGAAAAAGTTTTGTTCAAAATCCGATTCTAATTTTCGATTAAGCAAAATCGGATTGACTAACATCGCTAATGGCGAATTAAAATGGCGTGTATCTCATAAGTAGGCACCTACACACACATAAACACGCACACACGCATATTCGGAAATACAAAACTATACATTTTAACATACATATACATTCATAGATACGAAGACACATCCACACATTTAAATACCCTTTCCCAAATACACATTTCACACACACACCTTTACAAACGTACTCACGCACATACACACTGAGAAGGTCTCCAACAAAAATGGCAGACAACAGAGGAATCATTGTTGGAACGGATGTCGAAAAAGCCAGGAAAATACGGTAAAGATAGGTGAGTGGGTGGTGTGGGTAAAATGTCTGCAACAGAATCGAACATCGATTAGACTTAATGAAGGTATTTCGTTTTTTTAATCAATTTTTCTTTTCCTTTGCACAAACGTTAATTGATCCGAAAGTATAAGTTTCTTTCCGATATAGGTAGAAATATTTTCCAACAGTTTGTTTAAGTGTTGCTCGCAGAATGTATGAAGTTATGCAAACAATTCTTAATGGGATCAAATCAAAGGAAATCAGGCGAGTAGAGTGATAGACAGACAGAAAGGGGTCAACAATGATCGATATTTGCGAAGAGAAAATTTGATTAAACGCTATTTAACTACATGCATATTTATAACAAAAGATATGCTTTTGCGGACATACACGCAAATGGCTGTTTGCATTCACCTATATAGACAGATATAGATAGATAGATAGATAGATAGATAGATAGATAGATAGATATGAACATGCTGACATAGATAGATAGATAGATAGATAGATAGATAGATAGATAGTTAGATAGATAGATATGAACAGGCTGACATAGATAGATAGATAGATAGATAGATAGATAGATAGATAGATAGATAGATAGATATGAACAGGCTGACATAGATAGATAGATAGATAGATAGATATGAACAGACTGACATAGATAGATAGATAGATAGATAGATAGATAGATATGAACAGGCTGACATATATAGATAGATAGATAGATAGATAGATAGATAGATAGATATGAACAGGCTGACATAGATAGATAGATAGATAGATAGATAGAAAGATAGATAGATAGATATGAACAGACTGACATAGATAGATAGATAGATAGATAGATAGATATGAACATGCTGACATAGATAGATAGATAGATAGATAGATAGATAGATAGATAGATAGATAGATAGATAGATAGATAGATATGAACAGACTGACATAGATAGATAGATAGATAGATAGATAGATAGATAGATAGATATGAACAGACTGACATAGATAGATAGATAGATAGAAAGATAGATAGATAGATAGATAGATAGATATGAACAGACTGAGATAGATAGATAGATAGATAGATAGATAGATAGATAGATAGATAGATAGATAGATATAGAGTGGTTTATCATTGGCTTTTCTGTATGGTTTATATGTGCCTTTTCTTAGCTTGAAGGTAACATCTAGAAAATCTACTTCGTTTAGGTTAGTTTTTATATCTATGTCAAATCCATTATTTTGGAAAATCTTTATTATTGCTTTTCTAGTTTTATCTGTTTTGTTTGTTACAATTTCTTAAGATTATGAGACCGTCGTCCCTGTAGAATCCTGAGTCATTTCTATCTATTATAGACTAAAATAGACTACTCACAATGCTCCACTGACCCGTATATATAAATAGCCGAGAAAAATAACAGCACTCGTGTCCTGACGATTGCGTCTAGCATGAAACAGACTGTCGCCTCTAATTGTTGACTTCAATGTTCACTTATATATATATATATATATATATATATATATATATATATATATATATATATATATATATATATATATATATATATATATGGGTAATAATCCGTTGGTATATAATGCAAGTGAATCTTATTAATAAAAATATCAAAACTGATTACCATATATTAATAATTCCAGTTTCTTTCTCTTTAATGTAAATTTATTATATCCCTTAATATTGGATTCATAGTATTTTTTATTAAAATATTTTTCCCTAATTTTTCAATTCTATTCTATATAAATTAGGTCAGTTTACTTTATGTATCTCCTCTTACCATCTCCTCACGTCTAGACATTACTACTCTCTCTATACCTTACTTTTTCTCTTTCTCTTTACTTCCTATCTGGTCTTTTCATTAATTCTTTTACTCTTTCTTTATTTTCTTCTGTTTTCTTTCTTTTCTTTCTTTTTTTGCCTCTGACTGATGGATTTATCTGATGGATTTGAAAATCCCATAAATTATTTTTAATTTGTGGATGAAATGATCATTACGTTGAACTAATCTTAATTTTTATTGCATGTAATATATATATATATATATATATATATATATATATATATATATATATATATATATATATATATATATATATTACAGTAAAATATATATATCAAGCAGAGTTATGTAAAGTCCCAGGTTGAGAACTAGCGACTCTAAGTGTTGACATCAATGTTCAATATATATATATATATATATATATATATATATATATATATATATATATATATATAGATAGATATATAGATAGATATATATATAGATATATATATATAATATTGTGTATTGCAGCAACCTCCGTTTTATACAAGTTTCATTAAATACAACTGAAAATGTACTGCTGTTAAACAAGGTAAGTAGCAATACAACATTCAGGTAAAACATTTGGACAATGTCTACATAATTTATATCCAGCAAAGACGCAAACTATAAGAATACAAATAAATTAAATAAAAAAAATGTTAGGTGTAGTACCTTGTTATTAATGAAATTTATACAAGTTATCTATATCTCTGAGATGAGGTATTATGATTACTTGCATTATTTACATTATTCGGACTGGTATCCTCATCTTCATTGCCATATTCACAACGTTTCGGCCTCTATATCTCTGAGATGAGGTATTATGATTACTTGCATTATTTACATTATTCGGACTGTTAATCTCATCTTAATTGCCATATTCACAACGTTTCGTCCTCTATATCTCTGAGATGAGGTATTATGATTACTTGCATTATTTACATTATTCGGACTGTTAATCTCATCTTAATTGCCATATTCACAACGTTTCGGCCTCTATATCTCTGAGATGAGGTATTATGATTACTTGCATTATTTACTTTATTCGGACTGGTATCCTCATCTTCATTGCCATATTCACAACGTTTCGGCCTCTATATCTCTGAGATGAGGTATTATGATTACTTGCATTATTTACATTATTCCGACTGTTAACCTCATCTTCATCGCCATATTCACAACGTTTCGGCCTCTATATCTCTGAGATGAGGTATTATGATTACTTGCATTATTTACATTATTCGGACTGTTATCCTCATCTTCATTGCCATATTCACAACGTTTCGGCCTCTATATCTCTGAGATGAGGTATTATCATTACTTGCATTATTTACATTACTCAGACAGTTTTCCTCACTGGAATTTTGAACTGAACACTTTAATTAAAAGGAATTATTACTATGCCTCTTCCGCGTGTCTCAGCTATTTCCCTTTAACTCACTATCCCAGTTCAACATTGCTGTAATCTGGTATTGAAGTGACAACTCCTTCTGTTTAGTCACTGGACCTAACCAACGTCTTTATCCACTGGGCCATGTTTCCTTGTGGAAGCCCGTATGTGAATTTCTGGAACTTATAAACCTAATGTCTCAGCGACCTTTTTTTACCAGTGCTCATATTGCAATGTTTCTGTTAATGTTATTGCATTTTTTTTACAAGAGCTGATATTGCATTTTTTGTTTTAATTCATTGCTTTTCCCCAGCATTCTTTATTACTGGTCCACATATTGTATTCATTTCTATGCTTGGTCGGCTCAAGAGGTTTTTAATCAGCTAATATATATATATATATATATATATATATATATTCCAAATTCTCGCTTGACGAGGAAGCGAGACCAGACACCTTAATTCAACGTAATTTCAAAAATTATATTGATGGTCTCGGCTCTCGCTTTTGAAACATGAGAACTCTTATGTAGCAAAGGAATCATATTTTTTTTAAATAATTATATATATATATATATATATATATATATATATATATATATATATATATATATATATATATAATGAAATTATACTGATATAAAAAATATAATTTAAACTTGTCCTAAATTTAATGTTTTTTTGTTTCTAATGAAATTCTAACGTGGTAATAAATTTCAAATGTGGAAATTTATTATTACGGTTTGTTCCGAGAGGTATACACGTGATATCCGGTAATAATTTATCGGACATCTGACCTCGAGGAACGATTTGAGTCGAAATACTGTAGTCAGTCAATGAGATAAGTCCTATGAAACGGTATTGGTCTATTAAATATTTATCTCTTTCTATCCAGATTTGCTTGTATCTTTATACCTTTCTAATCGAGTGATTTCATGGCTATCCACTTACTGACCTGCCTCCCTTCTCGTTCCGTTTGCATTGATCGATCTTTCTTTCTAATCAAAATTTTCGTCTTTCTTTTTACTGTTATTCAACTTTCTTTTTTTTTTTTTACAATCCCCCCACTTCTCTTTTCTAATCAGTCCTATTCAATTCACTCTGACTTCTCAACCCGGCAAAGAATTACCAAGAAATCCAAGAGAATCATTTTGGTTGAGAGAATTTGCTTAGACCTGAACGAAATTTCACACTAACCACACGCCAGTTTCTCTTCTTCTCAGCGTCCATCACCAACGCTATCAAAACCAATCGCTTGACGGCCACCATTTCCACCATCAGCTTTTCTTTCTGTAATTCTGTCTATCTACCAGCCAACCATCTTTCTCGGCAAATACGCTACTCCAATGTGATGCCATTGTTATAATAGCAACCGTTTATTCTAATAGCAATCTTCTTGTTATGATTAATCTCGTCCTATAAAGACTACTGTCTCGGATAGAGTATGGGACTGGTGTGAAATTAGCAAAGAGGAGCTTGTGCGTATTTATGAAGCGAGAAGCGACAATATTACCGTGTTTCTTTCTAGTCATAATTTACAGTTTGAGCCCTACGGAAGTGGGGGAGGTGAATATACACAATAATCAAAATTACATTTTCACTTTCGTTTTTCTTGTTTGATGTGTTTTTAATGGGAAATGAAACAAACATTTGTTAATACCTCTTCTCGATCCCGACAACGAAAGAATGAGAGAATATTTTATTTAATCGGGCAACTGTTCAAATTGTTTCCCATCATGGCTGACATTATATATATATATATATATATATGTGTGTGTGTGTGTGTGTGTGTGTGTGTAAGTATGTATGTATGTATGTATATACATGTATTTGTTCAAATTGTTTCCCATCATGGCTGACATTATGTATATATATATATATATATACATATATACATATATATATATATATATATGTGTGTGTGTGTGTGTGTGTGTGTGTGTGTGTATGTAATTATATATCTAAGTATATATGTATGTATGTATGTAAGTATATATGTATGTATGTATATAAGTGCATGTGTTCAAATTGTTTCCCACCATGCTTGACATTATATATATATATATGTGTGTGCGTGTGTATGTAAGTATATATATATGTATGTATATATGTAAGTATATATATATATATATATATATATATGTGTGTGTGTGTGTGTGTGTGTGTGTGTGTGTGTGTGTGTGTGTGTGTGTGTGTGTGTTTGTCTCCGTGCAAGAACAAGTACTTCCATTTCAATCTCAAGCCAGGCGTGTTTTACCGTTAAGCTACAGGAAGCCATCACAGCAAAGCAAGGCCCACTTAGCCTATTTAAGAAACACACATCTTTCGAAGTCTATTTAATTTTTGTAACAGAAATGTAAACAAAATAATTTTAAAACAATGGATTTGTTAATGTGGCATTCTTTCTTATAACTCTAAAAGTTTCGGTGTCACGATTTAGAGGAGAGTCCATGTTTTTTAAACAGTGAAAATAATATCTACCGGCTTAGTGTTCGATATTCTTATTAAAGAAAATGTGCCTCTCGACAGTTTTCTCTGTTTAATTTTGTATACGTTATATTTAGAGACTACACGTGTTTGAGTTGGTATCTCTTTTAAACGGTGAGAAAAGATCTGCTGCTTTGTTTATTGTTTGTTGTTTTTTACAGTATATCAACCTCAATGGGTTATTTAATGTCGACATTTTTTTTTCTGATAATATTTCCTTTTGTCAAAAATCTATTTTTGGTAATATTTTTTTTCCTCAAAAATGTATAGCTGGTAATATTATTTTAAAACATGTATTGCTGGTAATTTTTTTTTTCAAAAATATATTGCTGGTAATAGTTTTTGTTCTTCAAAAATGTTTATTTCTGGTAATAATTTTTACAAAGTATTTCTGGTATTAAAACCTGTTTTTACACTTTTATAATGTTTCTTACCACAGTTTCGGGGTTAACTAATTACCCATAGCTGGGACCCTAACAAGTGCTCCCACCCCGGGCCAGGGAGTACCTGGGAACACCAGCAATTAAGAGGTGATTCCACGCTCCCCAAAGCCTCCTGATCAGATTCCTTGCTGTTGGACGTAGCTTACTCAGGACGCGGATGTAGTTTATGGTCATCCCCAGAAGGCAGATGTATTTCATCGTCATACCCACGACGCGGATGTAGTTTGTCGTCATACCCAGGACGCGGATGTAGTTTATCGTCATACCCAGGACGCGGATGTAATTTATCGTCAGACCCAGGACGCGGATGTAGTTTATCGTCATACCCAGAACACGGATGTAATTTATCGTCATACCCAGGACGCTTATGAAGTTTATCGTTATACCCAGGACGCGGATGTAGTTTATCGTCTTACCCAGGACGCGGATGTAGTTTATCGTCATACCCAGGACGCGGATGTAGTTTATCGTCATACCCAGAACACGGATGCAATTTATCGTCATACCCAGGACGCTTATGAAGTTTATCGTCATACCCAGGACGCGTATGTAGTTTATCGTCTTACCCAGGACGCGGATGTAGTTTATAGTCTTACCCAGGACGCGGATGTAGTTTATCGTCTTACCCAGGACGCGGATGCAGTTTATCGTCTTACCCAGGACACGGATGTAGTTTATCGTCATACCCAGGACGCTTATGAAGTTTATCGTCTTACCCAGGACGCGGATGTAGTTTATCGTCTTACCCAGGTCGCTGATGTAGTTTATCGTCTTACCCAGGACGCGGATGCAGTTTATCGTCTTACCCAGGACGCGGATGTAGTTTATCGTCTTACCCAGGACGCGGATGTAGTTTATCGTCTTACCCAGGCCGCTGATGTAGTTTATCGTCTTACCTAGGCCGCAGCTGTATTTAATCATCATACCCAGGACGCCAAATATTGTTTATCGTTTATGCTTGATTTTTCAAGGCTGGCATGCGTTTGAAATAACGTCACTGGTTGGTTAATAAATGCTAATGTGAAAATTTGAATTTGAAGCTTATTTTGTACACAAAAAATGAGACTTTTAGTGATATTATTTAAACCTATTGACTTTTTCTACAATTATTAACGGCGTTCCACACAGACACTCACACAGGTATATATTATATATTTATATATGCCTGTACATGTGTGTGTGTGTGTGTGTGTGTGTGTGTGTGTGTGTGTGTGACTGTGTGTCTGTCTGTTTTTTTTTAAACCCTAACAATTTCATAAAAACTGATATCTCCCCCAATGATTCAAGTAAAAAAAATAAAATTAATTACATACTATACTAAATTTAATACAACCAACCTAGTCATCCATAACAATTCTTCCCCATCAACTAGTGTCTTACAAAACACCAACATCGTATATCAATTTAAATGTCCTTTTGGGAGATTTCATCTATGATAAAAATGTTAATATGGATGTTACTTTTACAACGACGACGATGACGAGAAGTCTTACATTTCACTTGAACGATGATAGTTCAATCTCAGAACATTTAAAGAAACACTCACGTCCACATTCACAGTTTAGACAGTTATTAGTAGAAACTACATCAGTGCTTTATCAAGATAATAATAAGCAAACACTTAAAATTATGGAAGCCCTTTATATAAGAGAATTGCGCCCTAAAATAAAGTCACGCGTCTAGTAACAAAGTTTTTAAATGTTTGTAGCAGCAAAAATACTAAATCACAATGCTACAATTAAAAATCATTTTAAAAGATCTTTTTAAAAAATTCGCATAAGTTACCTCCCTTGTGTAGAATTGAAAATATTTTGAATTTATGGTGTTTAACGCATAACACATCCTTAGATATGCAACCCGTCAAGATGGTCTCAGATGTGACTGAAAGTGCTTTTAAAAGGATTAAAACTAAAATAGATATAATATGTCTAAATTATTTAACCAAACATGCTTAAATAAAAAATATGCTGGCTAAATATATATATATATATATATATATATATATATATATATATATATATATATATATATATATATATATATATATATACATGTCTAGTCATACTGATGAGCTGTAATACAGAGAAACAGTATGTCTGTTGTCTGTGAATGACTATATATATATATATATATATATATATATATATATATATATATATAAATTGTGAGTATTTAAGGAGCATTTTTTCATTGATATATGTTTCATTAAACAATATAGACAAGTTTTGTCTATTTATTTTAAGAAAAATCCTTTCATAACGTCTGATAATCTTAATAACATTTTCATTGAAAGACGAAAGGAAATCACCATTTTGATACATGTTTTATTCTTAATCCTTTCTAATCCTTCGGCTTACATCAGTCATCATCGGAGATTAAAGATGTTAATTTTTGCAACAATGATAGTTTGTTTGCATGGAAGATTGCTATGCAACGTATATATTTTCGTGCATATGAAACGCAGGAAGTAAATATCGCATGCGGTTCATGACGTCACACTTGACCACGTGAATGTGAAAATGAAGAAGCGTTAAGTATGGAATGCCGTTGGTATAAACCAATAGCTTCTGTTATCAACTATAAGCATTTAAGTATATTTGTAGAATTTTCATAATTTATTTTGTTCAGGTTAGGCTTCAACTGTTTTATGTAAATAGCTTCAATAATTTTTAGTTTTTGTTTATTGTTTTCATGGTTAAGTATAGTTATGGTTTCATCAAGGATTTTCCGGAATTGTGTACGCGGCCAGGCATGATGTTTTAAATGTCCAAAAATGTTTTAATTGTCATTCAAATAGGGAGTTAAGCGTCGTGAAAGCAAGTTTGTGATGTGACCAACATAAATATTATTTAATCCGTTGGAGATACAATCTCACAGAGGGCATTTGAATTTGTAAACTATGTTGTTTTTTTTTTGCAAATCGCTAACAGGCGAGGAAGAATCATTGCGAATAATTGAGTTGTATATAATATATATATATATATATATATATATATATATATATATATATATATATATATATATTGAACAATAAAAAATATCAAAAATTAAACATGTCCATTATCAGGAGAAAGATAATTTTCTGCTTGCTGGTAGCAGTGAACTATAGAAATGAATGTCTTGATGGAGAAAATGAACTTTTGTCTGTAGTTTTCATTTGTTTTATTTTTTAACATGAATTTTGGTCAGTCCTTATGTTGGTCAAACAGTCTCTTTTAAGTTGTTATTTGAGATAAGAGCTGGATGGATTCATGCTGCTCTGAATTCCCTTGGTCATTTTGACAGATTTATTGGTTCCTGGAAAGGGAATGTGTCTCTGTTAAGTGTGTGTGTGTGTGTGTGTGTGTGTGTGTGTGTGTGTGTGTGTGTTATTTGGTTCTTGGGGAGTGAGTGAGTATGATATGTGTAAGCGTGTATATTACTATGTGTGTGTGTGTTATCATTTGGCTCATTAGGGAGTGAGTGAGTATTATGTGTGTAAGTGTGTATTTTCGTGTAGGTGTGTGTATAAGTGTGAGGTCTCAACACCTCCGTAAGCATGTCTGTCTTGTGTGGGTGAGAAATGTGGGTAGGTTTTGATTTGTAGGGTTATATATTAATACTATCTATATTGTTAAATTTATGGTTTAGTCCGGCTGGATAGTGCGTTTTTAAAAGGTTGTATCCACTTATTTTCATGGAACTCTAAAATCTTTCTAATGTTATCTGCTCTGGACTTTTCAATTCTCTCAATTATAATGAATTTGGCATGGGTTTTAAAATCATGTTTTTCTAGGCGGAAATGTTGTTCTACAGGTAATAATCTTTCATGGGGAGTCAACTTAATTCGATTGCGATAATTATTAATTCTGTAGTAAAAGGGCCATTCAGATTTTCCTACATATTGTTTCTGGCATAGTGTGCATTCTAGGAGGTAAATTATGTTAGGTTATATATATATATATATAAACTTTTATCTAAACTTTTCCATTATCTCATTATAGCGAATTTAGCATTGGTTTTGAAATCGGAAATCGGTTGTCCTAGGCGTGCAGATGTAGATGTATATATATATATATATATATATATATATATATATATATATATATATATATATATATATATATATATATATATATATATATACATATATATATATATATATGTGTGTGTGTGTGTGTATTGTGTGTGTATGTATGCGTTGTAGGGGTCTGGGCGGGAGTATAAGATTTTATCGCCTATGGGGTGTGTGTGTCGCCAAGAAATGCACACTCTTCCGGTATATCTGCGGACGTTTGAAAATACGCACCCTTTTCTCACTGAAACCCCTCTTTAAATCTTCCCTCTGTTAGATTTTAATGCCCTCTCCACCTTCGGACCTCCCTGTCTCTCTCATCTGTTACCCCTCTATATAGATCACAGGTCCCCCCACACTCTCACACATACTCTCACCAATCCCCCCCCCCCCGGTGTTGTTGTTCTGTTTTCTTTTTTAATCTGTTTTCCAATGGAATAAATTATGACCATGGAATATTAGTGTTTAAGTCTTTTTATTATATATATATATATATATATATATATATATATATATATATATATATTGAAGAGCCTGCACAAGTGAATTGCTTAAACTTTAAGCAATTCATTTGTAGGGTGCTGGCAAATGATCACTTTAAGCCTTAAAGTGATCATTTGCCAGCACCCTGCAATGTAATTACTCTCCATCATTGCGTCATGTTCTGTACTAGGGCTCTGTGTCAAATGATGTTACAATCGCAAGCTTTTTATAGACGTTTTCTATCTCTTAGCTGCATGCTGACTGTTGGCTCCTAGAAGATGACTATTCGACCTTTGCCAATCTCCTCTAGACTGGTTTGTATTCAGAGCTTTTCCTTCTCCTATACTGGTTACCAATGAAAGCTATAGGGTCCCGTCTGCCCTGATGGGAGAATAGATGGATTCGTACCTTCCGCAAGGTTATTTGCAAGAACTCGACTGGACCTCGAACACAGCTCTCAGATTTTTATTCCCAGCTGTTAGCCATTACACTGACCGCACATCCAAGTTGGCAGCATTTTGGTATTCGCAAGCGGTCACCCATCTAGGTACTGACCTGGCTTAACTTCGGTGAAATCGTAACCATCCAAGAGTGTATAATTAAAACGTACGAATCAAAAGCGAAGAAGCAGATGAAAGAGGACAGAGACAATTTGAAAATGGAGGACAGGGCGATGCGATCATAGGCCACAATGAATCAAATTCAAATATGAATGACCAAAGAGAAATTGCTTTGACAGCAAGACATCAAATTCGACAAGGAGGAGGACAATTGGAATTTAAGTGTGACGTCAGAACCGGGAATAAAAAAAAAAGAAAAAGAAAAAGAAAGAAAATAGAAAGAAAAAAATTGTCTATAAAATTTTGACCATAAAACGGAAATGGAAACAAAATTATTTTTTAATATCAAAAGGGGAAACCGGTATTAACCCGACCTCCCCACTAGGTAGGACGTGGCACAAGGCCGATTTTTATGTGGGGCGATAAGACCCGTAAGCTCGGAAAAATATTTCCCGTAGACTTCGCATACATGGGGGTCGGGTTTGTAAACCTCCCCAGACGAGACTCTGCCCTTCGGCCTAGCCTCGTCTGGAATATTTAGCCCCCCCCCCCCGGGTTATATGTGGCATAAGGCCGGGTTTAACGTGGGTTTTCCAAACCCATATCCTCAGCCAAAAATAATCCCTTCGAATACATATAAACGGGTTCACGGTCGGTCTACCTCCCCGAACGAGTCTCTGCCCTTCGGTCTAGTCTCGTCTGGAATATTTAGCCCCCACCACCACCACGAGGGTTACATGTGTCATAAGGCCGGGTTTAACATGGGTTTTCCAAGCCCGTATCCTCGGCCAAAAATAATCCCTTCGAATACATATAAACGGGTTCACGGTCGGTCTACCTCCCCGAACGAGACTCTGCCCTTCGGCCTAGTCTCGTCTGGAATATTTAGTCCCCCCCCCAGAGGGTTACATGAAGCATAAGACAGCGTTTAACGAACCCGTATCCTCGGCCAAAAATAATCCCTTCGAATACGTATAAACGGGTTCAGGGTCGGTCTACCTCCCCGAACGAGACTCTGCCCTTCGGCCTAGCCTCGTCTGGATTGATCTCTGCTCGAAGGCAGAGAATTTAACAAGTCACTCGCAAGCCTAGCATCGAACGACCTCAGTCGAGAAGTGAAAACCGTATTGGAAAATGTTCGAGATGATCCTATTATAATTGTACCTGTCCCTCCCCTTGTTATCTGACATGCTATTTACCCCCTGCCAACACCTTATAAATAATGGACTAATCCGTTTTGATCGCGTGGAAAAAGGGGCAAAGACACTACTTGGTTTCAAGGAGAAAATAAAAAAATTATGTGTAGAGAGGAAATCAGATTAAGCTGATAAGAACAGGTACTACACTTGGTATCGACTTGACCCCCGACTGTGTCAGGTTGTGACACAAGGTCGGTTTTTAACGTGGGGACCCGAGTGTTTTCACCCGGGTCGCTGGTCTTTGCTGGTCTTAGCTTGTCCAAGCTGGTCATAGCTGGTCTTGGCTGGTCATAGCTAGACGTAGCCGCGATTCTACCAGCGCAGGGACGAAACCCTGTGCCAGGCATGTATCAGTGATCGAATCTCAGCCAAAAGGCGTTGGATTTACTTGACCTCCCACACGGTCAGGTTGTGACACAAGGTTGGGGTTTAACGTGGGACGGGAGGGGGAGTGGACCCGAGTTTTCACCCGGGCCGCAGTGCTTTAGCTGGTCTTAGCTTGTCCAAGCTGGTCAGAGCTGGTCTTAGCTAGTCAGACGTAGCCCCGATACTACCAGCGCAGGGACGAATCCCTGCGACCGGCCTGTATCAGTGATAGCTCCCGGTCGGGATTTACTTGACCTCCCACAGGGTCAGGTTGTGACACAAGGTCAGGGTTTAATGTGGGAATGGAGGGGGAATGGACCCGAGTTTTCACCCGGGCCGCAGTGCTTTGGCTTTAGCTGGTCTTAGCTTGTCCAAGCTGGTCTTTAGCTGGTCATAGCTAGTCTTAGCTGCGATACTACCAGCGCAGGGACGAATCCCTGCGACCAGCCTGTATCAGTGATCGATCCCGGCCTAAAGGCGATCATTCAGCGAGTAATCTGCGAACAGGTACTACACTTTGATCTTAACCAAAATCCGAGAAACGATCGTATTTTCTCGCCGCGCCACGCTGGCAGTATGTGACAAGGTCCGGTAAATTGCTCAAAATCAATTGCTCGACAGTAAATTGCTCGAAATCAATTGCTCAAAAAATAATTACTCGAACTATCAATTGCTCGAAAGGCAGTTTTTTTGGTTAAAAAAAATTACATTGTTTCTAATATTTGCTATAAGATAAAATAACTTTATTGTTGTTAACTGAACAGTTAAAATTCGCGATTACATTTATATAGCAGGTCTTTTTTTTCCTATAATTTAAAATAAAGGGTACATTTTTATTATTACTGTTATTCTTCGTGATTTAAAAAATTTTTAAAATGTAACTATTGCTGCTAATATTTACTCTATTAGTATAAAATATTATATGCAACACTTCTTAAATATTCTTCAAAATTGTTGTGTCCTAGTTTGATAGAATGTTCTTTAATCGCATTGCACAGTCACGGGACGTTTTTCTGCCCTCAGCTGCACTCATTCCTACCACATATTGCTCTATTTGAAATTCTTGTAAACTTTGACCTCTCTTTAGTCCACCAATAAACTTCCAAATAGAGGGATGACGAGCACCTATTTCGTGTTCAAAACTGTTGTGCCACCCTTCAGTTGCATTGTTTGTTTTCGACATTCCTTCTACAAAATTATCGAAACAGTTTCATGTTTAAATAAAGGAGCACGTCTACGGCCGCCCAATCCACGTGTCTTCAAAATAATCCACTACTCCTTGAAGTTCATCTGGAAAAACTTCTTTTTCAGCTAGAAATTCAAATGTTTCCACAACTTTGGTTACAGGCATAAAAGGCCAACGTAGATAAAAGACGAACTGTAAATTCAGCTTCGGTGTCGTACATTATCTTAAGGCCACTTGCTTGGATTTTTCGATAAAGGCTTTGACTGAAATGAAAAAAAACACCCACTAGAAAAACAAATCTGGACTGCTAAAGTTGAGTGTTGTGGCCCCTTTTATATCCTGCTCCGTTGACGTGTCGGGAGACGGCGCAGTTTACGTGGTGCTTCGAGCTTCGAAATGACTTCGAGCAATCTGCCTTTCGAGCAATTGATAGTTCGAGAAATTATTTTTCGAGCAAATGATTTCGAGCAATTTACTGTCGGGCAATTGATTTCGAGCAATTTACTGTTGAGCAAATGATTTCGAGCAATTTACTGTCGAGCAAATGATTTCGAGCAATTTACTGTCGAACAAATGATTTCAAGCAATTTACTTTCGGGCAATTGATTTCGAGCAACTTACTGTTGAGCAAATGATTTCGAGCAATTTACTGTCGGGCAATTGATTTCGAGCAATTTACTGTTGAGCAAATGATTTCGAGCAATTTACTGTCGAGCAATTTACTGGCGAACAAATGATTTCAAGCAATTTACTATCGGGCAATTGATTTCGAGCAATTTACTGTTGAGCAAATGATTTCGAGCAATTTACTGTCGCGCAAATGATTTTGAGCAATTTACTGTCGAATAAATGATTTCAAGCAATTTACTTTCGGGCAACTGATTTCGAGCAACTTACTGTTGAGCAAATGATTTCGAGCAATTTACTGTCGGGCAAATGATTTCGAGCAATTTACTGTCGAGCAAATGATTTCGAGCAATTTACTGTCGAACAAATGATTTCAAGCAATTTACTTTCGGGCAAATGATTTCGAGCAATTTACTGTCGAACAAATGATTTCAAGCAATTTACTTTCGGGCAATTGATTTCGAGCAATTTACTGTCGGGCAAATGATTTCGAGCAATTTACTGTCGGGCAATTGATTTCGATCAATTTACTATCGGGCAAATGATTTCGAGCAATTTACTGTCAGGCAAATGATTTCGAGCAATTTACTTTCGAGCAATTGATTTCGTTCAATTTACTGTCGGGCAAATGATTTCGAGCAATTTACTGTTGAGCAAATGATTTCCAGCAATTTACTGTCGGGCAATTGATTTCGATCAATTTACTATCGGGCAAATGATTTCGAGCAATTTACTGTCGGGCAATTGATTTCGATCAATTTACTATCGGGCAAATGATTTCGAGCAATTTACTGTCGGGCAAATGATTTCGAGCAATTTACTGTCGGGCAAATGATTTCGAGCAATTTACTTTCGGGCAATTGATTTCGTTCAATTTACTGTCGGGCAAATGATTTCGAGCAATTTACTGTCGGGCAAATGATTTCGAGCAATTTACTGTCGAGCAAATGATTTCGAGCAATTTACTGTCGAACAAATGATTTCAAGCAATTTACTTTCGGGCAATTGATTTCGAGCAACTTACTGTTGAGCAAATGATTTCGAGCAATTTACTGTCGGGCAATTGATTTCAAGCAATTTACTGTCGGGCAAATGATTTCGAGCAATTTACTGTCGGGCAATTGATTTCGATCAATTTACTAGCGGGCAAATGATTTCGAGCAATTTACTGTCGAGCAAATGATTTCGAGCAATTTACTGTCGAACAAATGATTTCAAGCAATTTACTTTTGGGCAATTGATTTCGAGCAACTTACTGTTGAGCAAATGATTTCGAGCAATTTACTGTCGGGCAATTGATTTCAAGCAATTTACTGTCGGGCAAATGATTTCGAGCAATTTACTGTCGGGCAATTGATTTCGATCAATTTACTATCGGGCAAATGATTTCGAGCAATTTACTGTCGGGCAAATGATTTCGAGCAATTTACTTTCGAGCAATTGATTTCGTTCAATTTACTGTCGGGCAAATGATTTCGAGCAATTTACTGTTGAGCAAATGATTTCCAGCAATTTACTGTCGGGCAATTGATTTCGATCAATTTACTGTCGGGCAAATGATTTCGAGCAATTTACTGTCGGGCAATTGATTTCGATCAATTTACTATCGGGCAAATGATTTCGAGCAATTTACTGTCGGGCAAATGATTTCGAGCAATTTACTTTCGGGCAATTGATTTCGTTCAATTTACTGTCGGGCAAATGATTTCGAGCAATTTACTGTTGAGCAAATGATTTCGAGCAATTTACTGTCGGGCAATTGATTTCGATCAATTTACTATCGGGCAAATGATTTCGAGCAATTTACTTTCGGGCAAATGATTTCGAGCAATTTACTTAGATCCCAGTTTAATGTGGAGAAACCTAAGCGGGGGCACCTGGGCCAAGACTAAAACTAGTAACTGTACAACCGTCTGGTTGCGCTGATATCAGTATTACTAGCAATGACCACTCTTAAGTGCAATGAGGAAGTTGGTGGAGCTGATTCGAGACAGCAGGCCCCACTCAGTAATATTTTTGCGTTACCCTATGATAAAAGCGTATCTGTATCTAATGACCGTGTAAGGCAATCGCCAAAAATCCAGTTACCATAAATAAAATAACGTTATCTGAAGTCTGCTGAAGTATTTTAAAATTATTATTAAGAGAAACAGTCGTAAGACGGGAATTTCCTTAGAAAGATAGAAAGAAAGAAAGAAAGAAAGAAATGAGAAAGAAAGAAAGAAAGAAAGAACGAACGAAAAAAGAAAAAAATGAGAAAGAAAGAAAGAAAGAAAGAAAGAAAGAAAAGAAAGAAATGAGAAAGAAAGAAAGAAAGAAAGATAAAAGAAAGAAAGAAAAAAGAAAGAAATGAGAAAGAAAGGAAGAAAGAAAGAAAAAAGAAAGAAAGAAATGAGAAAGAAAGAAAGAAAGAAAGAAAAGAGAAAGAAATGAGAAAGAAAGAAAGAAAGAAAAAAGAAGAAAAAAAGAAAAACGTCTAATGTCTCCTGCCAATACCTCCTAAATTCTGTTTTGATCGCGTAGAAAAGAAGAGAAAAGACTGTACTTGGAGTCATTGAGAAAAAGAAAGAAAGAAACAATGAAACAAAGAAAGAAAAAAGAAAGGGAAGATAGTAGTGTTTAACATCTCCTGCCAATACCTCATAAATAATGGATTATTCCGTTTTGATCACGTGGAAAGAGAGGAAAAGACACTACTTGCTTTCAGTGAGAAAATGAAAGAAAGCGAAAAACGGAAGAAAGGAAGGTAAAAGTGTTTATCGGCTGTTTCAGTGAAATGGAAAAAGTTGTCAATTTCAAATCGTTTCATTTGTACCCACTTCTTAATATAATGACCAGCATTCATATTTATGATTGTTATTGCAATAATTTGCTAAAATTGTTAAGCTCAAACATTTAACGATGTGATAGAGCAATTTGTAAGGACATTTTATTATCGTAGAACTCGCCATGAACATATTCAATCATTAACTGAAGAATTCATATTCTTCAGAAAATTCAAATACGAAAATTTCACGGGACTTTCTCATTACAATCATTTCGGCATTACTAAAATTGTCTTCACTAGCTGTTGTTGGAAGGAAGGGAAATAGATCACGTGATGGGAAGAGATTGGCTCTTGAAGGATTTGGGTGTCGTTACGGAAACACGTGAAATATTCAGATGAAAACAGGGAGAGGAAGAAAGTGTGGATACGCAGAAATGGCTTCTCTAGGGGAAAAAGCAGATAATAATGAACTTAAAATTTCGGCGATGCAAATAACATGAAATCTTTTAGCGTTAATAATATTAGTAATGTAATTTATTAATCAGCAACTTGTCCATATCATCTATCTATCTATCTATCTATCTCTTTGCATTATCTAAGTCTATTTATATCTATCTATCTCAATCTATTTTTTCTATCTATCTATCAATCTAAGCTATTTATATCTATCTCAGTCTATTAACTTTCTATCTATCTATCTATCTATCACAGACTACTTATATCTATCTCTGACTATTTATATCTATCTCTCTCTATAGATAGATAGATAGATAGATAGATAGATAGATAGATTACATGAATCATTCATACAAAAAAAACAGATATTGAAGTTAATGATATAAATGGCGAGAATACATCTTCGCAAACAAATTTAATAAATGACATTAACCCCGAACCTGTAGATGAATGTTATGATCCCTGTTTATAAATTCCAGTTGCATAAGGTCTTTTCTTTTTATAAGCTTTCATCTGTGCATACAGACATCATCAAGTATGAAAATATATTTGTTTTTACATCCAGGTAATAACAGGACAACGAAAGAACAGATGTAATCCGAAATATGTTTTCAGAAATG
The DNA here is from genome assembly GCA_964036315.1 of Acanthosepion esculentum. Taxonomy (NCBI): domain Eukaryota; kingdom Metazoa; phylum Mollusca; class Cephalopoda; order Sepiida; family Sepiidae; genus Acanthosepion; species Acanthosepion esculentum. The sequence continues at coordinate 88,685,748 of OZ038504.1, forward strand.
TGTTATTGTGAATTGTAAGAAATTTTGGAGCATGCGGTCGCAACGCTGAGGTTGAATTTTTAATTTTGTTTTTTGTATGAATGATTCATGTAATGTAAATTGAACTGCACCACATACTTGATATATATATATATATATATATATATATATATCAGATTATTTATATGTATCTATCTTTGTGTGTGTATTTGGATATGTGTATCAGCTAATAAAATGATGTGTTCATTTAATGTTCTGAATCTGAAATTTGCTATCAACACCTCCACCTGGTAAGTGGATACCATTGAATTTTACTTTATTTCTTGCTATAGATGATCTATCACTCGTTATGGAACACTTTGATTACAAAGGGCGAAATTCTTACAAGTCTTATTTTTCCAAACTTTCCATGGCCGACAAAATTCTTTTTGTAAGATATTATTTTTTTCTTCGGTAACAACCAGTTTCCGGGGGAGCATTTCAACATCAAATATTCCATTTTTTCTATTTTTGGACTTTCACCAACGTAATAATTTTATTTTTTACATTTGTATATATATATATATATATATATATATATATATATATATATATATATATGTGAAAATTTCTCAAATTTAACTTTTAGAGAAGACAATATTTGTAAATAACTGACAATAAGAAAACAGTAATTGCTGACGCGTTTCGTCCAATGCGGACCTAACAATATGAAAATAGCGTTTCCTACATTCCCGTTGCTAAGAACACTGTTTTTTGTTTTTATTCATTTTCTTTGTTTGATTAAATTCATTTCGTTTCTTGCTTTGAAAAAGTCCGCATTGGACGAAACGCGTCAGCAATTACTGTTTTCTTATTGTCATTTATTTACAAATATATATATATATATATATATTTATATATATATATATATATATATATATATATATATATATATATATATATATATATATATATATATATATATAAAGTTTTTTTACATGATGAAAAAACCATAAAAGCAATCCGAAGACACTGGACATTTCGCTTTCAAATTCAAACCTAAAACCATAAAATGGTCCGAACCGTAGAAAAATCTGATAAAAGAGAATTTACTCTTTCATAAGGAATATATATATATATATATATATATATATATATATATATATATATATATGAAGAAATATAGTCTGAAAGTGTGCTATATTTATGGGAGAAAGTGCTCAATATCAGAGATAGAGCGTTCTATATATATATATATATATATATATATATTAAGCATTTCACCCCAAGCAAGGCGGGAACCCACTAGCACGCAAGGGGTTACAGAAGATTTTAAGCGAGAGCAGATAGGAGTGATAGAGGAATGGATGTGGAGAAGGATAGTGGATAGATCAAGGCAACTGGAGATATCGGTTGACATTACATTTGAATACTTGGAGATTATAGTTGTCAGGGAAACAGGAATAAGGAAGGGAGTTCCACAGGCGAGAGGTGCGAGATATGAAGCTATTGGAGTAGAAGAGACGGCTACATTTAACAGTTTCAACAGTGAAAGGGTGGGAGCGGGATGCCAGCCTCGTAGGACGCTTGAATTCATGAAGTCTGGGAACCAGCGAAAGTAGCTAAACGGAGCAATTACAGTAAAAGTATTTGTAAAAAAACAGAGGGAGGCGACGGTGCGTCTGTGAGCGAGCGACTGCAGACGAGATGCCAGATCAGGGCCAATTACATTGCATATCCGTCTCTGGAACTTATCAAGAACCCCGAGGCAAACAGAAGGGGCTCCAGACCATATATGGCAACAATACTCCATGCAAGGGCGAATGGCTGGTTTGTAGATTTGAAGGATCGATTCCGGGGAGAAAAAATTCCTGGTGCGGCCCAGGGAGACAACTTTCCTTGCAGTGGATGAAGCAATTGACTCAATGTATTTGTTCCGCCTCAGCAGACAGCGTGAGACCGATCAGCCGCAGAGAGGAGCTCTCGAGAAGTTGAGCTTCAGACATTCTAATGTAGGTACCTTCATGAGATCGCCAGAAAATGAGCCATAGCATGATAAAAATGGCCTTAAACTTGACGAAAATAATTTTTATTTGTCTGTTTATACTATAATCAAGAGGAAAGATGAAAGTATTTTTTGATTATTTTTTAATTTTTTTTTATCATTTCGAGCACGTCCAAATTTGTCGTTTAAAATCATGTTTTGTTTTTTGTTTTTTATTGTCAGCCATTTTTTGCAATTTTTAAAATTTTATAAACAAAAGTTAATTTTTCCGTTTAAAATTATGCCAAGAAATAGTTACACTTTTTAAAAAAATTTATTTTTACAAAATTTAAAATTTAAATGTTTATTTAACATATTTTGAAAGAAAACATTACTTACTTTACGCGCTGAAAAGTGTACTTAAAAAAAAAAAGACAGCGGGTCTGAACAGCAGTGACACATTCGAGGTGTTGATTGATGCTGTCATCAAGTATTGACAGCTTACGCGACCTAATTTCATCGTATGGATGGACAAAAGGGAAATAATTTAGCTTTTTATTGAACCAAATTACGTAACCAGTTATTAAGGGAAAATTACAGCGTTTTAATTTTTAATTGTTTCTTAGCTTTCCATCTTTACGTGTACGATGCTTTATGAAAATTTTTTAACTAAGACTGTTGACAGAAAAAATTTCATCAGGTGCATACAAATTAATTTAATTACAGTGTAACCCGGATATAAGAGACCCGGATATAAGAGAGATTTTATGTGGTCCCAAATTAGAGCTATACTTACCTAAACAAAATAGATCAAACCCGGATATAAGAGAAACCTGAATATAAGAGACTTCGTCTCCGGGCCCCGACAACTCTCTTATATCAGGGTTACATTGTATTTTAATTACTTTAATTAGGTATCTTTCTTATGAAAGGCTAAGTGTAGAATATAAATATATACATTTATTATATTTTATTTCATGGTATTATTTGTATTTCCCTTCATTTTATTAATTTTGAAATGAAAAGGCTGACTGACAGCGGAGAACAACATTTAGCCACGCAAACCACGTGGCTTTCTTTTGTTTTCATGATGTTTCGTTTCCGGTCTTCCGTATATTTGAATTTAAGCTATTTTTGAACACAAAAAAAAACATGATATATTAGATTTTTACCTAAAGGCAACTTTCTGATTGTAACCAGGTTTATTTTATAATCTGTAAATGATATTTATCTACTTAATAATACCATTGACTAACTGAAAATCGATTTTTAATCAATTTTAAAATATTTAACAACTTTAAGCAATAAACATAAATTTAACAATAAGAAATAACAAATAATTGTTGTAAAAATTTATTTTTCATCGAAAATGTTTTTTGCTTTCAGGAAATGTTATCCATAGTCATACAAATAAGTAAAAGCAACTAAAAGTTTTTGAAATTAAATAATGTCTTTGTTTTATTGAGTTTTGTATGTTACAATTCAGAGCTGATTTTAAGGTAGACGGGTCCGAAATAAAAAAAAAGTAAAATGGATTTGCTTTGGTCAAAGCCTTGTGCTTTTAACTAATTAATCGCTAAATCATACCACTTAGAATTTCATGAGTTTTCATGAAATTACTTATGGGGGGTGTAATAAATAAAATAAAAAAATTACCATGACTTAAAAAAAAAAACATATTTATAATAATTTTCATCATCATTTGTGAATAGTTTCTGAAAGTTTCATGAAAATCCGACAATTATTTTTATTTTTACAAGATTTTCTAAATTAATGGCTCCCATTAAAATGAAAATACAAAAAAAATACACGATCTCATGAACGTACCTAAATGGGATGCAGGGAAGGATCCCTGTGGTGATTAATAGAGAGCAGTTTTGTTTTTAAGGCGTTAAAGTTAACCAGACAATTCCTGCCCCGGTTTACAACCGATTGGAGGTCCTTTTCGAGACGAACGGCCAGGTTAATTTTGTCAGCGACACTAGATTTGTTTTTGAGGCAGGAGTAAATTGTGGTGTCGTCCGCGCAGATGCCAACTTGGGAATCTATGGCGTCAGGAAGATCGTTTATGAAGATAAGAAACAGAGTAGGGACTCGGATGGAGCCTTGAGAAACACCTGCGTACGTGGGATAGGAGCTGGAGGAGAATCCGTTGAGAACGATCTTCACTTCATGGTTTGACAGGAATGATTGTATTAGATCAAACAGTCGACCTGTAATACCTTAACCCTGAAGTTTGCGATGGCCGGCATGCCAAACCCTATCAAACGCTTTGGAGATGTTTAGGGCTACGGCACGAGCTTCTCCGTTATTATGAAGAGCTTGGGAGACAAATTCTGTGATGGCCGAATGCACGTCAACTGTAGATCGGGCAAAGCGGAAACCATATTCCGTGTCTGAGAGCAGATCATGGGATGTAAGGTGGTTAACCACTTCGGCGTTGATTAGGGCTTCGAAGACTTTGCCGAAGAGGAGTAGGAGACTGATAGGACGGTAATTCGAAGGGTCAGAGGAATCGCCAGAGTTCTTAAAGACAGAAACAATGGATGAGGACTTCCAGCATTCAGGAAAACAAGACTCCTTGAGGCAGTAGTTATACAATTTAGAGAGGGGGGTGCCAATTCAATTTCTTCAAGACAATGGCTGGTATCCCCCCCACACACATATATATATATATATATATATATATATATATGTTGAAACTTGACTAATGCATGAAATAATAATGCAACACAAAATGTACTTAGAACAAAATGTATTGAAACAAGAAAGTGTACACAATATTTACATATAGTATTTTGTATATTCCTGGGAAGACCGTTCCTGGAGAATGTGTTGACTAAGTCGCAGTCGGGCAGAGTCTCTAGTTGAATCTCTTGATTCGCCTCTCCTGTCTTCCCGGTACCAACCATATTTATATCGTCGGTACTCCACTATGCAAATTAGGTGGATCCTACCACAACACCCCCCTCCCAAGCCTTGGAATCCCTTTTGGATTTCAAACTGGCTTCCTATATGGGATGATGATTATGGCTATTTCTTTGTAGATCCCATTTGCATACTTCATATGTATATGTCAATCCGCTTAATTTTAATATCTTTTCCTTTTTGGATTCACGTCCAATGGGTCCGTGAACTTTCATTTCCTACCGGATCTTCTCGGTTCAGGAGTATTCTGCGGAGGTTCTACTTGAAAAATATCAAACATTACATCAATGGGATCTTCCTCCTCATCCGGTATACTTTCTTCATGCTCTAGAACGTAACATTTTTTAAGTTGGTTCTGGTGCCTTTTATGAGTATTCTTCGGCCCTTTAATTATGTAAATCAGGTCACCGATTCTCTTGTCCACTATGCCTCGCTCCCAGAACTCAACGTTGTTTCTGTAGCACTTGAAAAACACCTTCTCTCCGGCGGTGTATCTTTTTCTAGCTATATACATAGTATTCTTTACTCTATTTTTTCCTGGCAAAAGCTTGTCAAACACTGACTTAATTTGCCTAGCGAACATTAGTTCAGCTGGTGCCATGTTTGATTGTGTTCTCTGGTTTGGCGTGATTCTGTATACTTGTAGGAATTGCTGAAACGCCTTTTCCGTTGGAACTTCTGAGGCTTTCTTCAGAGCGCGCTTTAACGTATCGACAAATCTTTCTGCGAGTCCATTGGATCTCGGATGATACGGCGGCGTCGTTATGTGGTTAATTTGATATAACTCACAAAATTCCTTAAATTCTTCAGAAGTGAATTGTGTACCATTGTCACTCACAATACACTCTGGTACACCGAACCGTGCAAATAGTTCATGCAAAAAAGTTGTTGTGGTATTGGACGTAGGCTTTTTGCAGCGTAGTACTTCCGGCCATTTTGTAAAACTATCTACCACTATTAAGTAGTAATAATCTTCTACCGGACCAGCGAAATCAATGTGTAATCTTGTCCACGGATGATCCGTCTTGGGCCATGGTTTGTGTACTATAGGTGGTGCCTTAGCTGCTAACGGACACCCTTTACACCGATGAACCATGTTTTCGATATCCACATCCATTCCTTTCCAAAATACAAAGCTTCGCATTAAGCTTTTTGTTCTATTAATCCCTGAGTGACCCATATGAAAGTCCCGTAGGATTCTTTTCTGCAACTTTTTGGTACTACTACTCTCTCACCATATAATAAAATTCCGTCACATATTGAATAAATCTCCTGCACTTTTTGGTCATTTGCTACCATTTTGCTTTTTATTTCTAAAATGAAATCATCGCTTTCAGCTTCTTTTTTGATTTCCTTTGATGTAACCGGTAGCTCTCTTACAATGTTGTTTACCATGCTTTTCACCTCATAATCTGCTCTGATATTTGCAATAATTGATTCTTCGAATCTTTCTTCTTGACTCGGTACGAGTCTTGATAAAGTATCCGCATGAATTATATTTTTGGATGATAGGTGCTTTATGTGAAAATCATAATTGAGAAGAATGGTTTCCCATCTTAACAGTCGATTTGCCGTATAAACGGGTAACCCTTTCTTTGAACTAAAAATAGTGATCAGAGGTTTATGATCCGTTTCTAACATAAAATGTCTACAGTAGATGTATCTATGAAATTTTGTTATGGCAAAAATGATACTCAGCGTCTCTTTTTCTATCTGTGAGTAACTTCGTTCTCCTGGGAGTAATGCTCTCGAAGCATGTGCAATTGGTTTTCTAGAACCATCTGGCATTATGTGTTGAATACACGCTCCTACCCCGTATGAACTAGCGTCACTTGCCACTACAATATCAAGTTTTGGATTGTAATGGGTTAAAAAGAGGTCGGACGTAAGCATTTTCTTTATTTCATCAAAGGCTTTCTGACATTCTACCGTCCATTCCCATGCCTTGTCTTTTTTTAGTAGTTCATTCAACGGAGCTCTTAGATTGTACATTCCTTTAATGAACGCTTGATAATAGTTTGCAAGCCCCAGAAAACTTTGTAGTGTCGCCACATTAGTGGGCGTCGGCATGTCTCTAATCGCAATGGACCTTTCCGGATCTGGAAAACTGCCATTTTTGTTGATTATGTGACCTAAATACTTAATTTCCTCCAAACCAAATTCGCACTTTGATTCTTTGACTTTAAATCCAAAGTCCTGAATCTTTTTAAATACTTGATTGAGGTGCTCTCGATGTTCGTCGACGTTTGCACTCCTTACTATGATGTCATCTAAGTAGGCACACGCAAAGTCTAAATCATTCAACATGACGTCCATAGCTTGTTGAAAAATGGCTGGTGCTTCCAAAAGGAAGCCTGTTGTACTTGAATAAATCTCTATGCGTGTTTATCCCTAGTAACTTCGAACATTTCTCTTCGACGGGAATTTGGAGATAGGCATCTGATAAGTCGATTTTTGAAAAAATCACTCCGCCATTTAGCTTGTTAAAAATCTCCTCCGGACTCGGTAACGGGTAATGGTAGTCCTTAATTACCGAGTTCAACCCTGTCGAAAAATCAACGCAGACTCTGATTTGGTTTGATTTCTTTTTTATGCACACAATCGGCGCAGCCCATGAATTAGATTCTACTTTCGAAATAATTCCCATTTTTTCCAACCTATCAAGTTCTTCGTTAATTTTTTCTACACTTGCGAAAGGCACGTTACGTTTCTTTTTAAAAATTGGCATAGTATTTTCCTTTAATTCAAATTTAGTTTCAAACTTGTTACATCTTCCAAGACCAGGTGTGAAGGTTTCTGGAAACTTTTTCTTTAATTCATCTTTAATGTCCTGGCTTGTTTGCGTATTACTTTCTACTTTTCTGCAGAATGAGTTTAACGGTTTATTCCACAATTCGAATGTTTCAATAAAATCTGTACCCATCAAGTTTTATCCATTTTTCAGAATGAAAACTTTTATTTTTTTAACGATCCCGTTCAATTTCATGGGAAGTACAACCTCGCCTTCGAAGTTAATTTCCTTTCCAGTTACCGTTCCAGCGAGTTTCGTTGACTTCATTATTGTAGGCCTTTTTAAAATTTTCCATGTTTTATAGTTCATTATTGTTAAATCTGACCCCGAATCGAGTTGAAATTTGATATTCTTTTTAAATATTTCAGTCGTCACATATTTCCTCAAATCTCTATCTGATTTGATATTCGAATTTGTTTGTCTAATTCGGCTATTGAATTTTTTCGTTTTACAACACGATCCTTTGTGACCATTCTTGTGGCACACGAAACATTTCTTATTTCTATATGGGCAATTTACCTCCCAGTGTCTTTCGTTACAACGTCTGCAATTATATGGTGGGACCTTTTTTCCATCCTCGTTCTTTTTATTTAATTTTTCTTGTCTATTTTTAAAATA
>OZ038504.1:88699026-88726526 GCA_964036315.1 Acanthosepion esculentum
AGAGATAGAGCGTGTGTAAATATAAAAGTGGACATGGAAGTCAGCACTTAGAGGCGACAGTCTGTTTCATGCTAGTGCAATCGTCAGGCGATATATATATATATATATTGGCAGCATGTCATCATTGGTTATTTGGGCAGTGTGATTGCATGTTTGTGCAAAAAACGATTACAAATTCTTGAAGATCATCCTAATTAAAAAACAAATAACCAAGATAAATAAAATACCATTTAATGCTGACGAAAACATCTTAAACTATTTAATAACTAATCTTCCAAATAATAATTACCAACCCACTTAAATTGCTAAGGAACTAATCCAACAACACTGCCTAAATACCCAAAATATTATCTATAAAAAAATAATAAATGACCTACTTGAAACCAAAAGGTACAGCCATGATAACAGTTGACAACAACCAAAAATGTTTGGCAAAACACCAATGGCAAGGTCTTTTTTCAACAACTTAGACACGAATATTAAAGAAAATTACCAGAAATCAAGAAAAAAGGATTATTAACTATATAAAGCAAATATATATATGTATATATATATGTATGTGTGTGTGTGTGAGTGTGTGTTTATACATATATATGTTCATATATATATATATATATATGTGTGTGTGTGTTATATATATGTTTATATGTATGTATATATATATATATACATATACAACAGATGCCCCAAATACATATTTATGTATATATATATATATATACATATATATATATATATATATATATATATATATATGTATATATGTATATATATAAACATATATACATATAAACATTAATGCATATATAAACATACATATATATATGTATAAACACATATATATTTAAACACATGCCTCAATATATATATACATATATATATATATATATATATAAACATATATACATATAAACATTAATGCATATATAAACATACATATATATATATGTATAAACATATATATATTTAAACACATGCCTCAATATATATATATATATATATATATATATATATATATATATATATATATATATATATATATATATATATGTATGTATAATTATATAAACTTAATACTGGTCGTCAAAAGTGTAAATTTTAAATTCATTTTTCGTTTCACCTTTTGAAGTCTGAACATCCAGAAAAAAATAAAATTCTCTGGTGAAATAAATTATTACAAATGGAGCCTAAAAGTTGTCTGTTTTTCTTTAAATTATATATATACATAAAAGGTAACCAAAAAAGTTCTGTCCGTTTTTTGATTAGTCATTGAATGAAGTTGGAATATATACGAAATGCGTGTAGCAATTGTTTTCAAATTCGGACAGCCGGAAGTAGGAACATCAAACGTTATAAAAAAACACGCGCACGTGCCTGGCCATCAGTTATAAGCCGGACAGCTGTCAGAAGGATGGAAGTGTCTAGAGAACTCGTTCGGGACTGTTTGCTTTACGGCTTCAAAGTGGGCTTATCAGCAGCTGCATCAAGTCGCCGCATCTGTCAAGCGTTTGGGGATAGTCTGTGGATGAACGTACTGCAAGGCGTTGGTTTCGAAAATTCAAGTCGGAAGATTTGTCTCTCCATGATAAGCCTCGCAGTGGACGACCACAGGTCTTGAATGACCGAGTCCTGAAGGTGGCCATTGTAGTCAAACGTGTGGTGAACTTGCAAGACAGTTCAACGTTTCCGATGAAACAGTTAGACAAGTTGTTGGAGGTCCACAACGGACAACGAGTGGCAGCCTGCGTATCGCTGCTTTCTCGCCACCGTACCGCAACCTTATTCAATCGAGTGCTTACCAGTGATGAAATGTGGGTTCTGTACGAAACTCCCAAACGTTCCAGACATTGGTTGTCTCCTCAGGATGCTGTCCCTCACACCGCAAGACCGCCTATGCACCCACGCAAGATTATGCTTTGTGTCTGGTGGACAAGTCGTCAAGTGGTTCATTATGAACTGCTATCAACGGGCCAAACGGTCACCGGAGACCTATACTCGCAGCAATTGAAACGTGTGCAACAGGCATTGCGCCATAAGGAGCCAGCACTGATGAATCGAAAAGGTTTGCTTTTCCTCCATGATAACGCCAAGCCGAATGTCGCGCGAGTGGTCAGAGATACCATACAGCAGCTTGGGTGGGAGATTTTGTGCTATCCACCTTATTCACCTGATCTTGCGCCATCCGATTACCACCTCTTCCACTGGATAATCATCTTCGTGTGAAATCCTTCACCAATGAAGCCGACTTGCGCAAAGCCCTCACGGACTTATTTGCGTCACCACCACCCCCGAGTTCTACCGCAAGGGCATTGAACAGATGGAGACACGTTAACAGGAGGTGCTGGATGTCGATGGCGATTACTTCGAAGACTAAATATAAGTTACACATACTGTGAAGCGTTTTCTTTTTTTCATTTAAAAACGGACAGAACTTTTTTGGTTACCTTGTAGTAACATGCTGTAAGTAAATATGACTGTAAGTAAATATCACAGAATGTAAATATCACAGTTTAATTGTTCGTATACAATCAGAAAACTTAAATAAAAGTCATACATACATTCAAAATTGTTTGGTTACCAATTAATAGTTTAAATAGTATAATAAATTTGTTTTTAATAAAATATTCATGTACCAGTAACACAGTAAGTCAATTAGTATCATTTTGTACAGAGTCGCTGACAGGGAAAACACATTTTAGCAATATCTTAAGAACTAGAGCCAATTAGACAAAACCAATGTTCTCCTCGAATTCAGTGACCCCATTATACTCAAGAGACAATCTCACCTAATACGTGGAAACAATTCTGTTGACCAATGTCTATCCGGCACGATTATTTTGTTCTGGGATTTTTAAAAATTCATCGTCATCTTTTATAAGTTAAAAATCGCAGCGATATGACTATATCAGACGACACATGTATTTGATACAAAAGCCTCTTAATGAATCTTGATTTTTATTAATTTACCTTCATTTGCTTCAACGTGGTCATATTTACCTATCTATGGAATGAAGTGCACAAGATTCCGGTATCATAGCCATTGCAAGCTATATATGGATCGATCATTATAGACGCCCAGAGAATATCTCATTTCTGGCACGTTAAACACACTGCTGTGACGCTCATGGTGAACTAGGAAGCTTAAACGAAGAGACATTGACGCTGTCCTGTACGCTGATTGTATTTGAAAACCCAATTTGATATCAAGGAACCAGAATGCACTTCCCCTCTTTTCAAAGAAAGTCCTCTTTGGGATGCGATGTCAAGCGGAAATTGATAACACGTCGGTTTTACATTTCGTACTATACAAACTTGACCAAGTTTAAAAATCGAAGCTTGTTTCTAAGCAATACATATCGATTAGCTTAGATCAATCTCGAAGTAACACTGCCAACTTCACTGGTGAGTTTATTAAAATGACCGAATATTCAGATCAAAGACAGACAATGTCCACGTGCCTCCGATGTTTTTCAAAGCCTCGAAGACAAGAATTAATTGGATTGACGTCTTAAATTCTTTCTTTATTGCAAGGACGTTTCCTGAGTTGTAGGAACGTTGCGAAATTATTCTGCGAGGATAATTATTCTGAGAAAAATTATTCTGTGAGAAAAAAATGGTCTCCATCACTTTAGCTGAGCTAAAGTGTCTGAAATGTATTGCAAATATCTAAATCCATCTATTTATATACAGAGTACTTATTTATAAGACGGTTTTAAAAGAAAGTGGGGGATCAGGATGATAGCTCATTTGAAACTCAAACAATATACTCCTAATGTAATTCAGCATTGCAACTGAGAAAGGAATTCCTTATTTCTTAGTTCACAACAAACAGAATCTCTATCTATAAAAGGCAGGGTGTGTGTGTGTGTGTGTGTGTAACGAATGTACATTCACTTATGAGTAGGGAGTGTCGAACTTACTTTATTATGTAATTCTCTCTAAACCCATTGATATTAATTTGAGTAATACTAGCTCCTCCATAATGGGCAAATAAAATTGCTTTCTGATGTTGAAAATTTACGGTTTCCTTGGAGGTAAAGCCATATTGGCTTTCCGGAGTCTCTGAGAAGATAAAAGTAAAACAAGGCGAATTAAACAAATTTAAACTGCAATTGTTCACAAGAAATGGGGTTTAATAGGAAGCAATGATTAAATTGTATTTAAATCAGGAGTGAATGTGACATAATCAGAGAAGCAGGCGCATAAAGTGAACCCGTGTCCAAATACGACCACTTTCATTACTTTGTAGCATCTACCTTGAATACATCATAACAATTCAGGATATGCACTTAATAAGTTACTAAACATTTCAAATACATTATTGTAGGTACTTCCAAATAAACAGATACCTAAGATTTAAAAAGAAAATTTAAAAATGAAAATAAGCAAGAACACTTTTATAATCGCTTATCTCTATCTACAAAAAGGCAGGATGTGTGTGTGTGTGTGTGTGTGTGTATGTGTCTGTGTGTGTGTGTGTGTGTGTGTGTGTGTGTGTGTGTAACGAATGCACGGCCGCAATTTTCGACGGATTGGCACCAAAATTTACATGCACATGCTCCAAGTTAGCGGGAAGCCCAAGACCAACTTTGCCTTTCCCAACTCCCATCGATAGTGGAAATAATCGATTTTTTCATGCTTCTGCGGCAGTTTTCATGTAGTTTGCGGCCATTTTCTACTGGCCAGAGTGAGAGCCTATAGCTGGCTGCCACGAATATGCAGGAAGATTCTATTGGCCAGCGTGTGAGCCAACAGCTGACTGACACGAATGTTAACTAACATGATAGCATGCAAAATTAATCGATAGCTGCATTCGTCACAAGTGGGAAAAATTTAAATCTGCATGGCACTTTACTCCAATTGGCTCATTCGCTTGCTTAAACTCAACGTTAATTCTGATTCCGCAGAACTGGGTTGGGTGTGAACAATTAATTGTTGTTAATATTCTTTTTCATTCGGTTTTTCCAGTTACGAGTCCTTTTTTAAAGCTGATCGTTTTGTGTTCATTTTGTTTAGTTCTTTTTTCGTAACAGATTTAATGTTTAGTATAGAGCTTAGAAAAAATTCGCAATGTGAGATAGGCAAGAAGTAAGTCATGTAGCAACATCAGCACGGCAAAGGGCACTCCTTTAAAAGGCAAGGAAGGGCAAAAATATTTTAAGTCAAGTGATAGCGATTTCTGAATGAGTCGTACGATTTTTGAATCAAGCACGGGCAACGCCGGGCCATCGTGCTAGTACATTATAGATTTTATTAACCGAATATATTATAGTAAATTTACATGATTATAGACCAGTGATTTTAAATTCTTAATGCCTTTATTGATTTTCATTTATTTTCTCATCTCTTCTTCTTTGTAATCCCTTCTGTTTTGTCTCATTTTCTGTCTAAGTTGAATGAGTGATTTGTTCTTTTACGGCTTATTTAAAGCCAGAAAATATTTTTACATTGTAAAATTTTTTTTATCATTTAATAACGATTTAACGATGCAAGTCATACTAATTAACCCATAGCTGGAGGAGAAGAGGTGAATTCATACATTCCCCAAGGGTATTTGCGAGTAAATTGAATATAACGAACCCGACTGGAATTCGAACTCTACTCTCCAATTTACAATTTTTTTGCAATGTATTTCTCTCTTGAAACTCGAAGACATTGGTTTATGTAAAAGATTTAATATGACCTTTGACTCGACCAATGTATCCAAATCTAAGCCCTCGTCTCGTGTTACCGTAGAATTCAATAGTTGCAAATAACTGACCATATTGAAGCTTCCTTATTTTGTTGCCAAAATATCCATTGTTTGTTATAATGAAATATTCTGAATTTTGAGGGGGGGTCATAAAGTTTGTTCGCTTTCTACTGTTTAAAGCGACGTACTTTTGCGCCAACCCAATATGATTGATTCAGAAGATGTGTTATCTCTGCTTTCATTCAAATTTCAGATCATAGTTCCTGTTTCTGAAAGTTTCATCTGAAATCTTAATTCTTAGAACAGTTGGTAAAGAATATTGATTCTTTTTTTTTTTGGTTCAACATCAATCTTATCCCAATAATGAATACCAGTGCCATCAGAATAGCCCCATTACTTTCCCAGTCGGGGAAGGAGGGAAAACAGGAACGCTGTTTCCTATGAGTAAATACCTGAAAGTCCACTAAAAAATTTTAATATTCTCAGTTTGAATCGAAATGGCCGTCGGCTTTGTAGGTCATCAAATACGATGCCTTCTTTACTTTCCCAAAAATATTGATGTCTTATTCTCTTGTATCTTCATTTTTTCACATTTTTCCGGTGGAATTATTCCTCAGATCCTTTTTTCTAATGTCGCATGTGTCACTTTGTTTGCGGCGTTACATTGTTGTCTGCAGACAAGTAAAGTCAGATCTAATGGCGGTTTCTCCTAGCTGATGCAGGTTCGAATCCTGCCGGTGGCTGCGTATTTTTCTAAGATGATTTCTCGAATATTCAGGACGGTAAATAAATATACTGTTTAATAAATTCATTAAAAACAGAACATCTGCTCAAATATGAGTATCCTCCATTTAAAATAACTTTTAAAAATATGTCTGATTTAATCCATTTCTCTCTCTATCTCTCTCTCTCTCTCTCTCTCTCTCTATATATATATATATATATATATATATATATATATATATATATATATATATATATATATATATATATATATGAAGATGTTATAATGGTTCCAACGAGAGAAAAGCGTGTATATTAAAAAGAAGAGGTACCGCAAACTTTTTTGGTTGTAATGTGGGTTTTTAAAAAAATATTATTCTTTATTTTTCATAATTTTACAACACGTGTTTCTGGTCTCGCGACCGTCTTCAGGTAAAGGGTGGAGATTTCCACATATTATTAAAAATAATTAATTTTTTTCTTTATGTTTTTCAATGTTAAATATTTTCGATACGAGACATTCTCTGTTTTTGTGATGGTAATCCGAATGTCTTTCTTGAAATGGCAGTGAAGAGTTCTGCGCGAAGGGTCATAAAGCAATATGTGCGTGTGTGTGTGTGTGTCTCTGTGTGTGTGTGTGTGTGTGTGTGTGTGTGTGTGTCTCTGTGTGTGTGTGTGTGTGTGTGTGTGTGTGTGTGTGTGTGTGTGTGTGTGTGTGTGTGTGTGTGTGTCTGGTACGTTTCGGCGTCGCTGATTCGGCGTCAGAAAAATAATTAAACTATTCGGCACTGTCTTTGACCGGAGCCCCCCCCCCCTCAATGGATAAAAGCCTTAAAAACACCAAACTTTCAATATGACTTTTTTTTTTCATTTAGGGAATTAAGGATCTTATTAAAACACTAATGGAATAATGTAAATTAAAAACTAAAATTAAAAATATTATATTTAAAACATTTAAAAAACTTAGTAAATCTATTTAATCTTAGAAATTACTTCAGGAATTCTATAGGATCGATGATTCATCTTCCATTATGACTTATTTGATTCGTTCGTCAGTATCTCTATATTTTTTAGTCGTCCATTATAAATATCCTTAAAGCAATGGAACATGTCTATTAGTTCATTAGGAAGAACTGCTACGAGTGTATCCATGCATTCATTCATCTTTTCTAATGGAATCATTTTAGTCCATTACGCAAAGTCAGAATGGGTTTTATAGAGGATTTTGGATAAACCCAATGAAACAAGATGGGTGTGCATGTTTTAAGCTAAATGGAAAAGGCAACCCTTAATGAAGCCGAACTGAAGGAAATATAATGTAAAAATACACCCAACTACTCTTTTTCTTATATTGGACTATTCGAGCATATAATGACTAAGTATTAATTTGATTACTAAACGAGAGAGAAAGAAAAAATGTGATTACTAAACGAGAGAGAGAGAGAGTGAGAGAGAGCAAATTTGACTATAACGAAGAAGTTGTAATTGACGCCTCATCGACCGTCTGCCGAAGAATTCCTATGTCGAATTGGCCACGCTGAATCAGCGATGCCAAATGGGCTAGGCCGAAACGTGCCATTCCCTTAGAGTCTAAGACCGTTTGTCTAAGGCTTAGACAAACGGTCTTACTTCAATGTTCAAGGCTCTACCTGCCTTTGTCATGAACCTTGTTATCCTTTTGTTTCGTCACCATTAAGACTAAACTAGTCTAATATGTGTATTTCTTTTTCTAGTTTTGCCTGAATGAGAGAGAGGGGGAGGGGGAGAAAGAGAGAGAGGGGGGAGAAAGGGAAAGAGGGGGAGAAAGGGAAAGAGATGGAGAAAGAGAGGGAGAAAGAGAAAGAGAGGGAGAAAGGGAAAGAGAGGGAGAAAGAGAGAGAGAAAGGGAAAGAGAGAGAGAGAAAGGGAAAGAGAGGGAGAAAGAGAAAGAGAGGGAGAAAGAGAGAGAGAGAAAGAGAGGGAGAGCAAATTTGACTATAACGACGAAGTAGTAATCTGACGCCTAATCCTCCCTCTGCTGAAGAATTCCGATGTCGACAACTCCAAATAGGCTACGAATGATCCCATGATGTAAAGTGATTTTCCAAGAATAGCTGTAGCACAAAGCCGAAATTGTGAGGTGGGGCACACAGTGGGGATCGAACTCACTACTCAGTCGTAATTGTTCTAGCGAGACAAGAATGCTAACCATTACACCACCGTGAGGTGCCCATGATGTAAATGGGCGTGACTATATGCATTCTTGTCGAGATCCCAACGGTAAAGGAATCACCCCCGATAAGTATTGGGAACTTTAATCCTTTCTGATACAATAATTATTAGACAACTATGGGAGCCCTTCATCGGCAGAAATTCTCATCGCCTTGCCATACGTTGAATATTTTATCATTACAGTTCTAGTATAGCAACAAAAACTACTAAGACCAAAGGAGGTTACTGAGTGTGAAAGAATATGATAATTTTTTAAGGAGGGAGGGCAATAAAAGAACAGGAATTAAAAAGACAGAAGATAACGATTGACATTGCATTTACATTTTTGAAGATCAAAGTTGACCAGAAAGTAAGAAGCCGAAAGTAAGCTCCAATCACCCGGAAACGAGAACTGCAAGGGAAGAAACTATTAGCATAGAACTTACAGTTACATTTAGCTATTTCAACTGTAAATTGATGAGACCTTGCCGCCAATCTAGTACTGCGTTTAAATTCATAAAGTCTAGGTACCATAGCGAAGAGTTCATCCGGAAAATTACCATGAAAGTATTTAGAAAATTTAACTGTAAATTGATGAGACCTTGCCGCCAATCTAGTACTGCGTTTAAATTCATAAAGTCTAGGTACCATAGCGAAGAGTTCATCCGGAAAATTACCATGAAAGTATTTAGAAAATTTGACTGTAAATTGATGAGACCTTGCCGCCAATCTAGTTCTGCGTTTCAATTCATAAAGTCTAGGTACCATAGCGTAACTTTCATCAGAACAATTACCTGGAAAATATTTATAGAAAATCCATAGGAGAGCTACGTTATGATGATTGAAAAGTGACTGAAACAGAGATGCCATGTTAGGACCGATAACATTGCAGATTCTACTTTTGAATTTTATCAATAATCTCTAAATACATAGCTGTAGCTCCAGACCAGATGTGACAGCAATATTTTATTCAAGGCGAATGGTAGACTTATAAGTATGTAAGGGAGGAGCGGACGAGAAAATTCTCTAGCACCATACAATAAACACACTTTCCTAGTAGCTGTCCAAGACATTCATTATAATCTTTCCCCTTCATGTCAGCGGAAATGTTAGCACAAGAAATCACTTTCCTGGAGGACAGCATCAGCCATGCAGATGAGCTCTTCAACGTAATGTAATGGTTTGCAAGCTTATCTCTAGAACTAATGAGTTCGATCCCTACTGGGTGCCCCATACTTTCGCCATTGTGCCGCATTTGAGCCGCGCTTAGAGAATCACCATCATACTGACGGAAATCAGAAAGGGTGTCCCTCAGATAATTAATAGACAGCAATTTCGCTTTGGTGGCATTGAAATTAACAAGCCTGCTTAAAATACATTTCCAGGCTTTACGAAATTATTGTTGAATATTTATTTATATATTAGGTGATTCGAAAAATAATGTTCGATTTTAAAATCAACTAGAATCAAGATTCTGGAGATAAAAATGGTCTAGGACGACACAGTGAACCAACGTTTCTAGCAGCAGACCTAGGAATTACTTCAATATAAACTTTCCGCTTCATGTCAGAAAAAATGTTAGATTTAGAAGTTTCAATGACTCACTCCTGGACGTTTGCATCAGCTGTGATAATGGAAGTCAAACAGATGATGATTTCCAATAAACAGGAAAGTAAGTAACAGGAAGGCATTTATTGTAGAGTTTAGAGAGAACAGGAGCCAGTTCAGGATCACATTTCTCAATGACTATTGTAGGGATACCAGCAAGTCTACATACTTTGTGGGGGTCCAGTTTTGAGATGACAGTAGAAACCATGGATGGAATTATATGCATATCATGCAATAGGGACTCAGTTCTAATTGGAAAGACAGGCAAAGATACTCCAGATGAGTCAAGATTAGAATTGGAAGAGAATTTACAAGCAAAGCATTATGCTTCATAAGCAGATGATGTTAGCACCTGAAACTGAATGAAGAGAGGAGGGATAGAAGAGTTATTTAAGAGATTTTGACTAACAGTAATCACAAGAATCAAATTTGTTCGAGGCAGACCTAGCAATTAATTCAATATAATCATTCCACTTCATGTCATTATGTGATTTTATAATTGATATATTTTTGCGTGTCTTACCAGGTGACATTAATATTAATATTATTATCATTATTTTATACATTTAAACACATAAATTTGTCTTTATAATGTATTTTTAAAAACCCTAAAATAAAATAAAAATAAAATAATTAAAATAAAGACAGCAACGCCACTGGTGTTCATATATGTCGAAAGACGTACTTAAACCATCGAAACTTTCAAATTTATCGTTTGTTTACTTGTTCATTTTTAATTATTGCTTTGTTTATTTTTATTATTTTATTTCTTTTTGTATTATTGACACTAACAAATATCATATACGTGTATATATATATGTATATATATATATATATATATATATATATATGTATGAAAATTTCTCAAAGTTAACTTTTAGAGAAGACAATATTTATATAAATAAATGACAATAGGAAAACAGTAACTGCTGACGCGTTTCGTCCAATGTGGACTTTTTCAAAGCAAGAAACGAAATGAATTTAATTAAACAAAGAAAATTTTGTTTAATTAAATTCATTTCGTTTCTTGCTTTGAAAAAGTCCGCATTGAACGAAACGCGTCAGCAGTTACTGTTTTCTTATTGTCATTTATATATATATATATATATATATATATATATATATATATATATATATATATATATATATATATATAGGCATAAAATTAAAATATATCTAAAATATAAGTAGGTCTTATTCATCTCCAAAAGGAAATGGGGGGAGGTTTAGTCAATTAGGTTCCGATAACCCCATAAATAACTGAAATCGGTTTAGAGTCTCTGTAAGCAACTCAATTTCGTGATTGTTCTCTTGTCAGGACCTAGACAAGAATGATTATAAAACCGCCTATTTATATCGTACGAAATACGACACTTTTCCCTGTCCTCTACCCACACACACGCGCGCACACGCACACACACAATTGAATTAATGTGTTTAATCATGGTTATATTGCCATAATTACGTTACTGTGCGGTGTAGGGCAATGGACAACGTTTCCGAATGTGAAAGCGAAGAGCCGGTTTCGAATTGGAGCCGACTTCGTTACATTCACTTACGCGCAAATACCCTTGGGAACAGTATGAATCCATCTATTCTCCTATGGGTTGGATAGCAGGACAGAATCGTTTCTGTAGCCTTGGTTGGTAATAAAGAAACGGCAGCCTACTTCTGCCTAGTCAGTCATGAACCGAAAGAGACATGATCGCCCAAGTGTATATCAAGTGTAGCACTGAATCGGAAGGGACACAATTAGCGATTTCTTTTAAATTGCTCACATACTTAAACAAATACGCATGAATTTTCATACACACACGCATATTATTACATATTCTTTCTCTATACACGCACGCATATATATTTTTACAGCAAAAAAAAACAAAAATTACCTCAACATAGAGGTTCTGTATCCGGCTATCATTAGCCCCTAAGTGTCTGTCTCGGAGGATTGTTCTAAATTTATTTTCAATGTCAGTCCTCCTCTGGTAGACGCCTTGTTAATGAGAGTGTGTTTGTGTTAGCGATTGGTGGGGGCGTAAGGTATCCTATCCATCTCATTAACAAGGCGTCTACCAGAGGAGGACTGACACTGAAAATAAATTTAGAACAATGCTCCGAGACAGACACTTAGGAGCTGATGATAGCCGTGTACAGAACGACTCTATGTTGAGGTAATTTTTTTTCATTTTTTTTTGGGGGGGGGCTGTCAAATAATATATATGCTCCGTTAAAATAAAAACATCTAGCTCTCTGTGGATCAATTTTAATAATTAACATTACTAGGATCCACCCGGATTATATACCAACGGATCGATAATATATATATATATATATATATATATATATATATATATATATATATATATGCACTTTACCCCAAGCAAGGCTGGAGTGTCAGTTAGAAAAATTAATGCGTATAAGCAGATTGCGGAAAGTATATAAAGAACAGGGATGAAGGCCTATATATATATATATATATATATATATATATATATATATATATATATATATATATATATATATATATGATAGAAATTGTAAGGGGGATTTGATAATTATAATTAAGTAATTCATTGAGTCTGAAAGAAACCTCAACAAAATGCAGAAAGCACGTTTCGTCCTATATTTGGGACTCATCATTGAAACCCTGATAGTTAGGTTGTCAAGCAAAGACTATACCAACTGCTCCAACGGGCCTCGGTGACGAAGAGGTAGCAAATCAGACTCAACATAGCGCCGCTCGCTCACATATTCCGTGGTGGAAGTCAACTGAAGTTCTCAATTCTCGGTAGTGGATGCGCACTGCTGATGAGTTCCAAATATAGGACGAAACAGCCGTCCAGTGCTTTCTGCATTCTGTTGAGGTTTCTTTCAGGCTCAATGAATTACTTAATTATATATATATATATATATATATATATATATATATATATATATATATATATATATATATATATATATATATATTCATCCAACCATTGTTAGCTATATATATATATATATATATATATATATATATATATAATGCCCCATAATGCAAGCATATTTGATTATAAATATGACATAGAGTATCAAATATACATGGTGCCTCTCAAAAATTGAGAATCATTTCAAATGTGTACATCTGAGTAGGTACATGCCCCAGGCAAACAAAATTAAATAGACTTCATTTTATCAAAATTCTAACAAGATATTCAAAGGGATGTAGATTTTTTAACCGATTTCAGAAAGCTTCACAAATGTTTCTAATGCGCACCACCAGTGACACAATAGACGTCAAGTCGGTTGTCCAGCTCCTGCCAAATACGCTGTAGCATGTCCGAGTAACATTCATCAGTACCTCAGTGATTCTCTGTTTAAGTTTCTCTGTATTTATCATATAACTGATATACAAGAGTTCAACTTATTATCTAAGTTTTGAATATTACATCCCTGTGTTGGTCACCATTGCAATGTGAACATGAACGAGCTCGTTCTCAAATTCTAAGCATAGTTGGTATTGCGTGTCTCGTGGATGTTTATCACAGCATGCAGGACTACATTTCGGGTTAGTGCCTGCCGTTTTTCACAATGCTGTGGGAATTTCCTTTGGGCTTCAACGATGGAGCTTTGGCTGTTGAAGTAAGCTTTCACTACGTATTCAATTTCTTTTGGAGTCCAATGCCATTATGAGGGCCCACCGTCAGCAAAAGAGGTATCAGGTACTTGTAGGAGATACCAAAATCTTAGATAATATGTTAAACTCTTTTATTAGGTCATCCCATAAGTCCTGTCTGAATTTTAATTTTTTGTTAAAATGAACGAAATTTAAAGAGTATTTTATAATGTCTAATGGAGCTGAACATTATTTTTTATGTTTAGATGCATTTAAACTGATCAAATTTTATTTCAGACAACAATAAAATTAAATTTTGTTTGATTAAAACCCTGCTAACATGGAAGTACCCAAGAATCATTTGAGGCATATAATGCTTTATGAGTTCAATAAAGGAAACATTCACTCGGTTTATGGAGAGCAATGTGTGAATGAAAGAACTTGCAGAAGATGGTTTGCAAAATTCAGAGGTGGAGATTTCACAAATGAAGATAAGGATCGAACCGGACGTCCAGTTGAGTTTGATGAAAAGTTTCTTGAAGCAGCCCTTGAAGAAAATCCTGCTTTATCAGTTGAGGAATTGGCAGTGGTTCTCAGTTCAAACCATACAACTGTTTATCGTCATCTTCAACAACTTGGAAAAGTTCCTAAACTTGGAAAATGGGTGCCTCATGAATTGTCTGAAAACAACCTCAAATCCCGAGTTGACATCTGCTCTTCTCTCCATTCTCGCCAACTTGTTTCACCTTTTTTGGATAGACTTGTGACTGGCGATGAAAAATGTATCTTTTATCAAAATGTTAAGCGTCGTAGACAGTGGCTTGGTAAAGGGGAAGGACCCCAGCCACAGCCGAGAAGGGAACTTCATGGGAAAAAGGTTCTTCTTTCAATCTGGTGGGATTGCCAAGGAATAATCCACTTTGAATTCTTACCACCTAATGCAACAATTAATGCTCAAATATACTGTTAGCAATTAGAGCGTTTGAACCAAGCTTTGAGGAGAAAAAAAACGGGTGATGTTTCATCAGGACAATGCGCGACCACACACAGCAAGAATCACGTCACAAAAGATCGAAGAAGGTGGTTGGGAGAAAATTCCTCATCCACCTTATTCTCCCGACCTTGCTCATTCAGAATACCATTTGTTTCGTAGCTTACAGAATCATTTGGAAGAAACAGCTTTTGTAACACAGGAAGAGGTTAAAACTGACATTTGTGAGTTCTTCGAATTAAAGCCAAAAGAATTTTACAGTAATGGAATTAGTAAGCCTGTTAATAGATGGAAGGAAGTCATAGATAATCAGGGAAAATACATTGTTGATTGAATCTATAATTAAATGTAACATTTGGTCACTTGTTTTCTTTATTCAAAATTCGGACAGAACTTATGGGATGACCTGATATACCAGTTGTGTAATAAATATATTTGGTACGCTGTCATTTTTATAATCCAAGAAATTTGCATTTAAAATTTGTCCCATCATTATGGGATACCATGTACACGCACACGTCCACGTCCACGTCAACGTCCACCCCCACACACACATTTACATATATATATATATATATATGTGTGTGTGTGTGTGTGTGTGTGTGTGTGTGTGTGTGTGTGTGTGTGTCCAATTAGTAAGCTAGATTTGGCTTAACGAATATTTACTTGATTGAAAACGAGAAAGAGATTTGATTCCAGTCGCGCGGACACATTTAGTTTCGTTGGACTTCTCGCTATCTTGGTTGGTAAACATTAACCTTTATCACTCTATGTGTGACGTCATACGCTGTACAAAAAGTATATCCAGCCACTAATGGTGACTCCGAACAACAGCGTGTTTGAATTCCATAGTAGTGTTGTCATATCCTTCTATGGCAACAGAAAACAACTTTGAATGAAATTAGCAATAAGGACACCGCAATTGCTAGACCTTCAAAAAGAAACGGAAGTAATATTAATAATGCAGACCGCTAAAGGTTTTAATTTAGCTGTTAAAAAGTATAAAGGAGGATGTCAATGTCAACAAGATTGGGAATTTCCTTTGGGCTGTAATGATGGAGCTTTGTCTGGTGAACTTATTATCCACTACGTATTTAATCTCTTCAGAGTTCAGGCCATTATGAGGGTTCATCTTCAGCAAAAGAGATATCAGATACCTCTAAGAAATAGCAAAATCTTAGATATGTTGAACTCTTTTATATCAGTTCTGTAATAAATATATTTGGTACTTTATGCCATTTTTATGATCCAAGATTGCATTTAAAATGTTTCCCATCATTATGGGACATCCTTTGTTTGTGCATTTGTGTGTGTAGGGGGATTATAGTGAGTGAATAAATGATAAAACGATGTTATAAGGCGTTCTTATCCTTTGTTTTCAGAGAAATCTCTGTCTTATTAGTGAGATTAATCCTTTGAAAAGAAGAAAGAAAAGAATAAACCAAACGGCAACGATAGTTTACTGCGAAATGGTAAAGATACAGAGACCCGACATTTAAATGTTGACGTCTGATGAATCTTAAGCTTCTCTTCCATCTCATGGCCCAGGCAGACGATAAATCAGCCTCACCAGCAGCTTACAAGTCCATGGTGCCGTTTCCCTTTAATATCTTTTCTAGATATAGAATGAAAACTCTATCCCGCAGTCCTCAATTTGGAAAAAACCCAACACTCGTTGTTTCCCGCTCATGGAATATGTCCTCGACTGGGACATAGAGGAATCTGGCCCGTTGGAATCTGGAGTCCTAAAAATGGCTTCTCCAGCTACAGGAGTATCTCCATATTATATGTAAAACATTTTCTTTTTGTTATATCTTTGTATAATAATGCCCATAATGGTTAGATAAATCATTCTTCCTTAGCTTAAACTCATCACACAATCTTTAATCACTTTTATTGTTAGCGTTTTGTTTTAAATTAGCAAACCATAGATACTGAATGAGATAATCTGGATACGTCGAATGTCGTAATTCAAATTTATATATTAAGCTTCCATGTATCATTAACGTTTCTGTCTTCTAGAATTAAATACGAGATCTGATGAAAATGTATCGGGAATGTTACTATGGTAACGGAGCTAAAGTACTCAGAATGGTGTCGCTTGACACAAATTGACCACGAATTTTGTCGCGCATACACACTAAATTACAATGTTTTTTGCATGAATACCTTGTTCATGGTAGTGCTTGAAATTTAAATGCGGAATTAATATGTTTTGTAGTTTAATTTTTATAGCAGCAGTTCCGATACTTTTTTATCAGACCTCGCATATATATATATATATATATATATATATATATATATATATATATATATATATATATATATATATATATATATAGTGGATAGCGGCTCGGATTGAGGAACCCGAGAGCTGAGTTCCAATTCCAGTCGAATCCATTACATTCACTTACGTGCTAATATCCATGGGAAAGGCAATAATCCTCTTCTTCTCCCACTAGCTATGGATTAATAGCAGGATAGACTGGTTTCTATAGCCTTGGACAGCAATTGGTCTGAATTCAAAAGCTGCGGAGGGTCGTTTGGGGACCTTGAGGCACATAGTGCACCAGGTTTCTGTATTCGGCCCTTCAAAAAGTGTAGATGGTCCTGCACAAAGCCTTCACCCCATATTTGCTGGTGTCTGGGCTGTCAGTTCCTAGGAACTGAGCTGCTTGACCACCATACGTCGAATACGATGAGAGAGTCCACCACCATGCATATATATATATATATATATATATATATATATATATATATAGAGAGAGAGAGAGAGAGAGAGAGAGAGAGAGAGGGATACATATATATATATATATATATATATATATATATATATATATATATGTCCAGGTAAGATGAGAACGAATAGAGTACAATTCCAATGTTTGTGACTTTTAATTTAAAAGAGTGCTCAATACAGAGTAGAGCAATATTATTCATTTTAGGATATTAAAACAAGATGTAAAATTCGTTACACAATAGCAGTCGTGTTTCGGCACATACCAATGCGTCTCCTCGGGCGATTATAAATTTCTGGCCTAATTCCTTCGCCAGTATTTACTGGCGATTGTAAATTTAAATTTACCCAAAATCCAACGGTCAAGTTGAACGTTTTGTGGACGCGTCCAAACGTGCTCTACTTAAAGCAAAGGGGGGGGGTAGCAACAACAGAGGAGACGCTTTCTTCCTTTCTTACTGATCAACACCAAATAGAGCCATGAGGAATGGTCTCTCACTAGCAGAGGCACTCATGTGTCGAAAGCTAGGTACTAAACTGGACGCCTTACGGTCCCAGCATTATCAACAACAGCGCCACACAAACCAAAAGCAAGACAATAATTTCCATTTGGAACAACAGTGTTTTTCAGGAATCACAGGTCTGGTTAGCAGATCTGGACACCTGGCACCATTCATAAAAAGAAAACTCATACACTGGATTTTAGACAGAGAGAGAGTGTGTTGGTGATTAACTTGTTAAATGGTTTCAGAACGATATATGACTCTTGCGAGGGAGAGATAAAGATTTCTGTGCGGGGCTTAAAGTTATAGTGGCGTTCCTCCTCCCAACGCTTGCCTAAGCAAATGCTTTATTCTCTCTTAAAGAATTTTCTCCAGTCTGCCCATTTCAGCTTAAGTACGCGTTTATATAGAAAAACCCGGCTGGCTATAACTGACCCTCGACCCTACTACTTCGCACGCGATTATCACGGGGGTCTGGCTGCTTCAATCAAAATCATGTGAATTCCAAAGTTCCTTCTTGCTTACTCAGCTCTATTTCAATTTTTCATTGTCTTCTGATGACCAAGATTCAATGGGTACAACTTCTGCCCTAGTTCAGATTTCTCCATCAGTAAACAAAATGCTCTGATTTAATTTCGCTATTCAAATCTATTCCAATTTCAATAAAAAAAAATATACGTGTGTGTTTTTGTGTCTGTTTCCCAGACTCTCTCTCTCTCCCTTTCTCTCTCTCTCTCTCTCTCTCTCTCTCTCTCTCTCTCTCTCTCTCTCTCTGTCACAGTACCATTCATAAAAAGAAAAAGAAAATACATCTATGTTGTACAAAATGGAAATCGACTCTGGGAATGGCACAACAGTTTTTGTCAGGAATCACAGATCTGGTTAGCAGATCTGGAGATCTGGCACCATTCATAAAAAGAAAAAGATAATACATCTATGTTGTACAAATTGGAAATCAACCTTGGGAATGGGACAACAATCAAATACGTCCCAGTTACACTAAAATGACAGTTAATAAGTCCAACTATGATAGACATTTTTGAATTGACATGACCTTCATCCCCTACTTCATTCAGGAAATGAGAATGAGTGACCTCACAGACATAGCAAAAACGCAATCGCCCAAAGGTGAGACACTCTCAAATTGATCCCAAGCGTGCACGATATGACTAAATACTTACAGAGGCACACTTGGCCCTAACGAAAATATTTTTTTAAAAAAGTTATCCTCCTTTTGACCGGAGGGATAAAAAGATAAGGGTTTTTGTCACATGACATATTTGGAAGGACAGGGCATTCTCGGTACAGGGAGTGTCGGCCATGACTACAAGGTGAGCTAGACAGATCTCCAAGGCCCACATCTTACCATTACGCATTAGGCGGCTCAACTTACCATCCGAATTGTATTTCAATTAATAAAGTCTTGTTAATAGTTTATCCTCTCGTTTCATCATTTTATCTTCTATCGTCCAGGGGTAAGATATTAAACTACATCCGCGTCCAGGGTAAGACGATAAACTACGTCCAGCAGCAAGGCCTCTTATCAGGAGACTTTGTGGACCGTGTAACCACCTCTTAATTGCTGGTGTTCACAGTCCACCCTGACTCAGGGTGGTAGCACCTGTTAGGGTAACAGTTATGGACAAATAGTTAACTATTACCTGCAAGTTTTTTGAAAAAAAAAATATTATCAGCAATACAATTTTGAAGGGAAAATATTACCAGACACAGATTTTTGACAAAACAAAATTTTACCAGGAATAAGAAATTTTGTCGGCATTAAATAACCCATTGAGGTTGATATGCTGTAAAAGAAAACTAAACAAATTCATATAACCACATTTCATCCCCTGGGAACATAACAGTTTATACACACATAACATACAGACTTTTAAAAGATTTAAATCTTTATGAATAATTCTAATTAAGATTTAAAGAAATGAAAACAGTTCTAGTAAAGATTCATAATTCATCGAAAATGGTTTCTGAAGACAATAATATCCATAATATACGTTATTCATAAAGCTTTTCCAATTAAATAACGTTTTATTTTCTTTCATTCATTTTTTTATTTTACGACTTAAAGCAGATTTTCTGAAACAGGCCTACGATCTGCTTGCAACAGCTGTGACTTAAAGTGTAAGTTACTTAAGACATCAAAGGCAAAGAAATCAACAGAAAAATCAGTCAGGGAAGTGGTTGTTCTCGAATCACCATGTCTATCTCAGTCTATTCATAGCTATATAACTATCTATCTATCTATATCTATGTCGGTCTCATATCTATCTATTTAAAGACATTTATAATATGTTTAACGTTCTTTTTATAGATACAAGTATTTAAGCAAATGCTCTGTTTTATAATAAACAGTATTAAATAACATTTGAATGTCCGAGAAATTTTCATACGGAACCATCATTTCGGCCACAGAGCAGCGTCTGGTTAGCAAGGTCGATTTTACTATCTTTAAACTTAAATCTTCCATGAATCTCTTCTATTCATATCTGCTCTAGCGTATCAAATGTAAACAAATGACGTCATATATTTTAGAATTGGACATAGTCCGACAATTTATTTAAAGACATTTATATTATGTTTAACGTTCTTTTCATAGATATTTATTTAATACTGTTTATTATAAAACAGAGCATTTGCTTAAATACTTGTATCTATAAAAAGAACGTTAAACATATCATAAATGTCTTTAAATAAATTGTCGGACTATGTCCAATTCAAAAATCTATCTATCTATCTATCTATCTATCTATGTTGGTCTCTGTCTATCTCAGTCTATTCTTATCTATCTATCTATGTCGGTATCTGTCTATCTCAGTCTATTCATATCTATCTATCTATCTATCTATCTATCTATCTATCTATGTCTGTTGTTCATGATCTTTCTCTATCTACAGCAGGCTTCTTTCTTTCTTATATATACATACATACATATATATATATATATATATATATATATATATATATATATATGTTCGTGACATATCTATCTGAATCTGTTCAGATCTATCTATATATATATATATATATATATATATATATATTATCTATGTGTGTGCGAGTATACCTATATATAGAGAGACACAGACAGACAGGCAGAGAACTCTGTCTGTGGATTGTTTCTTTACATATTGAATGATATTAGGTTGTTTGTTTCTTGTGTCTTATTCCTTCTTGATTGGTCTTGATTGTCCAAAAGTTTCCCTGATATGAAATCAATAATATTGATTAGAAAGGCTTCAACCTCGAAAGTAATATTAATGCTTGAACAACATTGGCTCTTGTAGAGAAATGTTTCTCAAAAGCAAATATTTAGAACAGTACACAGTCATTCGTCATTCGTCTCACTTATATTTAACTTAAACTTAAATATTTGATGACTCTCGTTTGGAGCGAGCTCGACGTTGTCCAAGATGTTACATCTAAAATTCGTTTGAATGACTTTACAAAGCTCGGGTCATGAAACCTCTGATTTACAAATGGTCGAGAGACTAACAAGTTTTATTGGTTACTATCAGCATGGCCCGGCGTTGCCCGTGCTTGACTCAAAAATCGTACGACTTATACAGAAATCGCTATCACTTGACTTAAAGTAGTTTTTGCCCTTCCTTGCCTTTAATGGAGTGCCCTTTGCCGTGCTGATGTTGCTACATGCCTTACTTCTTGCCTATCTCACACTGCGAATTTTTTCTAAGCTCTATACTAAACATTAAATCTGTCACGAAAAAAGAACTAAACAAAATGAACACAAAACGATCAGCTTTAAAAAAGGACTCGTAACTGGAAAAAACGAATAAAAAAAGAATGTTAACAACAAATACTTTTTGACACCCAACCCAGTTCTGCGGAATCAGAATTAACGTTGAGTTTAAGCAAGCGAATGAGCCAATTGGAGTAAAGTGCCATGCAGATTTACATTTTTCCCAATTGTGACGAATGCAGCTATCGATTTTTTTGCATGCTAGCATGCTAGTTAACATTCGTGTCAGTCAGTTGTTGGCTCTTACGCTGGCCAATAGAATCTTCCTGCCTATAGGCTCTCACTCTGGCCAGTAAAAAATGGCCGCAAACTACATGAAAACTGCCGTAGAAGCATGAAAAAATCGATTATTTCCACTATCGATGGGAGTTGGGAAATGCAAAGTCGGTTTTTGGCCTTTGTACTAACTTGGAGCATGCGCATGTCAATTTTGGTGCAAATCCGTCGAAAATTGCGGCCGTGCATTTGTTACACACACACACACACATACACACACACACATACACACACACACATACACACACACACACACACATCCTGCCTTTTATAAATAGAGATAAATGGTAAGAGATTCTTGTCACTGTCTAAATCAGAGGTACTCATTTAAAAATAAATGTGAAGGCCCAGATTGCTCGCAGAAAATTAACCGCGCCCCACAAGAATAAATGCACAAAGATATCCCAAATATGACTCCGTTCTTGCTCTTCTCTCTTGCGGATATCTTTTTCGGTTTCTCGCTTCCCTGACATTTTCAAAAATTTTAAATGCAACGTCAATCACCATCTTCTGTCTTCTCAATTCTCTTCTTTTATTGCCCTTTCTCTTCACGAAGGTCTTCTCGTTATCTTTCACTCCCTGTAGCCCCTTGGTCATAATGGTATGATCGTCATCATCTGTATGTGAATTTTGTTCTTTTATTAGCCTTTGTCGTCACAAAATTCTTCTCATTCTCTTTCAGTCTCTGTAACCCTTTATGCATTAGTGGCATTATCGCCATCTTCTGTCTTCCTGGAACGTTCTTTTATTGTCCATTCTCCTCACTAAAGTCTTCTCATTCTCTTTCAGTCTCTGTAACCCTTTATGCATTAGTGGCATTATCGCCATCTTCTGTCTTCCTGGAACGTTCTTTTATTGTCCATTCTCCTCACTAAAGTCTTCTCATTCTCTTTCCGTCTCAGTCACCTCTGTCATTTTAGCAACATTATCGCCTTCCTTTTGGGGTTTTACCCCCAAAAGAAAGGCGATAATAAAATATTTTCATTAACTACAAATATTTCGGATCGTTTTTCTTCGACGGTTTCTTTACTTTTATTTTTGGGTAAGAAAGTTTTAGTTTCAGTTTGTTTTATACTTTGTCATATGCTACTTATTTTATTTTTGGATATGTGATAAATGTCCGTCTCTTCGCGCGATCCTCTACATTTCTAAAAGCCAGATCAGGCCAAAAATGGAATATTGGTGCCATATTTGGGCAGGGGCTCTCCAGTATTTTAATTTTCAATCTCGAATAAGTCCAAAAGTGTATCCGCGTCTTTGTGTGTGACAAATTATTTTCCACGCTACACAATCGCTCTTTCCACAGGAAGTCTATCGCTACTTCCATGGAAACCCGCCATGTCACATACCTTGTAGCAAACAACCTACATTCTCCATCCGCGAGAAGTAAGTTCCACTCGAACAGCTTCTTCCCGCGAACCATTGCTCTGTCGAATAGAACTCCCAATAAGATGTTTCTCTGATCACTACAATCTTAACCTGTTCAAGTCTAGAGTTAACCGTTAACTTCCCCTCTTATACATATAATCCCCCCCTTAACGTAAGTCTCTACCTTGAGTGGCCCGCGAGCCTTGTACAGGAGGGACATTACTGTGAAAAAATGTGTCAGACTACATTATTTAGTTCCATCGGTTCTAAGCTTCACGACTAAGACCCGCCAAGCCACGCCCATTGTAGCGAACTACCCTTATTCCATTCGCATTCCTTCGGTTAGATATAAGTACCACTTGGACAGATTCTGCTTTGTGGAACCGACTCCTACGAGAATGCTTTCCTTATCACTACAATCTTAACCGGTTCAAGTCTTATTTTCCCAACATATCTGCATAAACTATCCCCATAACTCTGTATCCGTCTACCTTGAATGGCGCACAGGCCTTGTACAGTGGGAACAGTATTATAAAAAATGATTTGCTATTCCAATGTTTAATAATTTTAAAAGATTTATTATAACACAAATATAATAGAACACCATTGGGAAAAATGACTACTCTTTCAGTGTTGTGTGCGACCCCTCCAGCGTCTAACAACGAAATATGAAACCCGATTTTCTCAGCTTCTACCCGACAGAGGAGATGAAAATGCCGGGTCTCTGGGTAACAGACTAATCGAGTTTAAACTGGGTTTCTTCACATCGCTACAAAGTTGCAAACGGGAATTCAGTTGTACACTAGACAGGTTTGTCTGTCAGTGAAATATTAACAGCTGTATATAAAGATGGCGATAAAAACATATATATAGATAAAGATGGCGATAGAAAAAAATATATATAGAGATGGCTATAGAGACAGATGTATATATATATTTCTGTAGTTTACTGCCACCAGCAAGCAGAAACATTTTTTCTCTCCCGATGATGGCCATGTTGGCCGAAACTAGTCGAGGAATATAAATGAAATAATAATAATAAAAACATAAGAATATTAATCTACAACCCAGTATGTCTGAAGATTTTAATTAATTTTTTTAATAATTTTTATCGTTCAAAAAAAAAATATATATATATATATATATATATCATGTGTATTTTGGCAGCATTTTTTTCATTGACGTATTTTTCATTAAATATTATAGACAAGTGTTGTCTATTTATTTTATGTAAATTCTTTTCATATCGTCTGATAAACTTAATAACATTATCATTAAACGAAGAAAGAAAATCACAATATTGATACATATTTTTTAATCCTATCTAAGCTTTCGACTTACATGAGCCATTATCAAAAATGTCAATTACATTTCAATATATTAAACAATACACGGACAAAACAATAATGATAGTCTGTTTTTGTTTACATGGAACGACACACTCGTGTATACGAGACGCTGGAAGCGAAAATCGCACCACAGCTCATGACGTCACACATGAAAACACGAGAGTGAAAACGAGAAGTATTAAGTATGGGAAGCCGTTAGTTTACAAATTCAAGTACCCTTTGGGAGATTGTATCTGCAACGGAGTAAATAATATTTATGTTGGTCACATCACAAATTCGCTTTCAGGACATTTGACTCTACATTTTAATGATAACTCTAACATTTTTAGGCATTTAAAACAACACGCCTGGCCGCATACACAATTCCGAAAAATCCTTGTTGAAAATACAACTATACTTAAACTTAAAATCAATAAGCAAAAACTAAAAATTCTTGAAGGTGTAAATATAAAACAGTTGAAACCTAATCTGAACAAAATAAACTATGAAATCTCCACAAATATTCTTAAATGCCTATAATTGATAACAGAAGCCATTGGTTTATAGCAACGGCTTCTCATACTTAATAATTCCCGTTTTCATACTCGCGTGGTCATGTGTGACGTCATGAGAAAATCATTAGGGCTCTATGTGTTAGGGTTCCAATTAAATTTATTTTCCGCTTGTTGGGACAAAAGGCATCCCACCGAATATATAAACCGGTAAACGTTGGTTTACGGTAAATCGATGTAAGGTAACATAAAGGAATTTTTGTTATCAATATATCAAAAAATGACTAAGGGGAATTGGTTTCAGTTTCTATTGTATATTTTAATGCTGGGTGCATATCACTGAGTAAAGAAAAAAAAATATTACAATATATAAAATATGTATATATATATATATAAAATATGTATATATATGTAATATATAAAATATGTATATATGTACGTATATCTACTATAATATATAATATATATATTATATATATATATATATATACTATAATATGTATAGATATATGTAATATATAAAATATGTATATATATATATATATATATATATATAGAGAGAGAGAGAGAGAGATAGATAGATAGATAGATAGATAGATAGATAGATAGATAGATAGATACAGGGTGACCAAAAAACGGGAATTTTTGAAGTGCGTATTGCCAGACATGAGCAAGTGGCAACACTGCGAGACAGTGACCTTGAGCAAGTAAACATTTCGCCATTTTAGTAATGAGAATGAAATTCACAGTCTCCCAGCTGAGATGTTGCAGCAGTCAATGAGGAATCACAACAGCAGATTTCAAGAATGCATTCGTACAGGAGGACGCCATCTACAGGACGTGATTTTAAAAAAATGAAAATTTCATCATTGTATCTTAAATGGCATCTTTTAAGGTTTCAATTACTATGAATTAAATATTTTTCTTCCATCAGTCTTGGTTTTATTGGATTGTTAAAAGTCCCATTTTTTGGGGTCACCCTGTATATATATATATATATATATATATATATATATATATATATATATATATATATATATATATATATATATAATACGCATTATAACCAAAAACGTTTGCGGTTTCTCTCTTTTTTTTAAATATACATTTTTCTCTCGTTGGAATAACTATAACCTTTCCCTATATATATATATATATATATATATATATATATTAGGCGTTGCTGCTATGGAAACCAAGCAGTCACCCATCTAAATAAGACTGATCTCAAATCTTCCTTCCCTTCCTTTGATCCCGTAGATTCTAAAGTGTGCGGAGCCACAGCTCCCCACAAAAATTAGGCGTTGCTGCTCTGGAAACCAAGCAGTCACCCATCTAGTGACTGACACTTCTTAACTCCAGTGATCAAACGAGTACCGGTTTTTCAGCATGATTTGATCATAATCTATAGCAGATTCAATAAGTCATAAATTGCTTGAAGTGATGAAAATTGGGTAGAAGAGGTAAAGTAATATCGAGTGATAAAGAAAAAGAATTTAAACTATTCTGACAATGATAGCAACAACCATTAACGCCCAGTCCTTAAAAGAAATGAGTGGATGCTTTGATAGCTACAATTTCTTTGAATTGGTAAGACATTTAAGAACATGGAAACTCGGCCAAATTATTGCAATGAAATTCCATACTAGTTTTATTTTATTTATTAAGAAAGCGGAGAGTGTGGGTGGGGGACAAATCATTTCACTTATAAAACGTCTGTAACTCATAGCAGACGACAATTTGAAAACAAAATTGAGGAGAAACTGCTTCTTTTCTT
Source organism: Acanthosepion esculentum (assembly GCA_964036315.1). Classification (NCBI taxonomy): domain Eukaryota; kingdom Metazoa; phylum Mollusca; class Cephalopoda; order Sepiida; family Sepiidae; genus Acanthosepion; species Acanthosepion esculentum. The sequence continues at coordinate 88,726,102 of OZ038504.1, forward strand.
CTCACGCAGCAATCACGTCAGACTTCATTTCTTTTCTTGAGCTGCTTTCACTATTTTTCTGGAATACTTCCTTTAGAATACCTGGGAACTCGCTAAACAATGGCCGAATATTTCGCCGGCAAAAATAAAACTGGAACAACAAATACACGTAAGTGTTTCAAAAAGCTTAAAATAATCGTTTCTTTTTGTGTCAACGAAAAATTATTTTGTTCTAAAGAAATAATAATAACCATCATTTCTTTGTCTATTTGATTATAGACAGCAATGGTGGCATAGACAAAGGTAAAATACATAACTCTGCTTAAAAACATAGGCTTATGTACGGAAATAGTTACGGCTATTTCTACCCTTAATTCAAGTGGTGTACGTCTTCATTTATATGCCATATAATGTCAAGATATGGAAAATCACAGCTCTTCACATCT
>OZ038504.1:88731526-88789026 GCA_964036315.1 Acanthosepion esculentum
AAGATGGGAAAATATCAACCCAGGACCTGTAAAAGAGAAAAAGTTAAAAGGTCAATTTCAAATTGGTGTACGTGCAACGTAACGATTATTGGCGTGTAAATTAAAATCGGCACGCTCAGTTCAACTTCCGGTTACGTCTACTGCGTTCACTTTCGCACTAATGGCCTCGGAAAAGGAATGAATCTATCTCTTCTCTTATTCGTAATCTAAATTGCAGGATAGACTGGGGTCGCTAGACTTGGTTGGCATCTAGTATAATAGAAGTTCAACTCTTAATTCAGAAACACCAGCAAGGTAAATATGCACTACTCCACTATGTTTCCAAGATGTCACAGCGATGCAGAGACGATAAAGAAATAGAATTTGATTGCCTACAGACTGAAGGGCTGCGATATTTAAAGAAAAAAACAGATTTAGCATATAAATGGAGGTAATGATAAAGAGTAAAATTTTTAATAAGTGACAACAGATATATTTACCCGGTCTCCCCATCAAGGCTGGGTATGATGCAAGGTCTTACGGCCAAACCTCTCTTACTGCAATGAGGAAGGTACTGCGGCAGGGTTGGAATCCTCGGGTCTGAGCAATTTCGCCCAACTATAATGAAGAGAAACGTAGCGCCACTTACAGCACAGGAACCATAAGCAACCCTTCAACAACAACGTATTAAAATCGTTTCTATCTATATCTCTTCAAGGAGGCATGGTCCAGTGGATAAAGACGTTGGTTACATCCAGTAAATAGACCCAAAGAGTTATGAGTTCAATACCAGCCCACAGCAATGGTAAACCAAAACTTAGAGAGTTGAGTTTAAGGGAAATAACTGAGACATCCGGTATAAGTATGGCACGTGGAACGAGAACAATCTACACTAGTGGACGAAATAAAAGGTTCGGCTGGAAATTCCAATCACTTTGAAGAAGGCCGAAGCGTACAACGGCCGAAACGTTGTAAATATGGCAATGAAGATGTTGATAACAGTCCGAATAATGTAAATAATCATAATACCTAATCTCAGAGATATCGACAGATATTGAAGGCATGGCACGTGGTACTAGAACAATCTACCCCTGTTGATGAAATAAAGGGTTCGTTTCGAAATTCCATTCACTTTGAAGAAGGCTGGAGCGTGCAACGGCTGAATCGTTGTGAATATGTCAATGAAGATGTTGATAACACTCCGAATAATGTAAATAATCATAATACCTCATCTCAGAGGTATAGACAGATATTGAAGGCAAGGCACGTGGAACTAGAACAATCTACCTCGGTGGACGAAATAAAGGGTTTGGTTCGAAATTTCAATCATTTGAAGAAGGCCGGAGCGTACAATGGCCGAAATGTTGTGAATATGGCAATGAAGATGTTGATAACAGTCCGGATAATGTAAATAATGCAAGTAAAATCGTTTCTTATGAATCAAGTCTGGGCGAAAACATCGCATCGCAGATGAATTTTTTTCTTGGCTTTAAGCAATTCATAGAACAAGTTCTCTTGAGAGTTCGCGAATAAAACAGCTGCCGAACAGGAGCAATTATATTTTCTTCTCTCTTTAACTTAGGTAAAATTGGCAGAAACGGATTTTACTGGTAAATGCAATTGCAATTTCACAGCTTATAACGGTGTTTGTAAGTAGATGTCAAGTTTGGCAAAATAGCAAACTGAAACAATCTGTGAGAATGACTTCTTAAGAGAAAGACTAGTACACCGTATCATCATCAAGATATTCTCACTCACAAGGGTTTTTTTTATTCAATTCTAACTATGCTATACCCATTCTTAAGGACAGAGAAAACAAACTTATTAAGTAAATATCATTCCGAAGACTGAACAGTTTTCGATGAATTTTAAGAGTGATATTTGTTGAAAAATATGTCTGAGGGTGAAAACTTTTCCAATGTCCAGATTCCTGATCCAAACTCATAAATTGGCGCATTGTTCCCCGAAAAATGTTCTCGGCACAGTCTGCTCTTTACTACCGTTAACAGGGGTCAAATGATCAGCCCAAAGAGATTATGTAGTAATTGAGAAAGAGGGGAAAATGTCAACCCAACAGCTGTAAAAGACAAAAAGTTAAAAGGTCAATTTCAAATCGATACACGTGTAGCGTAACGATTATCGACGTGAAAAGTAAGTAAAATTGGCTCCGCTCAGTTCAACTTCCGGTTACGTCTACTGCGTTCACTTTCGCACTAATGCTGTCGGAAAAGGCATGAATCCATCTTTTTTTCTATTCGTAATCTAAATTGCAGGATAGCCTGGGCTCTCTAGACTTGGTTGGCAGCTAGTCTAATAGAAGTTCAACTTTGAATTCAGAAACGCCAGGAAGGCAAATACGCACTACTCCACTATCTTTCCAAGATGCCACAGCGATGCGGAGACGATAAAGAAATAGAATTTGAAATGAAGAATGACAGATTTTTTTATACAAACGCACCACACTCATAAATTAGTACATTGGCATGGGATAATGCTACCCAGCGTGTCTGACTGAGCATTATTATAGAGTAACGGGTTCGATTCCTACTGAGTGCTCATCAATGCAGTTTTGAATCAAACTACAACAAATAATAATATCTGGTTGCACCTTTCCGAGTATCCCCGTCTGCTAGGATAGCTAACTAATCCCTGTTGCAGACGTTCGCTCAGACGCATTTGTGTGTCTTCAACCCTCACATAGTGAATCTGAGGTTTATACAGTAACTATGCTGAGCAGACGTTAGTGACAATTCCTGTGAAAGACAGTATAATCTTTGAAGGACACTCGTTGAACAAGTCCAGCACGCTCAAACGCTTCAAATTTTCCTGTTTATTCTGGGTTTTTATTTTGTTTTTTTTTCAAGTACTTTCGACCGTCACGCTCATTTTCAAGAACCATGTGGTTTGTGTGTAGTAGGCAAGCTTTTGTTGGCTACATCCTGGTATTCTTTAGAAAGATGGAACTTTAAAATAGTCCACCGTTATGTCATATATAACGTTTAATGTGAGCGAGGCCAGACTAAAAAAGATGAGTTTGTGTATATATATATATATATATATATATATATATATATATATATATAGAGAGAGAGAGAGAGAGAGAGAGAGAGAGAGAGAGATCATACACACTTCTAGATACCGTCTCCTTTGGCGAAAAATGTAGATTGATTATTTTGTATAAAATAGCTTCAAGTATAGTATTTCGATTTAATTCACAAATATTTGTCTAATAATGATAACTGTATTTTGGTTTTTCGTGATGTGCTGGTCAACAAGTGACAATTTAACCTACAAGATAGTGTTGTGCCTGTATACCCAATATAAGAATTTAACAGTGTTTCTTGATTTCATCTAAGCTTTTTGCTAATATGTAGATGTCATTCATACAACGGATAACCATTCTGAGTCGTATAATCAAATAGACAAAGAAATGATGGTTATTATTATTTCTTTAGAACAAAATAATTTTTCGTTGACACAAAAAGAAACGATTGTTTTAAGTTTTTTGAAACACTTACGTGTATTTGTTGTTCCAGTTTTATTTTTGCCGGCGAAATATTCGGCCATTGTTTAGCGAGTTCCCAGGTATTCTAAAGGAAGTATTCAAGAAAATAGTGAAAGCAGCTCAAGAAAAGAAATGAAGTCTGACGTGATTGCTGCGTGAGAAGAAAAGAAGCAGTTTCTCCTCAATTTTGTTTTCAAATTGTCGTCTGCTATGAGTTACAGACGTTTTATAAGTGAAATGATTTGTCCCCCACCCACACTCTCCGCTTTCTTAATAAATAAAATAAAACTAGTATGGAATTTCATTGCAATAATTTGGCCGAGTTTTCATGCTCTTAAATGTCTTATCAATTCAAAGAAATTGTAGCTATCAAAGCATCCACTCATTTCTTATAAGGACTGGGCGTTAATGGTTGTTGCTATCATTGTCAGAATAGTTTAAATTCTTTTTCTTTATCACTCGATATTACTTTACCTCTTCTACCCAATTTTCATCACTTCAAGCAATTTATGACTTATTGAATCTGCTATAGATTATGATCAAATCATGCTGAAAAACCGGTACTCGTTTGATCACTGGAGTTAAGAAGTGTCAGTCACTAGATGGGTGACCGCTTGATTTCCAGAGCAGCAACGCCTAATTTTTGTAGAGAGCTGTGGCTCCGCACACTTTAGAATCTACGGGATCAAAGGAAGGGAAGGAAGATTTGAGATCAGTCTTATTTATTGTCCCATTTTTTCTCACAGCACAACTGACATGTGGTCGCTGCCAACTTGTAACTTTTTGGGGAATATCTACTGATGTGCTGAATGAATGTGGCTCTTTAGCCCACCAAGGGACCTACATACTCTGGCACAAACAGGGCACTTAAGAGGTGCAACAGCGGGTGTTACATTATCATGCAAGTTAAAATGTCACATGCAACCACTTCTGGACTCGCATGTCTCTCCACAAATAATATATATATATATATATATATATATATATATATATATATATATATATATATATACCGATAGATAGATAGATATGAACAGACTGAAATAGATAGATAGGAACAGAGATAGATAGATAGATAGATAGATAGATAGATAGATAGATAGATAGATAGATAGTAGTTGAATATTGATGTTAAATTCTAGTATGTTTTAAATATCTTGTGTTGTATTATATATATATATATATATATATATATATATGTATAATTATTGTCATCCAAAGACAGACTGTTTCACTGTATCACAGCTCTTCAGTGTGGCTAGACGTCCGGTTGCCTTTAGCTAGGATCGAAACCCGACTGAATTCTAGTTAGGAATTCTACCACTAAGCCGTCGGCGCACGGCTGGGATGAAGGTGAATTTTAGCGTATTTATTTTTACATAAACACACAGTGACCGACAGGACTCAATTCGCTTTTGCCAAATAGTCACGCTATATTAGCCTTAATAGTCACTGTTTACAAACCCACACTTCCTTCCCCAGAGAGTTCAACAGAAATTAATTTTTCAGGAGCCTATATATATATATATATATATATATATATATATATATATATATATATATGAGCTTTTTTTAGCTTATATATATATATATATATATATATATGTATGTATAATGTCATCCACATACAGGCATGTTTCGCTGTATCTCAGCTTGTGAGTGCGGCTAGATATCCGATTGCTTCAAGACGGGACCGACAGCCGATCGATTTTGCATCAGTTGGAGAGAAATTCTAGCGTATTATATTTTTACAAATGTAAGCAAACGCCAGATAGCCATAGTGCTCAATTCATTTTCAATAAAGATCGTTGTGCTAGCGGAGACGGCTGGAGTTTAGAATTACTCTATCTCTCAACAGTGCTCAACCGAAATTTTTCGAGAGCATTATATATATATATATATATATATATATATATATATATATATATATATATATATATATATGAATGAACATAGCAATTTTGTCTTTGGAAATAACGAACACTACATTTTTGTCTTACAAACGCACCCTGAAGATAAATTGTGTTCATTTCGAAAGTACTCCGAATAAAACAATATGTATCAACACCGTATTTTTCTCTCCTTTTAATACCGAAACTAAAAAGCTTATCCGAGAATATGAACGGATCCTTTTGAAAATAAGCAGACAAAACTTGTCTAAACTATTCAACGAAACTTGCCTCAATGAAAACATACTGCCAAAATTCAAACTCCACAAAGCAGCAGCTTACCAGAACCTCAACAATTGAAATTTTAAATGTAGCCTTGTGAGAAGGCAAATTGAAATAGCCTATGACAGATTAAACACTCTCAATAACAACAAGCAAGACATCTACAATATACTAAAACATACAACTACCCCTGACCAACTGGAAGAAATTGCTCATCGTCTCGCAGAAAACTATTCATAAATGAGAAAGTTTACCGGGTCAGAATATTATTTTTATGATCGAAGAATGAGATTTCTGTAGTTAGCAGATGTTTTCGTAAAATGCTTTCACCGGTTAAAAATTTAAAAAAGAATGAAAGCACTTTACAAAGGATCTACAACTGTTCCTAATAAAATAGATAAATTTATTAATACATCCAACTATGAACTGCCTAAGCATGAAAAATAATTGCTTAACCTCTGAACCAGTTGTCATATATACGGTAAGTACAACCGGCTATTTAAAAAAACTGAAATCGAGACGCTATATCACTGCGGGAGAGACTTCAGGACGAACAAGCATATCAGAATTTAGAAAGTTACTCAAGGCTGAGGCAATTAAGGATAGTCATGAAAGAAGTAAAAGCTTCTCACTAATACGAACCAGTCAATTACAAATTGCCTCTAAGGAGCTTAGTCCTCATCTGAAGGTAACCGTCAAAAAGCCGACAAAACTAACATCGTCGTTCTAAACAAATCCGACTACAACAAAAAAAATAAAACATATATTCCATGACCACACAAAATTTTACAAACTTAAAAAGAATCTAACCAACCAAATAAAATTAAAAATTAAAAAACTCATCACTTCTAATAATACCGAACAGGACAGTCGGAAATTTCCTAAAATTCTAGGTGATTATAATCCTGGTTATATAGTGATTTTCAAGCGTAGCTTAGATGTGGCACAAGGCCGAAAGTATGGGGCACCCAGTGAAGATCAAACTCACTACTCAGTCGTAACTGTACTAGCGAACAAGCTTGTTAACCATTACATCATGACAATGTACCCAACAAGGCTATGGCGAATTTCTAAAAGTAGCTTAGATGTGGCACAAGGCCGAAAGCATGGTGCACTCAGTGAGGATCCGACTCACTACTCAGTCGTAATTGTTCTAGCAAGACAAACTTGCTAACCATTACACCGCCTTCAGGTGTTCTAGGCCTGGTTATATATATGACACTATAATGATAACATAACTATCCTTCCGCCATATTATATCGCAAATTCCCACTCCTGTATATCAGTTAATTAAAAACCTAAACGAACTGATCACACCATGCATTCCTAGAACATATAGCGTAAAGTACACTCTCGAAGTAATTCTAAAAATAATATGTATCAACACGGGAATTTTCTCTTTTCTTTTAATACCGACGCCAAAAACTCATCCGAGAATATGAACGGATCCTACTGAAAATAAGAAGAAAAAACTTGTCTAAATTATTCAATGAAACTTGCCTCAATACATATATATATATATATATATATATATATATATATATATATATATATATAATGGACTCTCCCGAGGATCTGACAGCTTAATTGATTCAGTTATGAAATTTTGTGCGATAATCTTAAGTGACACTTAAAACCCGCTTGTGATTTACAAAGGAGGCCACATATAGAGCCAGAATGAGGATTGTGAGATGAGATCACTGTTAGATTGGCTGACCATTTAGATCTTGCTCTCGCTTCAGGATGATTCAGACAAGCAGATTGAAAACTGCTGAGTCCACTAAAACACGTTGATCTCCATTCTACCCGCTCCAAGGGTGTCATGTGGTATATTGACATCTGACAAGTTTATATATATATATATATATATATATATATATATATATATATATATATATTACAGGTAGACTTTTCCAAATTATTAATAATCCTTCTCAGATATGGAAGATATTCTGTCGGAAATTGTGTAAAATTCATTTCGAAAGAAGAGTACAGCAAATATGTTTCAAACTGTCTTAAGTTATCATGACGATAGGAAGAGACAATTGGAGAGTTTCTTAGAACTAGTGAGTGCGTAAGTAAACCGTGCTGTAACGTAAGCGAGCTGTGACGTGTGTTTTTTATACAATTAATTATGCGGGTTCTGAAGTAAATAAAAAAAAAGTCTGACATAGGATATACCACAACAACACTTTCACAGAGACACACTTTCCATTCTATCGGACTATAGTTTCATCAGAAAACACATTAATAAGAATGATTGTAACATCAGACAGCTACATTATTTACATTATTCGGATTATTGTCCTCATCTTCGTCACCATATTTATTACAACGTTTCGGCCGTTGTACGCTCCGGCCTTCTTCAGGTGGTTGGAATGTCGAACTGAACCCTTTATTTCACTCACTGGGGTAGACTGTTCTAGTTCCACGTGCCATATTTAATGGATGTCAGTTATCAGTTATCTTCTGTTAATTTCCCTCTTCAAGTTCTCCACTGCCTTAACCGGGTATTGAACTCACACTCTTTGGGTCCTGTTACTGGATCTAACTAACGCCTTTATCCACTGTGTTATGTGTCCTTGAGGAATTTTCGACAGTATACTCATTTTCTACGTATTTATAGTTAATTTTTTTTAACTTTTATCAAAAACGGCTGAAACTTTGAAATAAATATGGCAGCAAAGATGAGGACAATAGTCCGAATAATGTAAATAATGTACATAATACCTCATGTCAGAAATATAGATAGATACTGAAGGGCCGAAACGTTGTAATAAATATGGCGACAAATATGAGGACAATAGTCCGAATAATGTAAATAATGTACATACTACCTCATCTCAGAAATATAGACAGATACTTAAAGGCCGAAACGTTGTAATAAATATGGAGACAAAGATGAGGAGAATAGTCCGAATAATGTAAATAGTGTACATAATACCTCATCTCAGAAATATAGACAGATACTTAAAGGCCGAAACGTTGTAATAAATATGGCAACAAAGATGGGGACAATAGTCTGAATAATGTAAATAGTGTACATAATACCTCATCTCAGAAATATAGACAGATCAGAATGCTACTTACAAACAATTATAAAATAGTAGCAAAATCAAATAGTAAAATCCAAATCAGAATCAAATAGTCAAAACAGACTTATGATACTTGAAGCAAAACTCATCCAACAAAAACAACCATCACTAAATAAAAACAGTTATAACAGGAGCTCTTATCGTTAAATGCATATTAAAGACACACACGTCACCCTCGCCTACGTAACCACTTTACTTACGCCAGAGCACTATTTACCTACGTCAAAGCACTATTTGCCTATGTCGTAGCATTATTTCTCTACGTCACAGCACTCTTTGTCACAGCATTCACTAGAACTCACCTGTATACTGACGAGCTACATTAGTTAGTCCCACCAACTGTGACCTTCATAGCTGAGACGCACCATGTCACGTATACAGGAGTGAACCCTCCTGATGCTCTTTGTATTCCTTAGTAAGAAAGAAGTCCCACTCGGACAGCTTCTTCCCATGAACTGCTGCTTTTTGGTACAGACTCCCGGCAGGATGCTTTCCCAATCACTGTAATCTTGACTTTTTCAAATCCTCAGTTATCTTTCCTACATAACATCATGAACTACACTTCTTGTCTTTTCTCGTGCGTACCGCACAATAACCTTCTACCATGAGTGGCTCTTGGGCCTTCTATTGGATGAATATTAATATGAAATTATATTATAATTCTTGTTTTCCTCGGTTAGTATGTTAGCACATGCGTTTCACTCTGTAATAACTTGCCTGTTACCTATCCACAATGACAGTATATAGTTTAGCAGCAGCAATAAATCCCTAACCCTTTTTTTTACATTCGGCTATCCTCAATCTGCATATAATTGTTGCTAGAAATAAAGTCTTCTACTGAGTACCTTTTTCATGCATTGCTATTACCTCCAATATATATATATATATATATATATATATATATATATATATATATATATATATATATATATATATATATATATATGTATATATACACACACATATATATATATATATATATATATATATATATATATATATATATATATATATATATATATAAGACATTTTTTATGTTTATACGTTCTTTTTTATAGATACAAATATTTAAGTAAATGCTCTGTTTATAATAAACAGTATTAACAACATTTACCGGCTTGAATGTTCGAGAAATTTTCATAATATTTTAAATAATTGACGAACTTGTCCATTTCATAACGTATGACGTCATTTGTTTACATTTGGATACGCATTGAGCAGATATGAATGTACGTATGAGATTTATGGAAGATTAAAGTTTAAAGACAGTAAAATCGACCTTGCTAACCGAACGCTCCTCTGTGGCCCAATGGGTTTCAGCACGTCAGGCTATATGACGGTTCCGTATAGGATACAGGTTCGATTCCTGTCGGAGGACGCATATTTTCTATGAAAATTTCTCGGACATTCAGGCCGGTAAGTGTTGTTAATACTGTTTATTATAAACAGAGCATTTACTTAAATATTTGTATCTATAAAAAGAACGTATAAACATAAAAAAATATCTTAAATAATTGTCGGACTTTGTCCAATTTATAATATATATATATGGCCCAATGATTGCATCTAGCATGAAACAGACTGTCGCCTCTAAGTGTTGACTTCTATGTTCACTTTTATATTTACACACGCTCTATCTCTGATATTGAGCACTTTATCCCATAAATATAGCACACTTTAAGACTATATTTCTTCATATATATATATATATATATATATATATATATATATATATATATATATTGTGTAAAGATAAAAGTTGAGAGAAAAAACAACATATCAGAGACGCTGTTTGGCTTTAGTGTGAAAACGAAAGCAGATATACATGGAAAGGCGCGATGAGACGCTTAAAATCTGTATCAAGAATTGAAGTCCTCAGTATCGACTGACATACAGCTTCCCATTTGACAGTTTATAATAATTTCATGGCTTTATTTCTCTCAGGCAATCTGTTTGTCATCGCTTGGAATTTCTTGGTATTTCTGGTTATTCTTTTCCTGATAGTTTAAATCGAATTTCTTCCCTCTCTAACTTAATTCTCTAAAGATTTGGTTTCCAAATTCGTAAAAAGAATAATACAAACATTTATCACTCATTTTAATATTAACCCTTTAAAACCTGTCCTCCTGATGTTTATCTCTCTTGTCTATGATTCTGGGTGGTAATCCGCCTGGGATTATACAATTTCACATCGCCGATACAGTGATCCTCCTAAGTGTGCCGCAAAAGTATGTTTGGATTCGAAATCCCTTCTTAAATGTTCCTTCCCATATTGAACTTCCTTTATTTGAAGAAGAAGAATTAGCTAGTGATCGCGGGCTCAAAATAAAACATTCAACAGTACCCATTGATATATTTTGGATTTCAATACAAAAGGAACATCCCACATTAGCTAAAAAGGATTTAGTAGTTTTATTGCAATTTTCTACATCTTATTTATGTGAATTAGGCTTCTCAGCCCTAATTAACATTAACAGTAAAAGCGAGAAAGACTACGCTCAACTGAAGAAGAAATAGGGGTCTGCTTATTGCACATTCGAGAAAACGTTGATGAAATCGCCAAAAATAAATAAATAAATAAAATAAATAAATACAAAAGGAATATCCCATATTAGCTAAAAAGGCTTTACCAATTTTATTGCAATTTTCTACTTCTTATTTATGTGAATTAGGCTTCTCAACCCTAAATAACATCAAAAATAAGAAGCGAGAAAGACTACGCTCTACTGAAGAAGAAATGATCGTCTGCTTATCGCAATTTCGACCAAACATTGAAGAAATCGTGAAAAAACACCAGGCAAAAGTTTCACATTTAATAAGCTTCATAGTTGAATAGAAACATTTAAATAAAGTCCATATTTGTGTGTATATTTTTTTTAAATCTATGGTTTTATTTCATAACATTTAAATGTATACCGTTTAAAAATTTTGCTGTGTCGTGATGTTTTCATTTCCTCCTAGGTGTACGGTTGCTTAAAAATGTTGAGAAACATTTGGTTACTACAACCATTCTACTAATATTTTTGAACACAATTTTTTTTAAAAAATGCTAATATTTGCCTCGCATTATTTACATTCGGACTAATGTCTTCATTTTTGTTGTTATTATCACAACGCTCTGTTTAAGCGACTGGATGCCCTCTTTTCATTCTGTAAGTTCATAGAAATTACCGAAGTTCGAACTTAATTTTAAATTGCACAAAACAATGATTAAATAACATTTGTAGACAATGAGATGCTTAAAAACTGTAGCCATGCTTTGACGTACTCTACAGAGGAGCCTGGAGAAAGACTGAAAAATAAAAACAAATACAGAAAACCTCTCATCAACGGACTAATAGGGCGAATAGGTGGACCGTTAAAGTCGATAGTCCATAGATCGGAAGGGACTGTTTTTGAGTTATAAAACTGCTGTAGTAACTACCACTAGTAATGATCATAATGTAAATACTAAAAACATGTATATATGGTATAAATAAATATATACTTAAGATAGATATATTAATAAAAATAACAAAAATAATAGATTTCTCACAGCTACTTTATCAAGCATGCGTTAATGTATCGTACTTTATATACTGTACACCCATCTTTGTTTACAATTGAAAAGACCGCCACTGCCACCAAACGGTCGCTTTGAGAACTAATACGACTCGTTCCGCTAAGCCCGCAAATTTTGAAATACATCGCTGACGATTTGTTTTTTTTCCAGCAGATTTTTTATTTTATTTTGCCCGCAGATTTTGTTCGTTGCATCCGAATTCCGTTGATAGGGCGTGGGAAGGGGATGGTTCAGTATATGAGAGATTTGTTTGTGCAATCTAGTTACTGAAATTTTAACTTTTACTGAAAAAACAATTATCTCATTCTAAAGTGTTTTTTTTAAAGAAATGTTAGATTCCTCCATATTTTTTGCCTGGAGGGTACTTAAAAATACCAACGGATTCTTTCTTTCTCTTGATTATTTATTTGTTTTTTTCTTCCCCCCAAATTCTTTCTTTCTTTCTTCTTCTTTCTTTCTTTCTGCCTTTCTTTCTCTCTTTATTTCTGCCTTTCCTTCTTTTTTTCTTCATTTCTTTCTTTCTGCCTTTCTTTCTTCCTTTCTTTCTTTCTTTCTTTCTTTCAGCCTTTCTTTCTTTCAGCCTTTCTGCCTTTCATTCTGCCATTCTTTCTTTCTTTCAGCCTTTCTTTCTGCCTTTTTATTGTTATTTCTTTTTTTCTTTATTTCTTTATTTCTTTCTGCCTCTATTTCTTCTTTCTTTCTTTCTTTCTTTCTTCTTTCTTAGTAATTTATCTAAGTCGTCGTGTTCACTTTTCTTCTAATACCATTGGGAAAGGTATGAATCCAGATCTTTTATCCTCAATTATAGATTAAATAGCCGATCTTATAGGACTTTTTCAGCGTCGGTTGGCAACCAGTGAAGGAGAACGAAAACTCTGAATTCAAAACCGCCCCTAAAATTGTAAAAGGGTTTTAAAACAGCGCTGGCTTTTTTGCACACACTTGGATGCCTGTGTGAGAAGCAAAAGTAGAACTCTTCATTATCAGTGCTTGGCTTCGCAAAAGGAAGCCCAAGAGGGAGCCTGTACACGTCCTTTGCAGGCACGTTTGTGACTGATATGTCTATTGCTGGACAGGCATACACGATCGTAGTAGTTCTAGCTGAATGTACGGCCTGGGCCACTGTCTCTTGTCCCTGACAGCAGCCCTGCAAGTATTTTCAAACAAGGAGACAGCATGGTTGATAGTGAAACGCCTGGCGCCATGGATCTCAGCTAGGGTTGGCCGTTGGCAATAGTTGACGTAACAGGTAAGAAAGGATTTTTCAGGCAATCTTTGAATCGCTTCTTTGGTGCCTCTCTGTGGTGATTCGTCGCTAGAGAAGAAGACAAATAGTCAGTTCTTGACTCCGTTTGCTATGTTCTGCCTTTACAAGAGTCAGATCAGGCTGAAAAGGGTGTACTGTCGCTATATATGGACAGAAGATACCCATACTTCACTTTCCAGTTTCGATAGAGTTAAATTCTTTACCAGAGTCAAATCAGGCTGAAAAGGGTGTACTGATGCCGTATATGGACAGAAGATACCCAAACTTCATTTTCCAGTTTCGATAGAGTTAAAAGAAATTGTCTACGTGGGTGGGAATTATTTTCTATCCAACATCTTCTCTTCCACGGATAAAACGTTGCAAGCCTTTTGCTATTCTATTGTCATTTCCATAGAAAGTCTTCAAACAGTCTACCTTCCTTAGTTCCACCAGTTCAGACCTTTACGGCTAAGACCCGTAATGTAGCGAACATTGCAGCGAACCGCCGTCATTCAACTCCTTTTCCTATTCCTTTGGTGAGATGTAAGTTCCACTCGAACAGCTTCTTCCTACGAACAGCTACTTTGTAGAACTGACTCCCTAGAAGATGCTTTCCCGACCAAAACAATGTTAACATCTTCAACTCTGGGGTTAACATCCTCACTTATTCCTCATTAACGGTAACACTTAACTCTATTGCTGTTAGCACTCACGCCACAAACTCCTTCAAGTACCCTCTACCCCAAATATTCCTATTTTTAACTCTATCAGACTACCTCTCTCACTCTGTTCATATCTATCTATCTATCTATCTATCTATCTATCTATCTATCTGAATCAGTTCATATCTATCTACCTATCTGAATCAGTTCATATCTATCTATCAATCTGAATCAGTTCATATCTATCTATCTATCTATCTATCTGAATCAGTTCATATCTATCTACCTATCTGAATCAGTTCATATCTATCTATCAATCTGAATCTGTTCATATCTATCTATCTATCTATCTATCTATCTATCTATCTATCTATCTGAATCAGTTCATATCTATCTACCTATCTGAATCAGTTCATATCTATCTATCAATCTGAATCAGTTCATATCTATCTATCTATCTATCTGAATCAGTTCATATCTATCTACCTATCTGAATCAGTTCATATCTATCTATCAATCTGAATCAGTTCATATCTATCTATCTATCTATCTATCTATCTGAATCAGTTCATATCTATCTACCTATCTGAATCAGTTTATATCTATCTATCAATCTGAATCAGTTCATATCTATCTATCTATCTATCTATCTGAATCAGTTCATGTCTATCTACCTATCTGAATCAGTTCATATCTATCTATCAATCTGAATCAGTTCATATCTATCTATCTATCTATCTATCTATCTATCTATCTGAATCTGTTCATATCTATCTACCTATCTGAATCAGTTCATATCTATCTATCTATCTATCTATCTGAATCAGTTCATATCTATCTACCTATCTGAATCAGTTCATATCTATCTATCAATCTGAATCAGTTCATATCTATCTATCTATCTATCTATCTATCTATCTGAATCAGTTCATATCTATCTACCTATCTGAATCAGTTCATATCTATCTATCAATCTGAATCAGTTCATATCTATCTATCTATCTATCTGAATCAGTTCATATCTATCTACCTATCTGAATAAGTTCATATCTATCTATCAATCTGAATCAGTTCATATCTATCTATCTATCTATCTATCTATCTGAATCAGTTCATATCTATCTACCTATCTGAATCAGTTCATATCTATCTATCAATCTGAATCAGTTCATATCTATCTATCTATCTATCTATCTGAATCAGTTCATATCTATCTACCTATCTGAATCAGTTCATATCTATCTATCAATCTGAATCAGTTCATATCTATCTATCTATCTATCTATCTATCTGAATCAGTTCATATCTATCTACCTATCTGAATCAGTTCATATCTATCTATCAATCTGAATCTGTTCATATCTATCTATCTATCTATCTATCTATCTATCTATCTATCTATCTGAATCAGTTCATATCTATCTACCTATCTGAATCAGTTCATATCTATCTATCAATCTGAATCAGTTCATATCTATCTATCTATCTATCTATCTATCTGAATCAGTTCATATCTATCTACCTATCTGAATCAGTTCATATCTATCTATCAATCTGAATCAGTTCATATCTATCTATCTATCTATCTATCTATCTGAATCAGTTCATATCTATCTACCTATCTGAATCAGTTTATATCTATCTATCAATCTGAATCAGTTCATATCTATCTATCTATCTATCTATCTGAATCAGTTCATGTCTATCTACCTATCTGAATCAGTTCATATCTATCTATCAATCTGAATCAGTTCATATCTATCTATCTATCTATCTATCTATCTATCTATCTGAATCTGTTCATATCTATCTACCTATCTGAATCAGTTCATATCTATCTATCTATCTATCTATCTGAATCAGTTCATATCTATCTACCTATCTGAATCAGTTCATATCTATCTATCAATCTGAATCAGTTCATATCTATCTATCTATCTATCTATCTATCTATCTGAATCAGTTCATATCTATCTACCTATCTGAATCAGTTCATATCTATCTATCAATCTGAATCAGTTCATATCTATCTATCTATCTATCTGAATCAGTTCATATCTATCTACCTATCTGAATAAGTTCATATCTATCTATCAATCTGAATCAGTTCATATCTATCTATCTATCTATCTATCTATCTGAATCAGTTCATATCTATCTACCTATCTGAATCAGTTCATATCTATCTATCAATCTGAATCAGTTCATATCTATCTATCTATCTATCTATCTGAATCAGTTCATATCTATCTACCTATCTGAATCAGTTCATATCTATCTATCAATCTGAATCAGTTCATATCTATCTATCTATCTATCTATCTATCTGAATCAGTTCATATCTATCTACCTATCTGAATCAGTTCATATCTATCTATCAATCTGAATCTGTTCATATCTATCTATCTATCTATCTATCTATCTATCTATCTATCTATCTGAATCAGTTCATATCTATCTACCTATCTGAATCAGTTCATATCTATCTATCAATCTGAATCAGTTCATATCTATCTATCTATCTATCTATCTATCTGAATCAGTTCATATCTATCTACCTATCTGAATCAGTTCATATCTATCTATCAATCTGAATCAGTTCATATCTATCTATCTATCTATCTATCTATCTGAATCAGTTCATATCTATCTACCTATCTGAATCAGTTTATATCTATCTATCAATCTGAATCAGTTCATATCTATCTATCTATCTATCTATCTGAATCAGTTCATGTCTATCTACCTATCTGAATCAGTTCATATCTATCTATCAATCTGAATCAGTTCATATCTATCTATCTATCTATCTATCTATCTATCTATCTGAATCTGTTCATATCTATCTACCTATCTGAATCAGTTCATATCTATCTATCTATCTATCTATCTGAATCAGTTCATATCTATCTACCTATCTGAATCAGTTCATATCTATCTATCAATCTGAATCAGTTCATATCTATCTATCTATCTATCTATCTATCTATCTGAATCAGTTCATATCTATCTACCTATCTGAATCAGTTCATATCTATCTATCAATCTGAATCAGTTCATATCTATCTATCTATCTATCTGAATCAGTTCATATCTATCTACCTATCTGAATAAGTTCATATCTATCTATCAATCTGAATCAGTTCATATCTATCTATCTATCTATCTATCTATCTGAATCAGTTCATATCTATCTACCTATCTGAATCAGTTCATATCTATCTATCAATCTGAATCAGTTCATATCTATCTATCTATCTATCTATCTGAATCAGTTCATATCTATCTACCTATCTGAATCAGTTCATATCTATCTATCAATCTGAATCAGTTCATATCTATCTATCTATCTATCTATCTATCTGAATCAGTTCATATCTATCTACCTATCTGAATCAGTTCATATCTATCTATCAATCTGAATCAGTTCATATCTATCTATCTATCTATCTATCTACCTATCTGAATCAGTTCATATCTATCTACCTATCTGAATCAGTTCATATCTATCTATCAATCTGAATCAGTTCATATCTATCTATCTATCTATCTGAATCAGTTCATATCTATCTACCTATCTGAATCAGTTCATATCTATCTATCAATCTGAATCAGTTCATATCTATCTATCTATCTATCTATCTATCTATCTATCTGAATCAGTTCATATCTATCTACCTATCTGAATCAGTTCATATCTATCTATCAATCTGAATCAGTTCATATCTATCTATCTATGTATCTATCTATCTATCTGAATCAGTTCATATCTATCTATCAATCTGAATCAGTTCATATCTATCTATCTATCTATCTGAATCAGTTCATATCTATCTACCTATCGGAATCAGTTCATATCTATCTATCAATCTGAATCAGTTCATATCTATCTATCTATCTATCTATCTATCTGAATCAGTTCATATCTATCTACCTATCTGAATCAGTTCATATCTATCTATCAATCTGAATCAGTTCATATCTATCTATCTATCTATCTATCTATCTATCTATCTATCTGAATCAGTTCATATCTATCTACCTATCTGAATCAGTTCATGTCTATCTATCTATCTATCTATCTATCTGAATCAGTTCATATCTATCTACCTATCTGAATCAGTTCATATCTATCTATCAATCTGAATCAGTTCATATCTATCTACCTATCTGAATCAGTTCATATCTATCTATCAATCTGAATCAGTTCATATCTATCTATCTATCTATCTATATATCTGAATCAGTTCATATCTATCTACCTATCTGAATCAGTTCATATCTATCTATCAATCTGAATCAGTTCATATCTATCTATCTATCTATCTATCTGAATCAGTTCATATCTATCTACCTATCTGAATCAGTTCATATCTATCTATCAATCTGAATCAGTTCATATCTATCTATCTATCTATCTATCTAACTATCTATCTGAATCAGTTCATATCTATCTACCTATCTGAATCAGTTCATATCTATCTATCAATCTGAATCAGTTCATATCTATCTATCTATCTATCTACCTATCTGAATCAGTTCATATCTATCTACCTATCTGAATCAGTTCATATCTATCTATCAATCTGAATCAGTTCATATCTATCTATCTATCTATCTGAATCAGTTCATATCTATCTACCTATCTGAATCAGTTCATATCTATCTATCAATCTGAATCAGTTCATATCTATCTATCTATCTATCTATCTATCTGAATCAGTTCATATCTATCTACCTATCTGAATCAGTTCACATCTATCTATCAATCTGAATCAGATCATATCTATCTATCTATCTATCTATCTATCTATCTGAATCAGTTCATATCTATCTATCAATCTGAATCAGTTCATATCTATCTATCTATCTATCTATCTATCTGAATCAGTTCATATCTATCTACCTATCTGAATCAGTTCATATCTATCTATCAATCCGAATCAGTTCATATCTATCTATCTATCTATCTATCTATCTGAATCAGTTCATATCTATCTACCTATCGGAATCAGTTCATATCTATCTATCTATCTGAATCAGTTCATATCTATCTATCTATCTATCTATCTATCTATCTGAATCAGTTCATATCTATCTACCTATCTGAATCAGTTCATATCTATCTATCAATCTGAATCAGTTCATATCTATCTATCTATCTATCTATCTATCTATCTATCTATCTATCTGAATCAGTTCATATCTATCTACCTATCTGAATCAGTTCATGTCTATCTATCTATCTATCTATCTATCTGAATCAGTTCATATCTATCTACCTATCTGAATCAGTTCATATCTATCTATCAATCTGAATCAGTTCATATCTATCTACCTATCTGAATCAGTTCATATCTATCTATCAATCTGAATCAGTTCATATCTATCTATCTATCTATCTATATATCTGAATCAGTTCATATCTATCTACCTATCTGAATCAGTTCATATCTATCTATCAATCTGAATCAGTTCATATCTATCTATCTATCTATCTATCTGAATCAGTTCATATCTATCTACCTATCTGAATCAGTACATATCTATCTATCAATCTGAATCAGTTCATATCTATCTATCTATCTATCTATCTAACTATCTATCTGAATCAGTTCATATCTATCTACCTATCTGAATCAGTTCATATCTATCTATCAATCTGAATCAGTTCATATCTATCTATCTATCTATCTACCTATCTGAATCAGTTCATATCTATCTACCTATCTGAATCAGTTCATATCTATCTATCAATCTGAATCAGTTCATATCTATCTATCTATCTATCTGAATCAGTTCATATCTATCTACCTATCTGAATCAGTTCATATCTATCTATCAATCTGAATCAGTTCATATCTATCTATCTATCTATCTATCTATCTGAATCAGTTCATATCTATCTACCTATCTGAATCAGTTCACATCTATCTATCAATCTGAATCAGTTCATATCTATCTATCTATCTATCTATCTATCTATCTATCTGAATCAGTTCATATCTATCTATCAATCTGAATCAGTTCATATCTATCTATCTATCTATCTATCTATCTGAATCAGTTCATATCTATCTACCTATCTGAATCAGTTCATATCTATCTATCAATCCGAATCAGTTCATATCTATCTATCTATCTATCTATCTATCTGAATCAGTTCATATCTATCTACCTATCGGAATCAGTTCATATCTATCTATCTATCTGAATCAGTTCATATCTATCTATCTATCTATCTATCTATCTATCTGAATCAGTTCATATCTATCTACCTATCTGAATCAGTTCATATCTATCTATCAATCTGAATCAGTTCATATCTATCTATCTATCTATCTATCTATCTGAATCAGTTCATATCTATCTACCTATCTGAATCAGTTCATATCTATCTATCAATCTGAATCAGTTCATATCTATCTATCTATCTATCTATCTATCTGAATCAGTTCATATCTATCTACCTATCTGAATCAGTTCATATCTATCTATCAATCTGAATCAGTTCATATCTATCTACCTATCTGAATCAGTTCATATCTATCTATCAATCTGAATCAGTTCATATCTATCTATCTATCTATCTATCTATCTGAATCAGTTCATATCTATCTACCTATCTGAATCAGTTCATATCTATCTATCAATCTGAATCAGTTCATATCTATCTATCTATCTATCTATCTATCTGAATCAGTTCATATCTATCTACCTATCTGAATCAGTTCATATCTATCTATCAATCTGAATCAGTTCATATCTATCTATCTATCTATCTACCTATCTGAATCAGTTCATATCTATCTATCAATCTGAATCAGTTCATATCTATCTATCTATCTATCTATCTGAATCAGTTCATATCTATCTACCTATCTGAATCAGTTCATATCTATCTATCAATCTGAATCAGTTCATATCTATCTATCTATCTATCTACATATCTGAATCAGTTCATATCTATCTACCTATGTGAATCAGTTCATATCTATCTACCTATCTGAATCAGTTCATATCTATCTATCAATCTGAATCAGTTCATATCTATCTATCTATCTATCTATCTATCTATCTGAATCAGTTCATATCTATCGACCTATCTGAATCAGTTCATATCTATCTATCAATCTGAATCAGTTCATATCTATCTATCTATCTATCTACCTATCTGAATCAGTTCATATCTATCTATCTATCTGAATCAGTTCATATCTATCTACCTATCTGAATCAGTTCATATCTATCTATCAATCTGAATCAGTTAATATCTATCTATCTATCTATCTATCTATCTATCTGAATCAGTTCATATCTATCTACCTATCTGAATCAGTTCATATCTATCTACCTATCTGAATCAGTTAATATCTATCTATCAATCTGAATCAGTTCAGATCTATCTACCTATCTGAATCAGTTCATATCTATCTACCTATCTGAATCAGTTCATATCTATCTATCAATCTGAATCAGTTCATATCTATCTATCTATCTACCTATCTGAATCAGTTCATATCTATCTATCAATCTGAATCAGTTCATATCTATCTATCTATCTATCTACCTATCTGAATCAGTTCATATCTATTTACCTATCTGAATCAGTTCATATCTATCTATCAATATGAATCAGTTCATATCTATCTATCTATCTATCTGAATCAGTTCATATCTATCTACCTATCTGAATCAGTTCATATCTATCTATCAATCTGAATCAGTTCATATCTATCTATCTATCTATCTACCTATCTGAATCAGTTCATATCTATCTACCTATCTGAATCAGTTCATATCTATCTATCAATCTGAATCAGTTCATATCTATCTATCTATCTATCTACCTATCTGAATCAGTTCATATCTATCTATCTATCTGAATCAGTTCATATCTATCTACCTATCTGAATCAGTTCATATCTATCTATCAATCTGAATCAGTTCATATCTATCTATCTATCTATCTATCTGAATCAGTTCATATCTATCTACCTATCTGAATCAGTTCATATCTATCTATCTATCTATCTACCTATCTGAATCAGTTCATATCTATCTACCTATCTGAATCAGTTCATATCTATCTATCAATCTGAATCAGTTCATATCTATCTATCTATCTATCTATCTATCTATCTATCTGAATCAGTTCATATCTATCTACCTATTTGAATCAGTTCATATCTATCTATCAATCTGAATCAGTTCATATCTATCTATCTATCTATTTATCTGAATCAGTTCATATCTATCTACCTATCTGAATCAGTTCATATCTATCTATCAATCTGAATCAGTTCATATCTATCTATCTATCTATCTATCTATCTATCTATCTGAATCAGTTCATATCTATCTACCTATCTGAATCAGTTCATATCTATCTATCAATCTGAATCAGTTCATATCTATCTATCTATCTATCTATCTAACTATCTATCTGAATCAGTTCATATCTATCTACCTATCTGAATCAGTTCATATCTATCTATCAATCTGAATCAGTTCATATCTATCTATCTATCTATCTACCTATCTGAATCAGTTCATATCTATCTACCTATCTGAATCAGTTCATATCTATCTATCAATCTGAATCAGTTCATATCTATCTATCTATCTATCTGAATCAGTTCATATCTATCTACCTATCTGAATCAGTTCATATCTATCTATCAATCTGAATCAGTTCATATCTATCTATCTATCTATCTATCTATCTGAATCAGTTCATATCTATCTACCTATCTGAATCAGTTCACATCTATCTATCAATCTGAATCAGTTCATATCTATCTATCTATCTATCTATCTATCTATCTGAATCAGTTCATATCTATCTATCAATCTGAATCAGTTCATATCTATCTATCTATCTATCTATCTATCTGAATCAGTTCATATCTATCTACCTATCTGAATCAGTTCATATCTATCTATCAATCCGAATCAGTTCATATCTATCTATCTATCTATCTATCTATCTGAATCAGTTCATATCTATCTACCTATCGGAATCAGTTCATATCTATCTATCTATCTGAATCAGTTCATATCTATCTATCTATCTATCTATCTATCTATCTGAATCAGTTCATATCTATCTACCTATCTGAATCAGTTCATATCTATCTATCAATCTGAATCAGTTCATATCTATCTATCTATCTATCTATCTGAATCAGTTCATATCTATCTACCTATCTGAATCAGTTCATATCTATCTATCAATCTGAATCAGTTCATATCTATCTATCTATCTATCTATCTATCTGAATCAGTTCATATCTATCTACCTATCTGAATCAGTTCATATCTATCTATCAATCTGAATCAGTTCATATCTATCTACCTATCTGAATCAGTTCATATCTATCTATCAATCTGAATCAGTTCATATCTATCTATCTATCTATCTATCTATCTGAATCAGTTCATATCTATCTACCTATCTGAATCAGTTCATATCTATCTATCAATCTGAATCAGTTCATATCTATCTATCTATCTATCTATCTATCTGAATCAGTTCATATCTATCTACCTATCTGAATCAGTTCATATCTATCTATCAATCTGAATCAGTTCATATCTATCTATCTATCTATCTACCTATCTGAATCAGTTCATATCTATCTACCTATCTGAATCAGTTCATATCTATCTATCAATCTGAATCAGTTCATATCTATCTATCTATCTATCTATCTGAATCAGTTCATATCTATCTACCTATCTGAATCAGTTCATATCTATCTATCAATCTGAATCAGTTCATATCTATCTATCTATCTATCTACATATCTGAATCAGTTCATATCTATCTACCTATGTGAATCAGTTCATATCTATCTACCTATCTGAATCAGTTCATATCTATCTATCAATCTGAATCAGTTCATATCTATCTATCTATCTATCTATCTATCTATCTGAATCAGTTCATATCTATCGACCTATCTGAATCAGTTCATATCTATCTATCAATCTGAATCAGTTCATATCTATCTATCTATCTATCTACCTATCTGAATCAGTTCATATCTATCTATCTATCTGAATCAGTTCATATCTATCTACCTATCTGAATCAGTTCATATCTATCTATCAATCTGAATCAGTTAATATCTATCTATCTATCTATCTATCTATCTATCTGAATCAGTTCATATCTATCTACCTATCTGAATCAGTTCATATCTATCTACCTATCTGAATCAGTTAATATCTATCTATCAATCTGAATCAGTTCATATCTATCTACCTATCTGAATCAGTTCATATCTATCTACCTATCTGAATCAGTTCATATCTATCTATCAATCTGAATCAGTTCATATCTATCTATCTATCTACCTATCTGAATCAGTTCATATCTATCTATCAATCTGAATCAGTTCATATCTATCTATCTATCTATCTACCTATCTGAATCAGTTCATATCTATTTACCTATCTGAATCAGTTCATATCTATCTATCAATATGAATCAGTTCATATCTATCTATCTATCTATCTGAATCAGTTCATATCTATCTACCTATCTGAATCAGTTCATATCTATCTATCAATCTGAATCAGTTCATATCTATCTATCTATCTATCTACCTATCTGAATCAGTTCATATCTATCTACCTATCTGAATCAGTTCATATCTATCTATCAATCTGAATCAGTTCATATCTATCTATCTATCTATCTACCTATCTGAATCAGTTCATATCTATCTATCTATCTGAATCAGTTCATATCTATCTACCTATCTGAATCAGTTCATATCTATCTATCAATCTGAATCAGTTCATATCTATCTATCTATCTATCTATCTGAATCAGTTCATATCTATCTACCTATCTGAATCAGTTCATATCTATCTATCTATCTATCTACCTATCTGAATCAGTTCATATCAATCTACCTATCTGAATCAGTTCATATCTATCTATCAATCTGAATCAGTTCATATCTATCTATCTATCTATCTATCTATCTATCTATCTGAATCAGTTCATATCTATCTACCTATTTGAATCAGTTCATATCTATCTATCAATCTGAATCAGTTCATATCTATCTATCTATCTATTTATCTGAATCAGTTCATATCTATCTACCTATCTGAATCAGTTCATATCTATCTATCAATCTGAATCAGTTCATATCTATCTATCTATCTATCTATCTATCTATCTATCTGAATCAGTTCATATCTATCTACCTATCTGAATCAGTTCATATCTATCTATCAATCTGAATCAGTTCATATCTATCTATCTATCTATCTATCTGAATCAGTTCATATCTATCTACCTATCTGAATCAGTTCATATCTATCTATCAATCTGAATCAGTTCATATCTATCTATCTATCTATCTATCTGAATCAGTTCATATCTATCTACCTATCTGAATCAGTTCATATCTATCTATCAATCTGAATCAGTTCATATCTATCTATCTATCTGAATCAGTTCATATCTATCTACCTATCTGAATCAGTTCATATCTATCTATCAATCTGAATCAGTTCATATCTATCTATCTATCTATCTATCTATCTATCTATCTGAATCAGTTCATATCTATCTACCTATCGGAATCAGTTCATATCTATCTATCAATCTGAATCAGTTCATATCTATCTATCTATCTATCTATCTATCTGAATCAGTTCATATCTATCTACCTATCTGAATCAGTTCATATCTATCTATCAATCTGAATCAGTTCATATCTATCTACCTATCTGAATCAGTTCATATCTATCTATCAATCTGAATCAGTTCATATCTATCTATCTATCTATCTATCTATCTGAATCAGTTCATATCTATCTACCTATCTGAATCAGTTCATATCTATCTATCAATCTGAATCAGTTCATATCTATCTATCTATCTATCTATCTGAATCAGTTCATATCTATCTACCTATCTGAATCAGTTCATATCTATCTATCAATCTGAATCAGTTCATATCTATCTATCTATATATCTACCTATCTGAATCAGTTCATATCTATCTACCTATCTGAATCAGTTAATATCTATCTATCAATCTGAATCAGTTCATATCTATCTATCTATCTATCTGAATCAGTTCATATCTATCTACCTATCTGAATCAGTTCATATCTATCTATCAATCTGAATCAGTTCATATCTATCTATCTATCTATCTATCTATCTATCTATCTGAATCAGTTCATATCTATCTACCTATCTGAATCAGTTCATATCTATCTACCTATCTGAATCAGTTCATATCTATCTATCAATCTGAATCAGTTCATACCTATCTATCTATCTATCTATCTGAATCAGTTCATATCTATCGACCTATCTGAATCAGTTCATATCTATCTATCAATCTGAATCAGTTCATATCTATCTATCTATCTATCTACCTATCTGAATCAGTTCATATCTATCTACCTATCTGAATCAGTTCATATCTATCTATCAATCTGAATCAGTTAATATCTATCTATCTATCTATCTATCTATCTATCTATCTGAATCAGTTCATATCTATTTACCTATCTGAATCAGTTCATATCTATCTACCTATCTGAATCAGTTCATATCTATCTATCAATCTGAATCAGTTCATATCTATCTACCTATCTGAATCAGTTCCTATCTATCTACCTATCTGAATCAGTTCATATCTATCTATCAATATGAATCAGTTCATATCTATCTATCTATCTATCTATCTGAATCAGTTCATATCTATCTACCTATCTGAATCAGTTCATATCTATCTACCTATCTGAATCAGTTCATATCTATCTATCAATCTGAATCAGTTTATATCTATCTATCTATCTATCTACCTATCTGAATCAGTTCATATCTATCTACCTATCTGAATCAGTTCATATCTATCTATCAATCTGAATCAGTTCATATCTATCTATCTATCTATCTACCTATCTGAATCAGTTCATATCTATCTATCTATCTGAATCAGTTCATATCTATCTACCTATCTGAATCAGTTCATATCTATCTATCAATCTGAATCAGTTCATATCTATCTATCTATCTATCTATCTATCTGAATCAGTTCATATCTATCTACCTATCTGAATCAGTTCATATCTATCTATCTATCTATCTACCTATCTGAATCAGTTCATATCTATCTACCTATCTGAATCAGTTCATATCTATCTATCAATCTGAATCAGTTCATATCTATCTATCTATCTATCTACCTGTCTGAATCAGTTCATATCTATCTATCTATCTGAATCAGTTTATATCTATCTACCTATCTGAATCAGTTCATATCTATCTATCAATCTGAATCAGTTCATATCTATCTATCTATCTATCTATCTATCTATCTGAATCAGTTCATATCTATCTACCTATCTGAATCAGTTCATATCTATCTATCAATCTGAATCAGTTCATATCTATCTATCTATCTATCTATCTATCTATCTATCTGAATCAGTTCATATCTATCTATCAATCTGAATCAGTTCATATCTATCTATCTATCTGAATCAGTTCATATCTATCTACCTATCTGAATCAGTTCATATCTATCTATCAATCTGAATCAGTTCATATCTATCTATCTATCTATCTATCTATCTGAATAAGTTCATATCTATCTACCTATCTGAATCAGTTCATATCTATCTATCAATCTGAATCAGTTCATATCTATCTATCTATCTGAATCAGTTCATATCTATCTACCTATCTGAATCAGTTCATATCTATCTATCAATCTGAATCAGTTCATATCTATCTATCTATCTATCTATCTGAATCAGTTCATATCTATCTACCTATCTGAATCAGTTCATATCTATCTATCAATCTGAATCAGTTCATATCTATCTATCTATCTATCTATCTATCTATCTGAATCAGTTCATATCTATCTACCTATCTGAATCAGTTCATATCTATCTATCAATCTGAATCAGTTCATATCTATCTATCTATCTATCTATCTATCTATCTGAATCAGTTCATATCTATCTACCTATCTGAATTCATATCTATCTATCAATCTGAATCAGTTCATATCTATCTATCTATCTATCTATCTATCTATCTGAATCAGTTCATATCTATCTACCTATCTGAATCAGTTCATATCTATCTATCAATCTGAATCAGTTCATATCTATCTATCTATCTATCTATCTATCTGAATCAGTTCATATCTATCTACCTATCTGAATCAGTTCATATCTATCTATCAATCTGAATCAGTTCATATCTATCTATTTATCTATCTATCTATCTGAATCAGTTCATATCTATCTACCTATCTGAATCAGTTCATATCTATCTATCAATCTGAATCAGTTCATATCTATCTATCTATCTATCTATCTATCTATCTGAATCAGTTCATATCTATCTATCAATCTGAATCAGTTCATATCTATCTATCTATCTATCTATCTATCTGAATCAGTTCATATCTATCTACCTATCTGAATCAGTTCATATCTATCTATCAATCTGAATCAGTTCATATCTATCTACCTATCTGAATCAGTTCATATCTATCTATCAATCTGAATCAGTTCATATCTATCTACCTATCTCAATCAGTTCATATCTATCTATCAATCTGAATCAGTTCATATCTATCTATCTATCTATCTATCTGAATCAGTTCATATCTATCTACCTATCTGAATCAGTTCATATCTATCTATCAATCTGAATCAGTTCATATCTATCTATCTATCTATCTATCTATCTATCTGAATCAGTTAATATCTATCTACCTATCTGAATCAGTTCATATCTATCTATCAATCTGAATCAGTTCATATCTATCTATCTATCTATCTACCTATATGAATCAGTTCATATCTATCTACCTATCTGAATCAGTTCATATCTATCTACCTATCTGAATCAGTTCATATCTATCTATCAATCTGAATCAATTCATATCTATCTATCTATCTATCTATCTGAATCAGTTCATATCTATCTATCAATCTGAATCAGTTCATATCTATCTATCTATCTGAATCAGTTCATATCTATCTACCTATCTGAATCAGTTCATATCTATCTATCAATCTGAATCAGTTCATATCTATCTATCTATCTATCTATCTATCTGAATAAGTTCATATCTATCTACCTATCTGAATCAGTTCATATCTATCTATCAATCTGAATCAGTTCATATCTATCTATCTATCTGAATCAGTTCATATCTATCTACCTATCTGAATCAGTTCATATCTATCTATCAATCTGAATCAGTTCATATCTATCTATCTATCTATCTATCTGAATCAGTTCATATCTATCTACCTATCTGAATCAGTTCATATCTATCTATCAATCTGAATCAGTTCATATCTATCTATCTATCTATCTATCTATCTATCTGAATCAGTTCATATCTATCTACCTATCTGAATCAGTTCATATCTATCTATCAATCTGAATCAGTTCATATCTATCTATCTATCTATCTATCTATCTATCTGAATCAGTTCATATCTATCTACCTATCTGAATCAGTTCATATCTATCTATCAATCTGAATCAGTTCATATCTATCTATCTATCTATCTATCTATCTGAATCAGTTCATATCTATCTACCTATCTGAATCAGTTCATATCTATCTATCAATCTGAATCAGTTCATATCTATCTATTTATCTATCTATCTATCTGAATCAGTTCATATCTATCTACCTATCTGAATCAGTTCATATCTATCTATCAATCTGAATCAGTTCATATCTATCTATCTATCTATCTATCTATCTATCTGAATCAGTTCATATCTATCTATCAATCTGAATCAGTTCATATCTATCTATCTATCTATCTATCTATCTGAATCAGTTCATATCTATCTACCTATCTGAATCAGTTCATATCTATCTATCAATCTGAATCAGTTCATATCTATCTACCTATCTGAATCAGTTCATATCTATCTATCAATCTGAATCAGTTCATATCTATCTACCTATCTCAATCAGTTCATATCTATCTATCAATCTGAATCAGTTCATATCTATCTATCTATCTATCTGAATCAGTTCATATCTATCTACCTATCTGAATCAGTTCATATCTATCTATCAATCTGAATCAGTTCATATCTATCTATCTATCTATCTATCTATCTGAATCAGTTAATATCTATCTACCTATCTGAATAAGTTCATATCTATCTATCAATCTGAATCAGTTCATATCTATCTATCTATCTATCTACCTATATGAATCAGTTCATATCTATCTACCTATCTGAATCAGTTCATATCTATCTACCTATCTGAATCAGTTCATATCTATCTATCAATCTGAATCAATTCATATCTATCTATCTATCTATCTATCTATCTGAATCAGTTCATATCTATCTACCTATCTGAATCAGTTCATATCTATCTATCAATCTGAATCAGTTCATATCTATCTATCTATCTATCTACCTATCTGAATCAGTTCATATCTATCTATCTGAATCAGTTCATATCTATCTACCTATCTGAATCAATTCATATCTATCTATGAATCTGAATCAGTTAATATCTATCTATCTATCTATCTATCTGAGTCAGTTCATATCTATCTACCAATCTGAATCAGTTCATATCTATCTACCTATCTGAATCAATTCATATCTATCTACCTATCTGAATCAGTTCATATCTATCTATCAATCTGAATCAGTTCATATCTATCTACCTATCTGAATCAGTTCATATCTATCTATCAATCTGAATCAGTTCATATCTATCTACCTATCTGAATCAGTTCATATCTATCTACCTATCTGAATCAGTTCATATCTATCTATCAATCTGAATCAGTTCATATCTATCTATCTATCTATCTATCTACCTATCTGAATCAGTTCATATCTATCTACCTATCTGAATCAGTTTATATCTATCTAT
Source organism: Acanthosepion esculentum (assembly GCA_964036315.1). NCBI lineage: Eukaryota > Metazoa > Mollusca > Cephalopoda > Sepiida > Sepiidae > Acanthosepion > Acanthosepion esculentum. The sequence continues at coordinate 88,762,681 of OZ038504.1, forward strand.
CAATCTGAATCAGTTCATATCTATCTATCTATCTATCTACCTATCTGAATCAGTTCCTATCTATCTACCTATCTGAATCAGTTCATATCTATCTATCAATCTGAATCAGTTCATATCTATCTATCTATCTATCTACCTATCTGAATCAGTTCATATCTATCTACCTATCTGAATCAGTTCATATCTATCTATCAATCTGAATCAGTTCATATCTATCTATCTATCTATCTACCTATCTGAATCAGTTCATATCTATCTATCTATCTGAATCAGTTCATATCTATCTACCTATCTGAATCAGTTCATATCTATCTATCAATCTGAATCAGTTCATATCTATCTATCTATCTATCTAACTATCTGAATCAGTTCATATCTATCTACCTATCTGAATCAGTTCATATCTATCTATCAATCTGAATCGGTTCATATCTATCTATCTACCTATCTGAATCAGTTCATATCTATCTATCTATCTGAATCAGTTCATATCTATCTACCTATCTGAATCAGTTCATATCTATCTATCAATCTGAATCAGTTCATATCTATCTATCTGTCTATCTATCTATCTATCTGAATCAGTTCATATCTATCTACCTATGTGAATCAGTTCATATCTATCTATCAATCTGAATCAGTTCATATCTATCTATCTATCTATCTATCTATCTGAATCAGTTCATATCTATCTACCAATCTGAATCAGTTCATATCTATCTACCTATCTGAATCAATTCATATCTATCTACCTATCTGAATCAGTTCATATCTATCTATCAATCTGAATCAGTTCATATCTATCTACCTATCTGAATCAGTTCATATCTATCTACCTATCTGAATCAGTTCATATCTATCTATCAATCTGAATCAGTTCATATCTATCTATCTATCTATCTACCTATCTGAATCAGTTCATATCTATCTACCTATCTGAATCAGTTTATATCTATCTATCAATCTGAATCAGTTCATATCTATCTATCTATCTATCTACCTATCTGAATCAGTTCCTATCTATCTACCTATCTGAATCAGTTCATATCTATCTATCAATCTGAATCAGTTCATATCTATCTATCTATCTATCTACCTATCTGAATCAGTTCATATCTATCTACCTATCTGAATCAGTTCATATCTATCTATCAATCTGAATCACTTCATATCTATCTATCTATCTACCTATCTGAATCAGTTCATATCTATCTATCTATCTGAATCAGTTCATATCTATCTACCTATCTGAATCAGTTCATATCTATCTATCAATCTGAATCAGTTCATATCTATCTATCTATCTATCTATCTATCTGAATCAGTTCATATCTATCTACCTATCTGAATCAGTTCATATCTATCTATCAATCTGAATCGGTTCATATCTATCTATCTATCTATCTACCTATCTGAATCAGTTCATATCTATCTATCTATCTGAATCAGTTCATATCTATCTACCTATCTGAATCAGTTCATATCTATCTATCAATCTGAATCAGTTCATACCTATCTATCTGTCTATCTATCTATCTATCTGAATCAGTTCATATCTATCTACCTATGTGAATCAGTTCATATCTATCTATCAATCTGAATCAGTTCATATCTATCTATCTATCTATCTATCTGAATCAGTTCATATCTATCTACCTATCTGAATCAGTTCATATCTATCTATCAATCTGAATCAGTTCATATCTATCTATCTATCTATCTATCTATCTGAATCAGTTCATATCTATCTACCTATCTGAATCAGTTCATATCTATCTATCAATCTGAATCAGTTAATATCTATCTATCTATCTATCTATCTGAATCAGTTCATATCTATCTACCTATCTGAATCAGTTCATATCTATCTATCAATCTGAATCAGTTCATATCTATCTATCTATCTATCTGAATCAGTTCATATCTATCTACCTATCTGAATCAGTTCATATCTATCTATCAATCTGAATCAGTTCATATCAATCTATCTATCTATCTATCTATCTATCTGAATCAGTTCATATCTATCTACCTATCTGAATCAGTTCATATCTATCTATCAATCTGAATCAGTTCATATCTATCTATCTATCTATCTATCTGAATCAGTTCATATCTATCTACCTATCTGAATCAGTTCATATCTATCTATCAATCTGAATCAGTTCATATCTATCTATCTATCTATCTATCTGAATCAGTTCATATCTATCTACCTATCTGAATCAGTTCATATCTATCTATCAATCTGAATCAGTTCATATCTATCTATCTATCTATCTACCTATCTGAATCAGTTCATATCTATCTATCTGAATCAGTTCATATCTATCTACCTATCTGAATCAATTCATATCTATCTATGAATCTGAATCAGTTAATATCTATCTATCTATCTATCTATCTGAGTCAGTTCATATCTATCTACCAATCTGAATCAGTTCATATCTATCTACCTATCTGAATCAATTCATATCTATCTACCTATCTGAATCAGTTCATATCTATCTATCAATCTGAATCAGTTCATATCTATCTACCTATCTGAATCAGTTCATATCTATCTATCAATCTGAATCAGTTCATATCTATCTACCTATCTGAATCAGTTCATATCTATCTACCTATCTGAATCAGTTCATATCTATCTATCAATCTGAATCAGTTCATATCTATCTATCTATCTATCTATCTACCTATCTGAATCAGTTCATATCTATCTACCTATCTGAATCAGTTTATATCTATCTATCAATCTGAATCAGTTCATATCTATCTATCTATCTATCTACCTATCTGAATCAGTTCCTATCTATCTACCTATCTGAATCAGTTCATATCTATCTATCAATCTGAATCAGTTCATATCTATCTATCTATCTATCTACCTATCTGAATCAGTTCATATCTATCTACCTATCTGAATCAGTTCATATCTATCTATCAATCTGAATCAGTTCATATCTATCTATCTATCTATCTACCTATCTGAATCAGTTCATATCTATCTATCTATCTGAATCAGTTCATATCTATCTACCTATCTGAATCAGTTCATATCTATCTATCAATCTGAATCAGTTCATATCTATCTATCTATCTATCTAACTATCTGAATCAGTTCATATCTATCTACCTATCTGAATCAGTTCATATCTATCTATCAATCTGAATCGGTTCATATCTATCTATCTACCTATCTGAATCAGTTCATATCTATCTATCTATCTGAATCAGTTCATATCTATCTACCTATCTGAATCAGTTCATATCTATCTATCAATCTGAATCAGTTCATATCTATCTATCTGTCTATCTATCTATCTATCTGAATCAGTTCATATCTATCTACCTATGTGAATCAGTTCATATCTATCTATCAATCTGAATCAGTTCATATCTATCTATCTATCTATCTATCTGAATCAGTTCATATCTATCTACCAATCTGAATCAGTTCATATCTATCTACCTATCTGAATCAATTCATATCTATCTACCTATCTGAATCAGTTCATATCTATCTATCAGTCTGAATCAGTTCATATCTATCTACCTATCTGAATCAGTTCATATCTATCTACCTATCTGAATCAGTTCATATCTATCTATCAATCTGAATCAGTTCATATCTATCTATCTATCTATCTACCTATCTGAATCAGTTCATATCTATCTACCTATCTGAATCAGTTTATATCTATCTATCAATCTGAATCAGTTCATATCTATCTATCTATCTATCTACCTATCTGAATCAGTTCCTATCTATCTACCTATCTGAATCAGTTCATATCTATCTATCAATCTGAATCAGTTCATATCTATCTATCTATCTATCTACCTATCTGAATCAGTTCATATCTATCTACCTATCTGAATCAGTTCATATCTATCTATCAATCTGAATCACTTCATATCTATCTATCTATCTACCTATCTGAATCAGTTCATATCTATCTATCTATCTGAATCAGTTCATATCTATCTACCTATCTGAATCAGTTCATATCTATCTATCAATCTGAATCAGTTCATATCTATCTATCTATCTATCTATCTATCTGAATCAGTTCATATCTATCTACCTATCTGAATCAGTTCATATCTATCTATCAATCTGAATCGGTTCATATCTATCTATCTATCTATCTACCTATCTGAATCAGTTCATATCTATCTATCTATCTGAATCAGTTCATATCTATCTACCTATCTGAATCAGTTCATATCTATCTATCAATCTGAATCAGTTCATACCTATCTATCTGTCTATCTATCTATCTATCTGAATCAGTTCATATCTATCTACCTATGTGAATCAGTTCATATCTATCTATCAATCTGAATCAGTTCATATCTATCTATCTATCTATCTATCTGAATCAGTTCATATCTATCTACCTATCTGAATCAGTTCATATCTATCTATCAATCTGAATCAGTTCATATCTATCTATCTATCTATCTATCTATCTGAATCAGTTCATATCTATCTACCTATCTGAATCAGTTCATATCTATCTATCAATCTGAATCAGTTAATATCTATCTATCTATCTATCTATCTGAATCAGTTCATATCTATCTACCTATCTGAATCAGTTCATATCTATCTATCAATCTGAATCAGTTCATATCTATCTATCTATCTATCTGAATCAGTTCATATCTATCTACCTATCTGAATCAGTTCATATCTATCTATCAATCTGAATCAGTTCATATCAATCTATCTATCTATCTATCTATCTATCTGAATCAGTTCATATCTATCTACCTATCTGAATCAGTTCATATCTATCTATCAATCTGAATCAGTTCATATCTATCTATCTATCTATCTATCTGAATCAGTTCATATCTATCTACCTATCTGAATCAGTTCATATCTATCTATCAATCTGAATCAGTTCATATCTATCTATCTATCTATCTATCTGAATCAGTTCATATCTATCTACCTATCTGAATCAGTTCATATCTATCTATCAATCTGAATCAGTTCATATCTATCTATCTATCTATCTATCTATCTGAATCAGTTCATATCTATCTACCTATCTGAATCAGTTCATATCTATCTATCAATCTGAATCAGTTCATATCTATCTATCTCTCTATCTATCTATCTGAATCAGTTCATATCTATCTACCTATCTGAATCCGTTCATATCTATCTATCTATCTATCTATCTATCTGAATCAGTTCATATCTATCTACCTATCGGAATGAGTTCATATCTATCTATCAATCTGAATCAGTTCATATCTATCTATCTATCTATCTATCTATCTGAATCAGTTCATATCTATCTACCTATCTGAATCAGTTCATATCTATCTATCAATCTGAATCAGTTCATATCTATCTACCTATCTGAATCAGTTCATATCTATCTATCAATCTGAATCAGTTCATATCTATCTATCTATCTATCTATCTATCTGAATCAGTTCATATCTATCTACCTATCTGAATCAGTTCATATCTATCTATCAATCTGAATCAGTTCATATCTATCTATCTATCTATCTATCTATCTGAATCAGTTCATATCTATCTACCTATCTGAATCAGTTCATATCTATCTATCAATCTGAATCAGTTCATATCTATCTATCTATATATCTATCTATCTGAATCAGTTCATATCTATCTACCTATCTGAATCAGTTAATATCTATCTATCAATCTGAATCAGTTCATATCTATCTATCTATCTATCTGAATCAGTTCATATCTATCTACCTATCTTAATCAGTTCATATCTATCTATCAATCTGAATCAGTTCATATCTATCTATCTATCTATCTACATATCTGAATCAGTTCATATCTATCTACCTATCTGAATCAGTTCATATCTATCTACCTATCTGAATCAGTTCATATCTATCTATCAATCTGAATCAGTTCATACCTATCTATCTATCTATCTATCTGAATCAGTTCATATCTATCGACCTATCTGAATCAGTTCATATCTATCTATCAATCTGAATCAGTTCATATCTATCTATCTATCTATCTACCTATCTGAATCAGTTCATATCTATCTACCTATCTGAATCAGTTCATATCTATCTATCAATCTGAATCAGTTAATATCTATCTATCTATCTATCTATCTATCTATCTGAATCAGTTCATATCTATTTACCTATCTGAATCAGTTCATATCTATCTACCTATCTGAATCAGTTCATATCTATCTATCAATCTGAATCAGTTCATATCTATCTACCTATCTGAATCAGTTCCTATCTATCTACCTATCTGAATCAGTTCATATCTATCTATCAATATGAATCAGTTCATATCTATCTATCTATCTATCTATCTGAATCAGTTCATATCTATCTACCTATCTGAATCAGTTCATATCTATCTACCTATCTGAATCAGTTCATATCTATCTATCAATCTGAATCAGTTTATATCTATCTATCTATCTATCTACCTATCTGAATCAGTTCATATCTATCTACCTATCTGAATCAGTTCATATCTATCTATCAATCTGAATCAGTTCATATCTATCTATCTATCTATCTACCTATCTGAATCAGTTCATATCTATCTATCTATCTGAATCAGTTCATATCTATCTACCTATCTGAATCAGTTCATATCTATCTATCAATCTGAATCAGTTCATATCTATCTATCTATCTATCTATCTATCTGAATCAGTTCATATCTATCTACCTATCTGAATCAGTTCATATCTATCTATCTATCTATCTACCTATCTGAATCAGTTCATATCTATCTACCTATCTGAATCAGTTCATATCTATCTATCAATCTGAATCAGTTCATATCTATCTATCTATCTATCTACCTGTCTGAATCAGTTCATATCTATCTATCTATCTGAATCAGTTTATATCTATCTACCTATCTGAATCAGTTCATATCTATCTATCAATCTGAATCAGTTCATATCTATCTATCTATCTATCTATCTATCTATCTATCTGAATCAGTTCATATCTATCTACCTATCTGAATCAGTTCATATCTATCTATCAATCTGAATCAGTTCATATCTATCTATCTATCTATCTATCTATCTATCTATCTGAATCAGTTCATATCTATCTATCAATCTGAATCAGTTCATATCTATCTATCTATCTGAATCAGTTCATATCTATCTACCTATCTGAATCAGTTCATATCTATCTATCAATCTGAATCAGTTCATATCTATCTATCTATCTATCTATCTATCTATCTGAATAAGTTCATATCTATCTACCTATCTGAATCAGTTCATATCTATCTATCAATCTGAATCAGTTCATATCTATCTATCTATCTGAATCAGTTCATATCTATCTACCTATCTGAATCAGTTCATATCTATCTATCAATCTGAATCAGTTCATATCTATCTATCTATCTATCTATCTGAATCAGTTCATATCTATCTACCTATCTGAATCAGTTCATATCTATCTATCAATCTGAATCAGTTCATATCTATCTATCTATCTATCTATCTATCTATCTGAATCAGTTCATATCTATCTACCTATCTGAATCAGTTCATATCTATCTATCAATATGAATCAGTTCATATCTATCTATCTATCTATCTATCTATCTATCTGAATCTGTTCATATCTATCTACCTATCTGAATCAGTTCATATCTATCTATCAATCTGAATCAGTTCATATCTATCTATCTATCTATCTATCTATCTGAATCAGTTCATATCTATCTACCTATCTGAATCAGTTCATATCTATCTATCAATCTGAATCAGTTCATATCTATCTATTTATCTATCTATCTATCTGAATCAGTTCATATCTATCTACCTATCTGAATCAGTTCATATCTATCTATCAATCTGAATCAGTTCATATCTATCTATCTATCTATCTATCTATCTATCTGAATCAGTTCATATCTATCTATCAATCTGAATCAGTTCATATCTATCTATCTATCTATCTATCTATCTGAATCAGTTCATATCTATCTACCTATCTGAATCAGTTCATATCTATCTATCAATCTGAATCAGTTCATATCTATCTACCTATCTGAATCAGTTCATATCTATCTATCAATCTGAATCAGTTCATATCTATCTACCTATCTCAATCAGTTCATATCTATCTATCAATCTGAATCAGTTCATATCTATCTATCTATCTATCTATCTGAATCAGTTCATATCTATCTACCTATCTGAATCAGTTCATATCTATCTATCAATCTGAATCAGTTCATATCTATCTATCTATCTATCTATCTATCTGAATCAGTTAATATCTATCTACCTATCTGAATCAGTTCATATCTATCTATCAATCTGAATCAGTTCATATCTATCTATCTATCTATCTATCTACCTATATGAATCAGTTCATATCTATCTACCTATCTGAATCAGTTCATATCTATCTACCTATCTGAATCAGTTCATATCTATCTATCAATCTGAATCAATTCATATCTATCTATCTATCTATCTATCTATCTGAATCAGTTCATATCTATCTATCAATCTGAATCAGTTCATATCTATCTATCTATCTGAATCAGTTCATATCTATCTACCTATCTGAATCAGTTCATATCTATCTATCAATCTGAATCAGTTCATATCTATCTATCTATCTATCTATCTATCTGAATAAGTTCATATCTATCTACCTATCTGAATGAGTTCATATCTATCTATCAATCTGAATCAGTTCATATCTATCTATCTATCTGAATCAGTTCATATCTATCTACCTATCTGAATCAGTTCATATCTATCTATCAATCTGAATCAGTTCATATCTATCTATCTATCTATCTATCTGAATCAGTTCATATCTATCTACCTATCTGAATCAGTTCATATCTATCTATCAATCTGAATCAGTTCATATCTATCTATCTATCTATCTATCTATCTATCTGAATCAGTTCATATCTATCTACCTATCTGAATCAGTTCATATCTATCTATCAATCTGAATCAGTTCATATCTATCTATCTATCTATCTATCTATCTATCTGAATCAGTTCATATCTATCTACCTATCTGAATCAGTTCATATCTATCTATCAATCTGAATCAGTTCATATCTATCTATCTATCTATCTATCTATCTGAATCAGTTCATATCTATCTACCTATCTGAATCAGTTCATATCTATCTATCAATCTGAATCAGTTCATATCTATCTATTTATCTATCTATCTATCTGAATCAGTTCATATCTATCTACCTATCTGAATCAGTTCATATCTATCTATCAATCTGAATCAGTTCATATCTATCTATCTATCTATCTATCTATCTATCTGAATCAGTTCATATCTATCTATCAATCTGAATCAGTTCATATCTATCTATCTATCTATCTATCTACCTGAATCAGTTCATATCTATCTACCTATCTGAATCAGTTCATATCTATCTATCAATCTGAATCAGTTCATATCTATCTACCTATCTGAATCAGTTCATATCTATCTATCAATCTGAATCAGTTCATATCTATCTACCTATCTCAATCAGTTCATATCTATCTATCAATCTGAATCAGTTCATATCTATCTATCTATCTATCTATCTGAATCAGTTCATATCTATCTACCTATCTGAATCAGTTCATATCTATCTATCAATCTGAATCAGTTCATATCTATCTATCTATCTATCTATCTATCTGAATCAGTTAATATCTATCTACCTATCTGAATCAGTTCATATCTATCTATCAATCTGAATCAGTTCATATCTATCTATCTATCTATCTACCTATATGAATCAGTTCATATCTATCTACCTATCTGAATCAGTTCATATCTATCTACCTATCTGAATCAGTTCATATCTATCTATCAATCTGAATCAATTCATATCTATCTATCTATCTATCTATCTATCTATCTGAATCAGTTCATATCTATCTACCTATCTGAATCAGTTCATATCTATCTATCAATCTGAATCAGTTCATATCTATCTATCTATCTATCTACCTATCTGAATCAGTTCATATCTATCTATCTGAATCAGTTCATATCTATCTACCTATCTGAATCAATTCATATCTATCTATGAATCTGAATCAGTTAATATCTATCTATCTATCTATCTATCTGAGTCAGTTCATATCTATCTACCAATCTGAATCAGTTCATATCTATCTACCTATCTGAATCAATTCATATCTATCTACCTATCTGAATCAGTTCATATCTATCTATCAATCTGAATCAGTTCATATCTATCTACCTATCTGAATCAGTTCATATCTATCTATCAATCTGAATCAGTTCATATCTATCTACCTATCTGAATCAGTTCATATCTATCTACCTATCTGAATCAGTTCATATCTATCTATCAATCTGAATCAGTTCATATCTATCTATCTATCTATCTATCTACCTATCTGAATCAGTTCATATCTATCTACCTATCTGAATCAGTTTATATCTATCTATCAATCTGAATCAGTTCATATCTATCTATCTATCTATCTACCTATCTGAATCAGTTCCTATGTATCTACCTATCTGAATCAGTTCATATCTATCTATCAATCTGAATCAGTTCATATCTATCTATCTATCTATCTACCTATCTGAATCAGTTCATATCTATCTACCTATCTGAATCAGTTCATATCTATCTATCAATCTGAATCAGTTCATATCTATCTATCTATCTATCTACCTATCTGAATCAGTTCATATCTATCTATCTATCTGAATCAGTTCATATCTATCTACCTATCTGAATCAGTTCATATCTATCTATCAATCTGAATCAGTTCATATCTATCTATCTATCTATCTAACTATCTGAATCAGTTCATATCTATCTACCTATCTGAATCAGTTCATATCTATCTATCAATCTGAATCGGTTCATATCTATCTATCTACCTATCTGAATCAGTTCATATCTATCTATCTATCTGAATCAGTTCATATCTATCTACCTATCTGAATCAGTTCATATCTATCTATCAATCTGAATCAGTTCATATCTATCTATCTGTCTATCTATCTATCTATCTGAATCAGTTCATATCTATCTACCTATGTGAATCAGTTCATATCTATCTATCAATCTGAATCAGTTCATATCTATCTATCTATCTATCTATCTGAATCAGTTCATATCTATCTACCAATCTGAATCAGTTCATATCTATCTACCTATCTGAATCAATTCATATCTATCTACCTATCTGAATCAGTTCATATCTATCTATCAATCTGAATCAGTTCATATCTATCTACCTATCTGAATCAGTTCATATCTATCTACCTATCTGAATCAGTTCATATCTATCTATCAATCTGAATCAGTTCATATCTATCTATCTATCTATCTACCTATCTGAATCAGTTCATATCTATCTACCTATCTGAATCAGTTTATATCTATCTATCAATCTGAATCAGTTCATATCTATCTATCTATCTATCTACCTATCTGAATCAGTTCCTATCTATCTACCTATCTGAATCAGTTCATATCTATCTATCAATCTGAATCAGTTCATATCTATCTATCTATCTATCTACCTATCTGAATCAGTTCATATCTATCTACCTATCTGAATCAGTTCATATCTATCTATCAATCTGAATCAGTTCATATCTATCTATCTATCTACCTATCTGAATCAGTTCATATCTATCTATCTATCTGAATCAGTTCATATCTATCGACCTATCTGAATCAGTTCATATCTATCTATCAATCTGAATCAGTTCATATCTATCTATCTATCTATCTATCTATCTGAATCAGTTCATATCTATCTACCTATCTGAATCAGTTCATATCTATCTATCAATCTGAATCGGTTCATATCTATCTATCTATCTATCTACCTATCTGAATCAGTTCATATCTATCTATCTATCTGAATCAGTTCATATCTATCTACCTATCTGAATCAGTTCATATCTATCTATCAATCTGAATCAGTTCATACCTATCTATCTGTCTATCTATCTATCTATCTGAATCAGTTCATATCTATCTACCTATGTGAATCAGTTCATATCTATCTATCAATCTGAATCAGTTCATATCTATCTATCTATCTATCTATCTGAATCAGTTCATATCTATCTACCTATCTGAATCAGTTCATATCTATCTATCAATCTGAATCAGTTCATATCTATCTATCTATCTATCTATCTATCTGAATCAGTTCATATCTATCTACCTATCTGAATCAGTTCATATCTATCTATCAATCTGAATCAGTTAATATCTATCTATCTATCTATCTATCTGAATCAGTTCATATCTATCTACCTATCTGAATCAGTTCATATCTATCTATCAATCTGAATCAGTTCATATCTATCTATCTATCTATCTGAATCAGTTCATATCTATCTACCTATCTGAATCAGTTCATATCTATCTATCAATCTGAATCAGTTCATATCTATCTATCTATCTATCTATCTATCTATCTGAATCAGTTCATATCTATCTACCTATCTGAATCAGTTCATATCTATCTATCAATCTGAATCAGTTCATATCTATCTATCTATCTATCTATCTGAATCAGTTCATATCTATCTACCTATCTGAATCAGTTCATATCTATCTATCAATCTGAATCAGTTCATATCTATCTATCTATCTATCTATCTGAATCAGTTCATATCTATCTACCTATCTGAATCAGTTCATATCTATCTATCAATCTGAATCAGTTCATATCTATCTATCTATCTATCTATCTATCTGAATCAGTTCATATCTATCTACCTATCTGAATCCGTTCATATCTATCTATCTATCTATCTATCTATCTATCTGAATCAGTTCATATCTATCTACCTATCTGAATCAGTTCATATCTATCTATCAATCTGAATCAGTTCATATCCATCTATCTATCTATCTATCAATCTGAATCAGTTCATATCTATCTACCTATCTGAATCAGTTCATATCTATCTACCAATCTGAATCAGTTCATATCTATCTATCTATCTATCTATCTGAATCAGTTCATATCTATCTACCTATCTGAATCCGTTCATATCTATCTATCTATCTATCTATCTGAATCAGTTCATATCTATCTACCTATCTGAATCAGTTCATATCTATCTATCAATCTGAATCAGTTCATATCTATCTATCTATCTATCTGAATTAGTTCATATCTATCTACCTATCTGAATCAGTTCATATCTATCTATCAATCTGAATCAGTTCATATCTATCTATCTATCTATCTATCTATCTCTCTATCTATCTATCTGAATCAGTTCATATCTATCTACCTATCTGAATCAGTTCATATCTATCTATCAATCTGAATCAGTTCATATCTATCTATCTATCTATCTATCTATCTATCTGAATCAGTTCATATCTATCTACCTATCTGAATCAGTTCATATCTATCTATCAATCTGAATCAGTTCATATCTATCTATCTATCTATCTATCTATCTGAATCAGTTCATATCTATCTACCTATCTGAATCAGTTCATATCTATCTATCAATCTGAATCAGTTCATATCTATCTACCTATCTGAATCAGTTCATATCTATCTATCAATCTGAATCAGTTCATATCTATCTATCTATCTATCTATCTGAATCAGTTCATATCTATCTACCTATCTGAATCAGTTCATATCTATCTATCAATCTGAATCAGTTCATATCTATCTATATATCTATCTATCTATCTGAATCAGTTCATATCTATCTACCTATCTGAATCAGTTCATATCTATCTATCAATCTGAATCAGTTCATATCTATCTATCTATCTATCTATCTATCTGAATCAGTTCATATCTATCTACCTATCTGAATCAGTTCATATCTATCTATCAATCTGAATCAGTTCATATCTATCTATCTATCTATCTACCTATCTGAATCAGTTCATATCTATCTACCTATCTGAATCAGTTCATATCTATCTATCAATCTGAATCAGTTCATATCTATCTATCTATCTATCTGAATCAGTTCATATCTATCTACCTATCTGAATCAGTTCATACCTATCTATCAATCTGAATCAGTTCCTATCTATCTATCTATCTATCTATCTATCTGAATCAGTTCATATCTATCTACCTATCTGAATCAGTTCATATCTATCTATCAATCTGAATCAGTTCATATCTATCTATCTATCTATCTACCTATCTGAATCAGTTCATATCTATCTACCTATCTGAATCAGTTCATATCTATCTATCAATCTGAATCAGTTCATATCTATCTACCTATCAGAATCAGTTCATATCTATCTATCAATCTGAATCAGTTCATATCTATCTATCTATCTATCTATCTATCTGAATCAGTTCATATCTATCTACCTATCAGAATCAGTTCATATCTATCTATCAATCTGAATCAGTTCATATCTATCTATCTATCTATCTACCTATCTGAATCAGTTCATATCTATCTATCTATCTGAATCAGTTCATATCTATCTACCTATCTGAATCAGTTCATATCTATCTATCAATCTGAAACAGTTCATATCTATCTACCTATCTGAATCAGTTCATATCTATCTATCAATCTGAATCAGTTCATATCTATCTACCTATCTGAATCAGTTCATATCTATCTACCTATCTGAATCAGTTAATATCTATCTATCAATCTGAATCAGTTCATATCTATCTATCTATCTATCTACCTATCTGAATCAGTTCATATCTATCTGCCTATCTGAATCAGTTCATATCTATCTATCAATCTGAATCAGTTCATATCTATCTATCTATCTATCTGAATCAGTTCATATCTATCTACCTATCTGAATCAGTTCATATCTATCTATCAATCTGAATCAGTTCATATCTATCTATCTATCTATCTATCTATCTGAATCAGTTCATATCTATCTATCAATCTGAATCAGTTCATATCTATCTATCTATGTATCTATCTATCTGAATCAGTTCATATCTATCTACCTATCTGAATCAGTTCATATCTATCTATCAATCTGAATCAGTTCATATCTATCTATCTATCTATCTGAATCAGTTCATATCTATCTACCTATCTGAATCAGTTCATATCTATCTATCAATCTGAATCAGTTCATATCTATCTATCTATCTATCTATCTATCTGAATCAGTTCATATCTATCTACCTATCTGAATCAGTTCATATCTATCTATCCATCTGAATCAGTTCATATCTATCTATCTATCTATCTATCTGAATCAGTTCATATCTATCTACCTATCTGAATCAGTTCATATCTATCTATCAATCTGAATCAGTTCATATCTATCTATCTATCTATCTATCTGAATCAGTTCATATCTATCTACCTATCTGAATCAGTTCATATCTATCTATCAATCTGAATCAGTTCATATCTATCGATCTATCTATCTATCTATCTGAATCAGTTCATATCTATCTACCTATCTGAATCAGTTCATATCTATCTATCAATCTGAATCAGTTCATATCTATCTATCTATCTATCTGAATCAGTTCATATTTATCTACCTATCTGAATCAGTTCATATCTATCTATCAATCTGAATCAGTTCATATCTATCTATCTATCTATCTATCTATCTGAATCAGTTCATATCTATCTACCTATCTGAATCAGTCCATATCTATCTATCAATCTGAATCAGTTCATATCTATCTATCTATCTATCTATCTATCTGAATCAGTTCATATCTATCTACCTATCTGAATCAGTTCATATCTATCTATCTATCTATCTATCTATCTGAATCAGTTCATATCTATCTACCTATCTGAATCAGTTCATATCTATCTATCAATCTGAATCAGTTCATATCCATCTATCTATCTATCTATCTATCTTAATCAGTTCATATCTATCTACCTATCTGAATCAGTTCATATCTATCTATCAATCTGAATCAGTTCATATCTATCTATCTATCTATCTATCTATCTGAATCAGTTCATATCTATCTACATATCTGAATCAGTTCATATCTATCTATCAATCTGAATCAGTTCATATCTATCTATCTATATATCTGAATCAGTTCATATCTATCTACCTATCTGAATAAGTTCATATCTATCTATCAATCTGAATCAGTTCATATCTATCTATCTATCTATCTATCTATCTATCTATCTATCTATCTATCTATCTGAATCAGTTCATATCTATCTACCTATCTGAATCAGTTCATATCTATCTATCAATCTGAATCAGTTCATATCTATCTACCTATCTGAATCAGTTCATATCTATCTATCAATCTGAATCAGTTCATATCTATCTATCTATCTATCTATCTATCTATCTATCTGAATCAGTTCATATCTATCTACCTATCTGAATCAGTTCATATCTATCTATCAATCTGAATCAGTTCATATCTATCTATCTATCTATCTATCTATCTGAATCAGTTCATATCTATCTACCTATCTGAATCAGTTCATATCTATCTATCAATCTGAATCAGTTCATATCTATCTACCTATCTGAATCAGTTCATATCTATCTATCAATCTGAATCAGTTCATATCTATCTATCTATCTATCTGAATCAGTTCATATCTATCTACCTATCTGAATCAGTTCATATCTATCTATCAATCTGAATCAGTTCATATCTATCTATCTATCTATCTATCTATCTGAATCAGTTCATATCTATCTACCTATCTGAATCAGTTCATATCTATCTATCAATCTGAATCAGTTCATATCTATCTATCTATCTATCTATCTATCTATCTGAATCAGTTCATATCTATCTACCTATCTGAATCAGTTCATATCTATCTATCAATCTGAATCAGTTCATATCTATCTATCTATCTATCTACCTATCTGAATCAGTTCATATCTATCTACCTATCTGAATCAGTTCATATCTATCTATCAATCTGAATCAGTTCATATCTATCTATCTATCTATCTGAATCAATTCATATCTATCTACCTATCTGAATCAGTTCATATCTATCTATCAATCTGAATCAGTTCATATCTATCTATCTATCTATCTATCTATCTATCTGAATCAGTTCATATCTATCTACCTATCTGAATCAGTTCATATCTATCTATCAATCTGAATCAGTTCATATCTATCTATCTATCTATCTACCTATCTGAATCAGTTCATATCTATCTACCTATCTGAATCAGTTCATATCTATCTACCTATCTGAATCAGTTCATATCTATCTATCAATCTGAATCAGTTCATATCTATCTATCTATCTATCTATCTATCTGAATCAGTTCATATCTATCTACCTATCTGAATCAGTTCATATCTATCTATCTATCTATCTACCTATCTGAATCAGTTCATATCTATCTATCTATCAGAATCAGTTCATATCTATCTACCTATCTGAATCAGTTCATATCTATCTATCAATCTGAATCAGTTCATATCTATCTATCTATCTATCTATCTATCTATCTATCTATCTATCTGAATCAGTTCATATCTATCTATCAATCTGAATCTGTTCATATCTATCTACCTATCTGAATCAGTTCATATCTATCTATCAATCTGAATCAGTTCATATCTATCTACCTATCTGAATCAGTTCATATCTATCTATCTATCTGAATCAGTTAATATCTATCTATCAATCTGAATCAGTTCATATCTATCTATCTATCTACCTATTTGAATCAGTTCATATCTATCTACCTATCTGAATCAGTTCATATCTATCTATCAATCTGAATCAGTTCATATCTATCTATCTATCTATCTACCTATCTGAATCAGTTCATATCTATCTATCTATCTGAATCAGTTCATATCTATCTACCTATCTGAATCAGTTCATATCTATCTATCAATCTAAATCAGTTCATATCTATCTATCTATCTATCTATCTGAATCAGTTCATATCTATCTACCTATCTGAATCAGTTCATATCTATCTATCAATCTGAATCAGTTCATATCTATCTATCTATCTATCTGAATAAGTTCATATCTATCTACCTATCTGAATCAGTTCATATCTATCTATCAATCTGAATCAGTTCATATCTATCTATCTATCTATCTATCTATCTATCTATCTATCTGAGTCAGTTCATATCTATCTACCTATCTGAATCAGTTCATATCTATCTATCAATCTGAATCAGTTCATATCTATCTACCTATCTGAATCAGTTCATATCTACCTATCAATCTGAATCAGTTCATATCTATCTATCTATCTATCTATCTATCTATCTATCTGAATCAGTTCATATCTATCTACCTATCTGAATCAGTTCATATCTATCTATCAATCTGAATCAGTTCATATCTATCTATCTATCTATCTATCTATCTGAATCAGTTCATATCTATCTACTTATCTGAATCAGTTCATATCTATCTATCAATCTGAATCAGTTCATATCTATCTATCTATCTGAATCAGTTCATATCTATCTACCTATCTGAATCAGTTCATATCTATCTATCAATCTGAATCAGTTCATATCTATCTATCTATCTATCTATCTATCTGAATCAGTTCATATCTATCTACCTATCTGAATCAGTTCATATCTATCTATCAATCTGAATCAGTTCATATCTATCTATCTATCTATCTATCTATCTATCTGAATCAGTTCATATCTATCTACCTATCTGAATCAGTTCATATCTATCTATCAATCTGAATCAGTTCATATCTATCTATCTATCTATCTACCTATCTGAATCAGTTCATATCTATCTACCTATCTGAATCAGTTCATATCTATCTATCAATCTGAATCAGTTCATATCTATCTATCTATCTATCTGAATCAGTTCATATCTATCTACCTATCTGAATCAGTTCATATCTATCTATCAATCTGAATCAGTTCATATCTATCTATCTATCTATCTATCTATCTATCTGAATCAGTTCATATCTATCTACCTATCTGAATCAGTTCATATCTATCTATCAATCTGAATCAGTTCATATCTATCTATCTATCTATCTACCTATCTGAATCAGTTCATATCTATCTACCTATCTGAATCAGTTCATATCTATCTACCTATCTGAATCAGTTCATATCTATCTATCAATCTGAATCAGTTCATATCTATCTATCTATCTATCTATCTATCTGAATCAGTTCATATCTATCTACCTATCTGAATCAGTTCATATCTATCTATCTATCTATCTACCTATCTGAATCAGTTCATATCTATCTATCTATCAGAATCAGTTCATATCTATCTACCTATCTGAATCAGTTCATATCTATCTATCAATCTGAATCAGTTCATATCTATCTATCTATCTATCTATCTATCTATCTATCTGAATCAGTTCATATCTATCTATCAATCTGAATCTGTTCATATCTATCTACCTATCTGAATCAGTTCATATCTATCTATCAATCTGAATCAGTTCATATCTATCTACCTATCTGAATCAGTTCATATCTATCTATCTATCTGAATCAGTTAATATCTATCTATCAATCTGAATCAGTTCATATCTATCTATCTATCTACCTATTTGAATCAGTTCATATCTATCTACCTATCTGAATCAGTTCATATCTATCTATCAATCTGAATCAGTTCATATCTATCTATCTATCTATCTACCTATCTAAATCAGTTCATATCTATCTATCTATCTGAATCAGTTCATATCTATCTACCTATCTGAATCAGTTCATATCTATCTATCAATCTAAATCAGTTCATATCTATCTATCTATCTATCTATCTGAATCAGTTCATATCTATCTACCTATCTGAATCAGTTCATATCTATCTATCAATCTGAATCAGTTCATATCTATCTATCTATCTATCTGAATAAGTTCATATCTATCTACCTATCTGAATCAGTTCATATCTATCTATCAATCTGAATCAGTTCATATCTATCTATCTATCTATCTATCTATCTATCTGAGTCAGTTCATATCTATCTACCTATCTGAATCAGTTCATATCTATCTATCAATCTGAATCAGTTCATATCTATCTACCTATCTGAATCAGTTCATATCTACCTATCAATCTGAATCAGTTCATATCTATCTATCTATCTATCTATCTATCTATCTATCTGAATCAGTTCATATCTATCTACCTATCTGAATCAGTTCATATCTATCTATCAATCTGAATCAGTTCATATCTATCTATCTATCTATCTATCTATCTGAATCAGTTCATATCTATCTACTTATCTGAATCAGTTCATATCTATCTATCAATCTGAATCAGTTCATATCTATCTACCTATCTGAATCAGTTCATATCTATCTACCTATCTGAATCAGTTCATATCTATCTATCAATCTGAATCAGTTCATATCTATCTATCTATCTATCTACCTATCTGAATCAGTTCATATCTATCTACCTATCTGAATCAGTTCATATCTATCTATCAATCTGAATCAGTTCATATCTATCTATCTATCTATCTACCTATCTGAATCAGTTCATATCTATCTATCTATCTGAATCAGTTCATATCTATCTATCAATCTGAATCAGTTCATATCTATCTATCTATCTATCTGAATAAGTTCATATCTATCTACCTATCTGAATCAGTTCATATCTATCTATCAATCTGAATCAGTTCATATCTATCTATCTATCTATCTATCTATCTATCTATCTATCTGAGTCAGTTCATATCTATCTACCTATCTGAATCAGTTCATATCTATCTATCAATCTGAATCAGTTCATATCTATCTACCTATCTGAATCAGTTCATATCTATCTATCAATATGAATCAGTTCATATCTATCTATCTATCTATCTATCTATCTGAATCAGTTCATATCTATCTACCTATCTGAATCAGTTCATATCTATCTATCAATCTGAATCAGTTCATATCTATCTATCTATCTATCTATCTATCTGAATCAGTTCATATCTATCTACCTATCTGAATCAGTTCATATCTATCTATCAATCTGAATCAGTTCATATCTATCTATCAATCTGAATCACTTCATATCTATCTATCTATCTATCTATCTGAATCAGTTCATATCTATCTACCTATCTGAATCAGTTCATATCTATCTATCAATCTGAATCAGTTCATATCTATCTATCTATCTATCTACCTATCTGAATCAGTTCATATCTATCTACCTATCTGAATCAGTTCATATCTATCTACCTATCTGAATCAGTTCATATATATCTATCAATCTGAATCAGTTCATATATCTCTATCTATCTATCTATCTATCTGAATCAGTTCATATCTTTCTACCTATCTGAATCAGTTCATATCTATCTACCTATCTGAATCAGTTCATATCTATCTATCTATCTATCTATCTATCTGAATCAGTTCATATCTATCTACCTATCTGAATCAGTTCATGTCTATCTATCTATCTATCTATCTATCTGAATCAGTTCATATCTATCTACCTATCTGAATCAGTTCATATCTATCTATCAATCTGAATTAGTTCATATCCATCTATCTATCTATCTATCTTAATCAGTTCATATCTATCTACCTATCTGAATCAGTTCATATCTATCTATCAATCTGAATCAGTTCATATCTATCTATCTATCTATCTATCTATCTATCTGAATCAGTTCATATCTATCTACCTATCTGAATCAGTTCATATCTATCTATCAATCTGAATCAGTTCATATCTATCTATCTATCTATCTGAATCAGTTCATATCTATCTACCTATCTGAATCAGTTCATATCTATCTATCAATCTGAATCAGTTCATATCTATCTATCTATCTATCTATCTATCTATCTATCTGAATCAGTTCATATCTATCTACCTATCTGAATCAGTTCATATCTATCTATCAATCTGAATCAGTTCATATCTATCAACCTATCTGAATCAGTTCATATCTATCTATCAATCTGAATCAGTTCATATCTATCTATCTATCTATCTATCTAACTATCTATCTATCTGAATCAGTTCATATCTATCTACCTATCTGAATCAGTTCATATATATCTATCAATCTGAATCAGTTCATATCTATCTATCTATCTATCTATCTATCTATCTATCTATCTGAATCAGTTCATATCTATCTACCTATCTGAATCAGTTCATATCTATCTATCAATCTGAATCAGTTCATATCTATGTACCTATCTGAATCAATTCATATCTATCTATCAATCTGAATCAGTTCATATCTATATATCTATCTATCTATCTATCTATCTGAATCAGTTCATATCTATCTACCTATCTGAATCAGTTCATATCTATCTATCAATCTGAATCAGTTCATATCTATCTATCTATCTATCTATCTGAATCAGTTCATATCTATCTACCTATCTGAATCAATTCATATCTATCTATCAATCTGAATCAGTTCATATCTATCTATCTATCTATCTACCTATCTGAATCAGTTCATATCTATCTACCTATCTGAATCAGTTCATATCTATCTACCTATCTGAATCAGTTCATATCTATCTATCAATCTGAATCAGTTCATATCTATCTATCTATCTATCTATCTATCTGAATCAGTTCATATCTTTCTACCTATCTGAATCAGTTCATATCTATCTATCTATCTGAATCAGTTCATATCTATCTATCTATCTGAATCAGTTCATATCTATCTACCTATCTGAATCAGTTCATATCTATCTATCAATCTGAATCAGTTCATATCTATCTATCTATCTATCTATCTATCTATCTATCTGAATCAGTTCATATCTATTTATCAATCTGAATCAGTTCATATCTATCTACCTATCTGAATCAGTTCATATCTATCTATCAATCTGAATCAGTTCATATCTATCTACCTATCTGAATCAGTTCATATCTATCTATCAATCTGAATCAGTTCATATCTATCTATCTATCTATCTACCTATCTGAATCAGTTCATATCTATCTACCTATCTGAATCAGTTCATATCTATCTATCAATCTGAATCAGTTCATATCTATCTATCTATCTATCTACCTATCTGAATCAGTTCATATCTATCTATCTATCTGAATCAGTTCATATCTATCTACCTATCTGAATCAGTTCATATCTATCTATCAATCTGAATCAGTTCATATCTATCTATCTATCTATCTATCTATCTATCTGAATAAGTTCATATCTATCTACCTATCTGAATCAGTTCATATCTATCTATCAATCTGAATCAGTTCATATCTATCTATCTATCTGAATAAGTTCATATCTATCTACCTATCTGAATCAGTTCATATCTATCTCTCAATCTGAATCAGTTCATATCTATCTATCTATCTATCTATCTATCTATCTATCTGAGTCAGTTCATATCTATCTACCTATCTGAATCAGTTCATATCTATATATCAATCTGAATCAGTTCATATCTATCTACCTATCTTAATCAGTTCATATCTATCTATCAATCTGAATCAGTTCATATCTATCTATCTATCTATCTATCTATCTATCTATCTGAATCAGTTCATATCTATCTACCTATCTGAATCAGTTCATATCTATCTATCAATCTGAATCAGTTCATATCTATCTATCTATCTATCTATCTATCTGAATCAGTTCATATCTATCTACCTATCTGAATCAGTTCATATCTATCTATCAATCTGAATCAGTTCATATCTATCTACCTATCTGAATCAATTCATATCTATCTATCAATCTGAATCAGTTCATATCTATCTATCTATCTATCTATCTATCTATCTATCTGAATTAGTTCATATCTATCTACCTATCTGAATCAGTTCATATCTATCTATCAATCTGAATCACTTCATCTCTATCTATCTATCTATCTATCTGAATCAGTTCATATCTATCTACCTATCTGAATCAGTTCATATCTATCTATCAATCTGAATCAGTTCATATCTATCTATCTATCTATCTACCTATCTGAATCAGTTCATATCTATCTACCTATCTGAATCAGTTCATATCTATCTACCTATCTGAATCAGTTCATATCTATCTATCAATCTGAATCAGTTCATATCTATCTATCTATCTATCTACCTATCTGAATCAGTTCATATCTATCTACCTATCTGAATCAGTTCATATCTATCTATCAATCTGAATCAGTTCATATCTATCTATCTATCTATCTATCTATCTATCTGAATCAGTTCATATCTATCTACCTATCTGAATCAGTTTATATCTATCTATCAATCTGAATCAGTTCATATCTATCTATCTATCTATCTACCTATCTGAATCAGTTCATATCTATCTATCTATCTGAATCAGTTCATATCTATCTACCTATCTGAATCAGTTCATATCTATCTATCAATCTGAATCAGTTCATATCTATCTATCTATCTATCTATCTATCTGAATCAGTTCATATCTATCTACCTATCTGAATCAGTTCATATCTATCTATCAATCTGAATCAGTTCATATCTATCTACCTATCTGAATCAATTCATATCTATCTATCAATCTGAATCAGTTCATATCTATCTATCTATCTATCTATCTATCTATCTATCTGAATTAGTTCATATCTATCTACCTATCTGAATCAGTTCATATCTATCTATCAATCTGAATCACTTCATCTCTATCTATCTATCTATCTATCTGAATCAGTTCATATCTATCTACCTATCTGAATCAGTTCATATCTATCTATCAATCTGAATCAGTTCATATCTATCTATCTATCTATCTACCTATCTGAATCAGTTCATATCTATCTACCTATCTGAATCAGTTCATATCTATCTACCTATCTGAATCAGTTCATATCTATCTATCAATCTGAATCAGTTCATATCTATCTATCTATCTATCTACCTATCTGAATCAGTTCATATCTATCTACCTATCTGAATCAGTTCATATCTATCTATCAATCTGAATCAGTTCATATCTATCTATCTATCTATCTATCTATCTATCTGAATCAGTTCATATCTATCTACCTATCTGAATCAGTTTATATCTATCTATCAATCTGAATCAGTTCATATCTATCTATCTATCTATCTACCTATCTGAATCAGTTCATATCTATCTATCTATCTGAATCAGTTCATATCTATCTACCTATCTGAATCAGTTCATATCTATCTATCAATCTGAATCAGTTCATATCTATCTATCTATCTATCTATCTATCTGAATCAGTTCATATCTATCTATCAATCTGAATCTGTTCATATCTATCTACCTATCTGAATCAGTTCATATCTATCTATCAATCTGAATCAGTTCATATCTATCTACCTATCTGAATCAGTTCATGTCTATCTACCTATCTGAATCAGTTCATATCTATCTATGAATCTGAATCAGTTCATATCTATCTATCTATCTATCTACCTATCTGAATCAGTTCATATATATCTACCTATCTGAATCAGTTCATATCTATCTATCAATCTGAATCAGTTCATATCTATCTATCTATCTATCTACCTATCTGAATCAGTTCATATCTATCTACCTATCTGAATCAGTTCATATCTATCTATCAATCTGAATCATTTCATATCTATCTATCTATCTATCTATCTATCTGAATCAGTTCATTTCTATCTACCTATCTGAATCAGTTCATATCTATCTATCAATCTGAATCAGTTCATATCTATCTATCTATCTATCTACCTATCTGAATCAGTTCATATCTATCTATCAATCTGAATCTGTTCATATCTATCTACCTATCTGAATCAGTTCATATCTATCTATCTATCTATCTAACTATCTATCTATCTGAATCAGTTCATATCTATCTACCTATCTGAATCAGTTCATATATATCTATCAATCTGAATCAGTTCATATCTATCTATCTATCTATCTATCTATCTATCTATCTATCTATCTGAATCAGTTCATATCTATCTACCTATCTGAATCAGTTCATATCTATCTATCAATCTGAATCAGTTCATATCTATGTACCTATCTGAATCAATTCATATCTATCTATCAATCTGAATCAGTTCATATCTATATATCTATCTATCTATCTATCTGAATCAGTTCATATCTATCTACCTATCTGAATCAGTTCATATCTATCTATCAATCTGAATCAGTTCATATCTATCTATCTATCTATCTATCTATCTATCTGAATCAGTTCATATCTATCTACCTATCTGAATCAATTCATATCTATCTATCAATCTGAATCAGTTCATATCTATCTATCTATCTATCTACCTATCTGAATCAGTTCATATCTATCTACCTATCTGAATCAGTTCATATCTATCTACCTATCTGAATCAGTTCATATCTATCTATCAATCTGAATCAGTTCATATCTATCTATCTATCTATCT
>OZ038504.1:88794026-88826526 GCA_964036315.1 Acanthosepion esculentum
AGCATATATATATATATATATATATATATATATATATATATAATTAAGTAATTCATCGAGTCTGAAACCTCAACAGAATTCAGAAAGCACTGGGCGGCCGTTCACTACCAAGAATTGAAACCCTGACAGGTTGTCAAGCAAATCAAGCAATTCTCGGTAGTGGATGCGCATTGCTGATGAGTCCCAAATATAGGACGAAACGGCCGTCCAGTGCTTTCTGAATTCTGTTGAGGTTTCAGACTCGATGAATTACTTAATCATAATTATCAATTCCTCCTTACAATTTATAATATATATATATATATATATATATATATATATATATATATATTTACATACACATTTTACATATATATATATATATATGTTTCAATCTGTCGTCAATACCAACCTCTCTCTATCTCTCTCCCTCTCTCTCTCTCTCTCTCTCTATATATATATATATATATACATATATATAAAGACAGAGAGAGATAAAAGTGAACATAGAAGTCAATACTCAGAGGCGACAGGCTGTTTCATGCTAGACACAATAGTCGGTCTGACGATTGCGTCCTGCATGAAACAGCCTGTCGTCTCTCAGTGTTGACTTCTATGTTCACTTTTCTATCTATATTTACATACGCTCTATCTATTATGTTGAGCTCTTTATCCCATAAATTTATCACACCTTAAAACTATATGTCTTCCTATATATATATATATGTGTGTGTGTTTGTGTGTATGTGTGTGTTCCAATCTATCGTCCTTCCAACCTAGCTATTTCACTTTGTTCATACCTGTCTATTTCGAATACTAAATAATTATAAGAAGACAAAATAAATGTTCAAGCTTTACAATGATACTGGCTTCTTTAAATGACCTCACACAATAGAACGACCGTATCAAATGAAAAAAAAAATCAGGTGATTGAAACGTGGAGCGTTTTAACAGAGCACATCAGCTAAATCGATAATTTTGCATGTAAAAACCTGGGTAGACAGTATCGCATCATTATTTAAAGCTAGGCTTCAAACCCTTCATCAATAAGAATGGAAAAAAGCAAGTTTCTTTTCTGAAAACGATCTCATTTGGACGGATGACAATTGGACAAGAGTTTTTTACAATGATGAAAGTTTGATTTGAAGCTGACAGCAGCCAATATTCCAGACAGCAGAAAGATGAAAGATTGCTTCTGAAACGCGTTAAAAAAATTACTTATATTTGGCGGTGGTCGCCTATTGAAGTGGGAGATGTTTCTTTGGCACTGGTATTGGCCCACTTATTCCATTAGGTGGCTAATTAGATGCTGCAGTGTATTAAAGTTGAACATAATGTTGTTCGTTTTCTGAGGACTTCTCTTGAAACTGAACCAATATTTATGCAAGATAATACCCATATATACTGTAAAAATGGTAAAACAATTATCTTAAGCTTAAAAAAAATCCAAGTTATGGCAAGGACTCCTCGAAGTTCAGATCTTTATCCAACTGAGAATCTTCGAAAAGTCATCAATGATAATGTTCAAAGAAAGAAAACTGGCAAAAGTGACTGATGTGTGACCAGAAAGAACAGCAGGGATCGATCAAAATAAGGCCTGAACAATGAGAATAATTAGTGAACTTCTCTGATTGTAGATATATTCAAAGGTCATGACCTCAACGCATTTATATTATCTATCAATGTTATGTCCATAAAATTTACATGCGCAGTTACAATTTTTCTTCAATAATTTTGGAAGCTACATATTTTTTTATCATTATTCCATAACTTTCTTTATACTTCTTTCATGAAGAATTTTGTAAAGAAGCTTTACTGAATTTTTATTCATAATCGAATATTTAGAAGGAGAATTTTAAACATTCATTCTCAAGTACTGGACGCTACTATATATTCGTCCGTCCTGGGTAAGACGATATACTACATCCGCGTCCTGGATTAGACGATAAACTACGCCCAGCAGCAAGGCCTCTGATCAGGAGGTTTTGAGGAGCTTGGAACCACCTCTTAATTGCTGGTGTTCCCAGGTCCACCATGACCCCGGGTGGTAGCAACTGTTAGGATCCCAGCTATAGGCAAATAGTTAACCCCAAATATGGAGTCAAAACACAAAGTGTAAAATAGCTTTTAATACCAGAAATATCTTGTAAAAAAAATATTACCAGCAATAAATCTTTGAAAGAAAATATTACCATAAATTTTTTGAAGTAAAAATATTACTAGCAATACATTTTTGAAAAAATATTACCAGCAATAAAAATCTTGTCGGAATTAAATAACTGTTGTGGGGTCCTCTCTCTAAAGAGTCTATGCTGGACTCTTCCGCCTACTATAAGATTAGTAGGAGAGAAGGCCTTGGGGAAACAGTCGAATAGATTGTTCAACTGTCAAACTCTCTGCCACGGTGGACAGGAACCCGGACGAGTTAGACAGGCCCTGAACCCCTTTATGCGGCTTCTAAGGGAACATTTTTGGCCACATACATCTCTCGTGGGGGACTGTTAACTATTAACAGTAGAATAGATTGTTCATCTGTCGAAATCTCTGTTTTGAGCAGAGAGAAAAACGGACGAGACTTTGCCGAAGGGCCAAGTTTCATCATGGGGTGTAGACAGGCCCTGAACCCGTTTATACGGGTTCTAAGCAAATATTTTTGGCCGAGCCTACGGGCTCGGAGAACCTACGCTAAACTCGGCCTTGTGCCACATACATCCCTCTTGTGGGTGGGGGGGCTGTTAAATAAAACAGTCGAATAGATCTGTTCCAGCTGTGCTGATCAAACTCTCTGCCTCTGGCAGAGAGGATACCCAGACGAGGCTAAGACGAAAGGGCAGAATCTCGTCTCAGCAAACAGCTACCCGACCCCGTTTTATACGGGATCTATGGAAAATTTTTAGCCGAACCTACGGGCTCGGATATCTCCCAGATTAAACTCGGCCTTGTGCCAAATGCAGCCTCTTGGGAAGGGGCTGTTAAATATCTGCAGTCGAATAGATTGAACGCTGGGTCACCCGACACACACTCACTAGTCGTGTAATACTCTTCTGTTGTACTTTCTGTTGATATATCTGCATCACTTGTTTTGTTTTTCTTTAACCATTTATTTGGTCAAAATAATAACCCATTGAGGTTGATAGGCCGTAAAGCAAAACAAATAACAACAACTATATATTCAATATCTCTCTATATTTCTGAGATGAGGTATTATGTACATTATTTACATTATTCGGACTATTGTCCTCATATTTGTCGCCATGTTTATCACAACGTTTCGGCCTTTGTACGCTCCGGCCTTCTTCAGGTGGTTGGAATGTCGAACTGAACCCTTTATTTCGCTCACTGGGGTAGACTGTTCTAGTTCCACGTGCCATGTTTAATAGATGTCAGTTATCAGTTATCTCCTGTTAATTTCCCTCTGAAAGTTCACCACTGCCTTAACCGGGTATTGAACTCACACTCTTTGGGTCCTGTCACTGGATTTAACCAACGCCTTTATCCACTGTGCCATGTGTCCTGTGTGTGTAATGTAAATAATGAACTATATATTCGTAGGGATGGTCGGGTGGTGCAATGATTAATGACGAGAAAATCGGTGGGTCAAGTTCGAATGCCGGTCGCGTTCGTTACATTTACTTCTTTACAGATATCAATTGGGATGGAGTGAATCCATCTCTTCTTCTTATCAGTTCCTCAAGGATATGGATTAAATAGCAAGGTAGACTGAGCTCTCTAACTGTGGTTGAAAACTAGTCTCAGAGTAGGCCAACTGTGAACTCAAAAACCTCATGTAGCCCTGAAAAGGTCGTGGAGTACAGTGACAAGATGTTATCGATTGTGAATATATGGCATATGGCCTGATGATTGCGTTTTGCATGGGACAGTCTGTCTCCTCAACGTTGACTTCAATGTTCATATATATATATATATATATATATATATATATATATATATATATATATATATATATATAACGAAATCCACATATTGTTAAATATAACCGATAATGACAAAATTAATAAAAAATATCCAAATTATGTACAAATATTGTCTTTATTTCCACCTGAAATTAATGCAAATATACGGAGTTTATATCGGGTCCTGATTAAACATAATGGTCATTCATTGTCTGTTATATTTAACAATATATGTTTAAGTAATGATCTGCTACCCCAATGCACTATATATAATATATATAGTGTCATCCACAGGCAGATTGTTTCGCTGTATCAAAGCTCAACAGTATGGCTAGATGTCGGTTGCCTCTAGCTAGGATCGAAAGCCTGCTGAATTGGCGTCAGTCGGAGATTCTACCCCTAAGCCGTTGGCTCACGGCAGAAGGTAAATTTAAGCGTATTTATTTTTAGATAAACACACAGTGACTGAGAGAACTTGATTCGTTTTACCGAAGAGTCTTGCATCATCAGCAGTAATAGTCACTGTTTACAATATATATATATATATATATATATATATATATATATATATATATGTATATGTATGTATATATATATATATATACACAGCAAAATTATATATATATATATATATATATATATATATATATATATATATATATATAATAAAAAAGTTAATGGTCAGAGTTGAATTAGACCAAGAGACAGTAGTACTAAAAGGTGCTCACTACACGTATAAAAAATTAAAATATAACATGTGGAAATGTTAAGTATCAAATAATTAAATCAACCGATTCTGCTACACTGGTTTCAATCTTTCAATAACTTCAGCGGATTTCGGTCAAATACATAAATTATCTATATAGACCAAATCAGAATGTGTTTATCTGACCGGCCACGACTTCTAGTATCTTACGCGCTATCTTTAATGACTGTGTGCATTAAGCATAAAAAAAAATTGGCATGTATGTATATATTGATCAAGCGTCCGAATTTTGGCTGGGGGGGGGTCTCTTCTTGTTCGGAAGGAAAACATTTCAGCAACCCGTCGACTATGCACCCCAAATCCTTTACAACAACTATATTGATAAAGTCAACGTCTAAAACTGTTTCATATCTATCTAGCTGGATTACCCCCGATGCCAACGTCCAAGATTGGTCATAACGACAATAAGACTATTCCTTTGATGATGAAGAATTTTGTTCAATAAAAGAGAATAGAATTCAATTCACTCCGCGTAATTCTTATACCGAAATATTATTTTGTCAAAGAAAATTAGTTATTTTTTTTTTTTGTCTACATGCGTTAAGTTTCGTTTTTTGTTGCAGCGGTCAGTTCGTGACTTAAATACTTGTATATATATATATAAAAAAAAAAGAATGCTAAACATAAAAATGTCTTTAAATAATTGTCGGACTTTGTCCATTTCATAATGTATAATTTGATATATAAAGCGAGAGAAACAATTTCGAAAAATAGTGAAAGACGTGTACAGACCGAATGATAGAATAGATAATCAAAGCGAATTCATTCAGAAGGGCTTAATATTGCTTTCCAGTTCAAGTTGAATCAATCTCTACAACATTCTCGACAACCTGAAAATTAATTTAAATTCTGGCGTCAAATAAAGCAGGTTTTATTATTAGCCTTATTATGAATGCGTCCACTTGAAAGGGATACACATCCGACAAGAAGGCCTCCGATCGGGAGATTAGTGGCTTTCAGGAGCGTGGAACTAACTCTTAATTGCTATTTTTCCAACCTTCCAAGTTTACCCCTGGGTGGTAGCCCCTCATAGGGTCCCAGCTCTGGGCCAATAGTGAACGCACAAACAAAACATTTTGTGAGTATAAAAATACATGTTCAGAGTAAAATTACCATAAAAAAATACCAAAATAGCAACATTTATAGTAGAACTAGCAACATGACCTGGCGTTGCCCAGGCTTGATTCAAAAATCGTACGACTCATACAGCGATCGCTATCACTTGATTTAAAATATTTTTGCCATTCCTTGCCTTTAAAGGAGGGCCCTTTGCCGTGCTGATGTTGCAACATGCCTTACTTCTTGCCTATCTCACGCTGCGAATTTTTTCTAAGCTCTATACTAAACATTAAATCTGTTACGAAAAAAGAACTAAACAAAATGAACACAAAACGATCAGCTTTAAAAAACGACTCATAACTGGAAAAACCGAATGAAAAAAGAATGTTAACAACAAATTCTTTTTCACACCCAACCCAGTTCTGCGGAATCAGAATCAACATTGAGTTTAAGCAATCGAATGTGCCAATTGGAGTAAAGTGCCATGCAGATTTAAATTTTTCCCACTTGTGACGAATGCAGCTATCGATTTTTTTTGCATTCTAGCATGCTAGTTAACATTCGTGTCAGTGAGCTATTGGCTCTCACGCTGGCCAATAGAATCTTCCTGCCTATTCGTGGCAGCCAGCTATAGGCTCTCACTCTGGCCAGTCGAAAATGGCCGCAAACTACATGAAAACTACCGTAGAAGCATGAAAAAAATCGATTATTTCCACTATCGATGGGAGTTGGGAAGTGCAACGTCGGCTTTCTCGCTAACTTGGAGCTTGTGTATATAAATGTTGGTGCAAATCGGTCGAAAATTGCGGCCGTGCATTCGTTACACACATCCTGCCTTTTATAGATAAAGATTAGCAACAATGCATCTTAGTTGTAGTTGAAGGCATACAATTGTGTTGAAAATATATCTGGTTGAAACAATAAAATTGTGTTCAAAATATTTAGATTAAGGCATTAAATAACCCATGGGGGTTGATACGCTGCTAAACAAAATCAACCAGTGAAGCAATCGAAAGGAATACAGTACAAAGATCACTTCCACCGGATACAAGTGAGCAAAAACCGAAAAATTCTCCAGTTCCC
The DNA here is from genome assembly GCA_964036315.1 of Acanthosepion esculentum. NCBI lineage: Eukaryota > Metazoa > Mollusca > Cephalopoda > Sepiida > Sepiidae > Acanthosepion > Acanthosepion esculentum. Next base: position 88,800,828 of record OZ038504.1, read on the forward strand.
TCGGCATCTTCCCTTTTTGGTTGCGTCTCAAGCACCAACTATTGAACCTATGCCCTCTCCCGATGAAGAAATATCTCCTGCTAAGGTGACGGTTTTATTATTTACATCTCCCAGCATGTGTTTTATTGTAAAGTGCGGCAGAAAAATCAAGTCTTCAAGCATAAAAACATTTTTTTTCAAAACTAGGGGTCGACTTATATTACATCTGCATATGACATCAAATAAATGCGATTTTATTATTTATATCTAGCAACATGTGTCTTATATCCTCCCCAACTGAGGTGTTTTTGATTAAGCTCACTCAGCTTTAAAAATCATTTATTTTTTCAAATAACTGTATTTCATTATTGATTTCAAGTCTGATGATTTGTGACCAATATAAATATGCGACTGTTTATAATCAATCTGCTTAGTTAGTCAAATCAACTTATTTCCTGCTCTGAAAGTGTTAACTACCTGAGAATTTAGATCACAGCATAGGATGCATTTTGAAAATATAACAAATGTTATAAAACCTAACATCATATAAAGGTCGTATATGAAATAAGAAAAACTACAAAAAACCTTCAAAATTATTGAACTGCTACGTTTACAATTTTGAATATAGGCAAATGTTGTTCAAGTACTAAAAGAATGTGTAGCGTAGCGGTGTAAAGAAAAGAGGGACTGGGTCGGCGCAACACCGGGTATAATTTCTCGTTTATTGCTAATGTCCGAAATATGTTGAGTGAGGTCAAAATAATTCTCTCAACAACTGATTCTGCCTCTTTAAAGGAAATGACTTTTCGTGAGCAACACTGAATCTCATTAAGTCGACAAGATTTTTCTAATTACGAAGTCATGACGTGATGTCAAATAATTTTCGACTTGTGAATCAGAGCACGAAAAAGGCAAAATGTTTTCTAATGCCAAATCTACAGATTAACACAGCATGCATATATATATATATATATATATATATATATATATATACATATATACATATATATATATTCGATAATTGGAAAAATTGTGTAAAGATTAAAAATACAGTCCTTATTGATAGAATTTAATATTACTTACTCATATATATATATATATGTGTGTGTGTGCATGTGCGTGTGTATATGTATATATATACATATATATATAAATATAAATTATTGATATATATATATATATATATATATATATATATATATATATATATATATATATATATATATATATGTATAATAATAAAAACTGTCATTTACCGATTGATGCTGGTGAATTTTGAGGAGACACGATTAAGAGGCAATCTCTCAGTAATCCAGATTTATGTCTTTACAAGTTACTATAGAAAGTGAAATAACATAGTGTTGTAAACTATTATTAGTCAAAAGTATTCATTACTATTTATCTAGTAGTTTCGTCTTCAAGGTTACGATTAATGATATTTACCAGGGCGACCACGTCTCACCCGGATGTGAAACAAGGTCAAGGCTCAAAGTGCGTTTAACGTCCAAAAAATTCCCAAAACTCCTCGTCACTTCCCCTTTTGGTTATGCTTCAAGTTCCGGACAATAAACCCAGCCCCCCCCACTTCCGAAGGAGAGGTACTGAGGAGCGTTTCGGTTAGCAAGGTCGATTTTACTGTGGCCCAATCGGTAAAGGCACGTCAGGTTATATGACGGTTCCGTATAGGACACAGGTTCAATTCCTGTCAGAGGACGAATATTTTCTATGAACATTTCTCAGACATTCAGGCCGGTAAATGTTGTTAATACTGTTTATTATAAAGAGAGCATTTACTTAAATATTTGTATCTATAAAAAGAATGTATAAACATAAAAATGTCTTCAAATAATTGTCGGACTTTGTCCATTTTATAATGTGTAACAATGGATATGCAAATGAATTTAAATACAACAAAGAATTCATTAACTTTCCTTGATATCATGTTAAAAAGGTAAATATCTAAAACTAAACATCAATCGAGAATGTATCAAAATGAATCTAATAGACTTCTGATAACACCATAACTATAAAATAATATCTGCAATAATTCTAGCTGACATATGCGTTGTGGTAAAATGGATATCGGCTCAGCGTGAAAACTCGGAGAGCCAAGTTCAAATTCCAGTCGAGTTCGTTAGATTCACTTACGTGCAAATACCCTTGGAGAAAACTTTGAATCCATCACTTCACCCCCACCAAGCTATCGTAAGACACATGATTGCCCAACCGTGTATCACGTATGGCAGTTAACTGAATGACTAAATATATACGTCTATACTTATTTTGTATAATCCTGGATAAACTATATCCGGCAACAGGGCCTCTGATTGGGACATTGGAGCTTTTGAGGAGCATGTAAGCACCTCTTAATTGGTGTTGTTCCCAGGTCCACCCGGACCACCTATTGGCGTATAGTGAACCCTAAAATCAACAGTACATTTTTATAGTAAAATGATAATCAATGCAACACTAAAAAGAATATAAATATACATTTTTATAGTAAAATGACCAATAAATTTTATAGTAAAATGACCAATACATTTTATAGTAAAATGACCAATACATTTTTATAGTAAAATAACCAATACATTTTTACAGTAAAATGACTAATACATATTATAGTAAAATGACCAATACATTTTGTAGTAAAATGACCAATACATTTTTATAATAAAATGACCAATACATTTTATAGAAAAATGACCAATACATTTTTATAGTAAAATGATCAATACATTTTTATATTAAAATGACCAATACATTTTTATAGTAAAATGACCAATACATTTTTATAGTAAAATGATCAAATATTTTCATATTAAAATGACCATTACATTTTATAGTAAAATGACCAATACATTTTTATAGTAAAATGACCAATACATTTTTATAGTAAAATGATCAATACATTTTTATATTAAAATGACCAATATATTTTTATAGTAAAATGACCAATACATTTTATAGTAATTTTACCAACAATACATTTTATGATCGAAAAACTATATATCTAAAAACATACGTTTTACCCTGAAGGTATAAAAATATGAACAAAATATTTGGATTTCGGCATTAAATGAAATATATAAAGATTGTTATGCCGCTAAACAAAATCAACCAAATCCTCAATATTTACATGAAAATGAAGAACAAACAAAGAAAATTCTTTTAAACTCCTCGAACATTGTCAGGATTTCGCATTTATTCGATACAAAAAGTAAAACAGAAAAGCTGCCAAGTAAAAAAAAAAAAAAAAAATTAATCGCCGTGATAAAAAATGGCGCATAACCTATGAACACAATAATGAACGCTAATTGGAAAAGAATCACATCCTCCACACCTACACCCTTGTGTAAATTAAATAAAACAAAACGAATAATTTCGTTATTATTGATTTATTTTTCCAATGAAATATGACCCAGTGCACATTTTAGTACTTCATATGTCCATTCCAAGAAGTCGTTCTTTGCAGATCGACCACAGATTCTCGATTGGATTTAAATCAGAAGAGTTTCTGTGTCAGTCTATAGTACTTTGAGATGCTCACTGGTAAGGCTTGCCAATGTGTTCGTGCTGCGTTACTATTTTCGTACGCTTCCTTACAGTAATGTCTATCGTATACAATGGCCGTAGGACAACTAATCGACAGTCGAGACAATAGAGTATGGATGCAATAAAATACTGACGCAATCACGGATGACGCAATATTTTTCAAGGCCAAACAAATTTCATCATTCACCCCGAAAATAGTTTCATATTACTGCACACCACTGAAAATGAACTAATCTGAGGAAAAATAGAAAACGACTACACCCTGTCACTCCAGTGGGTGTAAAACTGACGGTATTTAGTTACCTGATGAAAGGTATGAATCCACCTCTTATACATACAGCTATGGTTTAACAGGTAAGACTTCTATCAAAAAATCATTATTATCCCCCGTCCCCAATGGGTTAAATACTAGAAATTGTATCAGTAAAAATGATCTTTATCGCTAAAAGATTTTTACAATGTAAAAAAATGTTGGCTTTAAATAATCTGCCAAAGGTTGATAAGCCTAAAAAACAAATTAATCAACGTTTTGATACGAATTGTAGCCGGTGTTCTTCCTCCCACAGTTTCGCCCACTTTTTATATAGAAAATTCATTCAATCAATAAATCCATTATTTATTGAGATAATTTTTTTCTCTCGTTACAAAAGGCGTCAATAATACTTTTTTCTTCATGAAATTCATATGCCCACTATTATTCATTTATATATATATGTGTGTGTGTGTGTCTCTGTGTGTGTATTAAAGTTGCCTTAGTTAAAATATATATATATATATTTTACATAAATTGCTAAAACTTACCACTCCTCCTCTCTTCGTAAAGCCCAATTACAGCTTCTTTCTCTTTACTTCCCCTTCTTTCTTTCTTTTTTCTTTTTCTTTTTTCTCTCTTCTCCCCCTTCCCTTTCAATATGTCACTTCCGTTAAGTTAACCGATTAAATACGTCAATGTCTGGTTCCTCCTCCCCTAATAATAAGTATGATAAATAGAAATATGAAAATAAACTCTCTCTAAACTCGATCATGTCTATCACACCACTCCTCACTGCCCTCTCTGTTAAATTACATCAACTTAATACTACCCGTCAAAAGTGTAAATGTTCATTTCATTTTTCTTTTCACCTTTTAGAAGTGTAGTCTGATGATCCAGCGTCCTTTAAAAGGGCTATGGTGAAATAAATTATTACATGGAGCCTTAAAGTGGTCTGTTTTTCTTTAATATATATATATATATGAAGAAATATATTAAGGTGTGCTATATTTATGGGATAAAGTGCTCAGTATTAGAGATAGAACGTGTATAAATATAAAAATGAACATATATTATCCTTCTTGTGTATTGCGATCCATAGTTGATCTATATTTTGATCCCAAATCCACAATTTTTACTCAGTAATGTGTCTTGTCTCTTCAAGACATAAAACCCAAATAATAATTAATACTCCTTCTGTTCCACGTTTTGCTGTTTCTCATGTTTACGAGTGAGTATTTTTTGTATATATAAAAGGGGTTTATAATTATTTACTCAGTTCTAACTCCACTAATATATATATATATATATATATATATATATATATATATATATATATATATATATATGTGTGTGTGTGTGTGTGTGTGTGTGTGTGTGTGTGTGTGTGTGTGTGTGTGTGTGTTGAAACATGTTTTATTGGATAATTGAATTCTTTCATATTCACGCACAAGCCGTTTGGTGTCATTATTAAAGAAAGTGAGAAAATGAACGTGTTGATACATATTATTTTATTCCGAGTACTTTCGACGTAGCTCAATGACATCATCAGTGTGTTGTCGTTTTTTTTAAGACAAATATAGTGACGTTCATCATTTTCAGAGACAAAATTCCCGGGGAAAATAATCTGAACTAGAAAATGTGCTTTGCTTAAAAGGGAAAATAAAACCTTTCTGGGCTCTTCCATCTCTGGTCAAACGGTTTATGGTACACCGGTTCAAATGGAGTTTCCTCTTACAAGTACGAACCCTACCTCAGAACACTTTGTTTTTCATCATTTCACCCCAAGTAAGGCAATAAAGTCACTAATCCCATTATTTTTTTAGAAATTGCTCTGTTTATGTTCCGGATATGAAACTGAGCAAATGTGGGCTTTCCAGAAAAAATCTGAAACAGGAAATGTGCTTTTCTTAAAAGGGAAAATAAAATCTTTGTTCTCTAAGACCGAGCGGTCTAAGGTACACCTCTTTAAATGATGGTTTTCTTCTACAAAGTAATACGCAGGTTCAAACCCTGCTGAAGAAAAAAATTTCTTTATTATGATTTCTTGGGTGCGCGGACTGAAAGATGTAATGTACAGTGTTTAATAGCGTCTATTTCAAATACGGGTATCCATTAACATATAACTTTTGACGTAAGAAAGTTTTAGTGTAAATGAGAAGTATATCACCCTGTTCACACTCCCCCTCAGTCATCTGGATGGGGGTAGCGGTTTATCCCTTGTTTCTCGTTTGAAATTGGGTTCCTTGTTCCTTCTAAAGTCTATTTCAATGCTATTCTTCTAAAGACTTCGGCTAAAATGAGAAATTTTATTAACTATTTTTAAGGAGTGATATAACATAACAGTTCAGCAGACTTTTCTTTATTTCTTATGAAATTTTCCTTCAAGAAGAAAATGGATTTTGTTGAATATCTAAGCAATTATAAAAGCTATCAACAAAAATGGCTTATTTATAATGCTTGGAGATATTTTTAAATCTGTATATGCAAGAACGTCTGATTTAGACAAGATTTAGTACACATGGTGGTTGATTTCAATGATAAACACATAGTTACTTGAAATTTGACGTAATAATTGCACACTCATGAAGAGAAACACAAACCTATTTTTAGTTTCGGCCAAACCCCCACACGGTAAACACAATTTTCGATCATCTTTGTCAGTCAAATCAATATTGGGATGTAAATATTAATAAGACTAAGATAACACTATTTACATTATTCGGTCTATTGTCCTCATCCTTGTCGCCATATTTATTACAACGAGGACACATGGCACAGTGGATAAAGGCGTTGATTAGATCCAGTGACAGGACCCAAAGGGTGTGAGTTCAATACCCGGCTAAATCATTCGAGGACTTATATTCTGCCACTTGCTCCACAAATTAATTATATTTATAAGATAATTAGTGTCCACGTGTTAAGTTGGCGGACCGGAGAAATATGCTTCGCGTCCAGATATGTCCCTGGGGACGAGGGTTGCCGACATCTGTCTTATACAAAACTTGTCATGACTAATAATATGAACAGATATAATCAGTTAATGAAGGAAGCAGAAGCTTAAATGGGACGCCAAAAACAACAAAAAAAAGAAATTCGAAATCAACGTTCTTTCTGATTTACAAAATTGATCTGCCAAAGAATATATTCCGATGATTCATATACAAATATATATTATGGGTAAACAAATATATTAATACACGAAGACATGAAAAGTTACATAGTGCTTGTATGGAGAAGTTATGTGTGTGTGTGTTGTGTTGAGTGTCCGTACGTACGTGTATTGTCCTTAGCGTGTTCCCAGAATATGGGAAACGCTGTATCTGTGAGATGTCACATATTGGCCTAAGTGAAAAAGAGAAAGTTTTACCTCGCCTCCGCGCGAGGTTGCGACCCAAGGCCTGAGTCGAAAAAGAGGGAGAGAGAGAAGGGTCAGCCAGTATTTATAGTCGGGGGAGAGAGACCCCTGTTGAAGGATTAAGGAAATGAGGAGGAGCTAACTCCGACAACCTCATAAAACACCTACCTTCGTGTTTAAAATGATTTTCTGCAAACTAAAAGTAAATAATATTTGTTTCAAATCAAAGTAATTAAACGTTAAATCAGTTTTTCAGAAAAGTATATTAATAAAGAGAATTACGTTGTACTGGGAGAATTGTAAAGTTGGCTAAAATCAGCGATTTAAAAAAAAATATTTCCAATTAAATTAAATTCGTTTTAAAATGCATCAAAGTATTTTGCTTTTTGGAAATATTAAATTTAAACTATTAGCTTGAAATTAAAACTAACATGGAAGATTCAAGAAAAAATTTTCATTTTTAAAGTTTCTTTTTAAATCTTACGTATCGCTTTTATTTGGAAGTACGTACATTAATGTACTTGATTGTGTTTCGTAATTTAATAATTTCATATCGTGAATTTTTAATAATGGAAATTTGGATACGGGTTGACTTCATGCACGTAAGAGTGCCTGCTTCTCTGATTAGGTCACTTTCACTCGTGATTTAAATACAATTAAATCATTGCCTCATATTAAATCCCATTTTTTGTGAACAATTGCAGTTTAAATTTGTCTAATTCGCCTTGTTTTCATTTTTGTCTTCTCAGAGAATGCGGAAAGACAATATGGCTTTAACTCCAATGAAACCGAGCAATTTTCAACATTTAAAAGCAGTTCTATCCGTGTGTACGTAGCAGAAAGCCATACCAGCTGCCAAAGAGGGAGAAAAATAGATCAATCGGATAATACTATCTTGTTAAAGTTCGCTGCCTCTAAAAACAAATATAAGAAAACTCGGCAATAAGAAAGGTAGTAAACGCATTCGCTTCAGTAAAATAGACTTTGCTACCGGCGAGTCGAGATGAACTGCTCCATGTGTCTATCTATTTTCACCAACAGGTTTAAGCCCAAGAACACAGCTGAAAGATTAACCGACTCCTATCTATCTATCTATCTATCTATATCTGTCTGAGTCTTTTCATATCTATCTATCTATCTATCTATCTAACTAACTAACTATCTATCTATCTATCTCAGTCTGTTCATATCTATCTATCTATCTATCTATCTATCTATCTATCTGAGTATTCATATCTATTTGAGTTTATTTATATCTATCTATCTAAGTCTATTCATATCTATCTATCTATCTATCTATCTATCTATCTCAGTCTGTTCATATCTATCTATCTATCTATCTATCTATCTATCTCAGTCTGTTCATATCTATCTATCTATCTATCTATCTATCTATCTCAGTCTGTTCATATCTATCTATCTATCTATCTATCTATCTATCTCAGTCTGTTCATATCTATCTATCTATCTATCTATCTATCTATCTATCTATCTATCTATCTCAGTCTGTTCATATCTATCTATCTATCTATCTATCTATCTATCTATCTATCTCAGTCTGTTCATATCTATCTATCTATCTATCTATCTATCTATCTATCTATCTATCTATCTATCGCAGTCTGTTCATATCTATCTATCTATCTATCTATCTATCTATCTATCTATCTATCTATCTATCTATCTATCTATCCTCTTCCTTTTTCTCTGTATATATGTAAGACCACTCTCTTATTCCCTCATATACGGAGAGATCTTTTATTTAAATTCAAACATCTCAAAAGAGCATTCATTTCACTCAAAATCTTTTCTCTCATTGAACAAACTTTAAATTGCACCAGCTTACCTTTGCCGTTATTTTTTATTCTCAATTGTCTGTTTTTAAGAACATATATAAAATATATTTAAAATACCGTTATTAAACTGTTGATTCACGTTTGTTTAGTAAATTAAGCGCAGTACTAGATTGGCGGCAAGGTCTCATCATTTTACCATTGAAATGGCTAGATGAAACCGTAACTTCTATGCTAACTTTTTCTTCTCTCGCACTTCTCGCTTGTGGAACTCTCTTCCGGTCTCTTGGTTTCCAATCTGCATTAATCTGTAAAAATTTAGATGCAGTGTCAATCGTTATCTTTTGTCTTCTTAATTCCTGCTCATTTATTGTTAATTAGCAGTCTTCGCCTGCTCGCTATCTGGTAATTTTCCTAGCAAAAATTAGTTGTTTTTCTATGGAATTAACGTTGACTATTTAGGAAATGCTGAAGGGGTTGTAGACATTATATATGTTTGTTCAAAGAATATGACTGTATAGACAGAAGAAATTAATTGGTCTGCTGTGGAGCCAGGCTTGTTATAGTTAAGGTAAGTTTTACAAATAGATGCCAACTTTTTGAAGACCAGTAAAAAATGCAAATTTCAAACAGTTTTTTGCACTATATAAGATGATATTCCTAAACAGAACTATTTTTCATATGAAAATCAAAACAATCCTTGAATAAAAGAAGATTATTAAAGGAGAGTTAATTAATGAAATATCCTTTTTTAAATCAATATGCAAATTAGTTACACCTGACAAGTGATATCGCCTAGAAGTAGATAATATATAATTTTGATAGCATGTAAAATCCTTCAATTGCGTCTCTGTCTTTGGGCCGTCTGCGCTCAGGGGCTTCTCTCTCTCAAAGGACAGAGGAGCAACTGAGAATTATACTGAGAGGTGCCCAGCCCTGGGGAACAGTTGCCAGAGGCCGAGCCCTCCCATTGCACCAGAGGAAGGTATTGGTGCTCGCACCGAGGCCAGTGCAACCGACAGTTGCGGGGCCTTAGAGGAATTATTTGTTCCTGTTTCAGACGTACGCGCTCGGGTCCCCACCTAAATATAGACCTTGTGTCACATCTCGTCCAAGTGGGGTGGGGACGGAGTAAATACCGCACATAAATTACTATGACGTAGATTTCGGACATTTTTAACCACAGAATTTGTGATAGAACTGAGCTCTAATTTGGTGTTTATTCATATAGACTTAATTTCTTATTGTTGCGCCTTAGTGGCTTTATTGCCTTACGATTAAAAATTACGTTGAATTAATTAATGCTGAGATTTTCTACCGAATTTTGTTAGGGGACCCGCGATCGATATAAACGTATATCTACAACTTCATTAGCGCTCTGAAAATAATTCTGGGCGTACGTTGGTTTAACGCTTTTTTTTTCTTTTCATACTCGTACAGGGCTGGGTGCATTCGTGGGTACCTACAGTCAACTGATTCTTTCGCAATATGAAGAATAAGTCCCCAGCATGAGATTGTTCGGCTTCTCTTTCCTACGCTTTAACACAATACAAATTACATATTCATTTTAACTTTTAAAAGAAATAAAATGTCTCATTGTTTCTAAAACAGCGGAATTTTAAGAAAGGGCAAAGCTGTGTTACTATTTGGCGCAGCAGTTAACATTAAGGGCGAAGGAGAGATAACAAAAAGCCAAATAAAATTTAGTTTTGTTTCATTTTTCATAACGGATAATTTTAAAAAATAATAATAATAAAGTAATCCTGTAGGAGAGTGGCACATGGGTGTGGTGGTACTTATTTGAATTCATCCTTGAAGGAGGTTCGTTTTTATTTTATAGTAACTATCAGTTTAAAGATATCTGGCGCCATCTGATAAACACTGAATCGATTTGGCGCATAATGTAGAAAACAAACAACCGTAAACGCTGTTATTTTAACAAAACATTTCAATATCGTTCGTCATAAATAAATTAATGGCGTGAATAGAGAAAAGCCGATAGGAAAGACGAACAAAACCGAGGAGAACGCTGACTAATAAATAGTAAGGAAAACTTTAAGAAATTATTCTAGCTAATCAGAATCTATCTTCTTCTTCTTCTTCTTCTTCTTCTCCTCCTCTTCCTCTTCTTCTTCTTCTCCTCCCCCTCTTCTTCTTCTTCTTCTCCTCCTCCTCCTGTTCTTCTTCTTCTTCTTCTTCTTCTTCTTCTTCTTCTTCTTCTTCTTCTCCTCCTCTTCCTCTTCTTCTTCTTCTTCTCCCCTCTTCTTCTTCTTCTTCTCCTCCTCCTCCTGTTCTTCTTCTTCTTCTTCTCCTCGTCCTCCTCCTCTTCCTCTTTTTCTTCTTCTCCTCCTCTTCTTCTTCTTCTTCTTCTCCTCGTCCTCCTCCTCTTCCTCTTTTTCTTCTTCTCCTCCTCTTCTTCTTCTTCTCCTCGTCCTCCTCTTCTTCTTCTTCTTCTTCTTCTTCTTCTTCTTCTTCTTCTCTTCCATTCTCTTTCGCTCCCTCTCTCTCTCTCTCTCTCGCTCTCTTCACGTGGTCAAATCACGCTGAAAACACCGGTTCTTGTTCGATCACTGAAGTTAAGGAGCGTCGAGACCTGCCACTACTTAGATGGGGGACCGCTTGGGAACACCGGTTACTGTAAGAAACTTTCTAAAATCCGAAATATAGTTTTTTTTAAGCGCTAACGGTAGTAATCTTACGTGATTGATTGATTTTTTTTGACGGTTTATCAACCCTTTGGGGTAATTTAAACCGTCAAAAAAATCAATCACTCACGTAAGATTACTACCGTTAGCGCTTAAAAAAACTGTACAAGTTTGGTTAATGATCAACGTAAGTTCTTTGTCAACAATATTGTAAATTTATTTTTCTATATTCTGGAGCATTCTGTTTTCCGTTACACATTTAAATATAAATTGTCCTGAGAACCTTTAGTTTTCATAAGCGATTATAAAAGTGTTCTTGCTTATTTTCATTTTTAAATTTTCTTTTTAAATCTTAGGTATCTGTTTATTTGGAAGTACCTACAATAATGTATTTGAAATGTTTAGTAACTTATTAAGTGCATATCCTGAATTGTTATGATGTATTCAAGGTGGATGCTACAAAGTAATGAAAGTGGTCGTATTTGGACACGGGTTCACTTTATGCGCCTGCTTCTCTGATTATGTCACATTCACTCCTGATTTAAATACAATTTAATCATTGCTTCCTATTAAACCCCATTTCGTGTGAACAATTGCAGTTTAAATTTGTTCAATTCGCCTTGTTTTACTTTTATCTTCTCAGAGACTCCGGAAAGCCAATATGGCTTTAACTCCAAGGAAACCGTAAATTTTCAACATCAGAAAGCAATTTTATTTGCCCATTATGGAGGAGCTAGTATTACTCAAATTAATATCAATGGGTTTAGAGATAATTATATAATAAAGTAAGTTCGACACTCCCTGCTCATAAGTGAATATGTTTGTTGTGTGTTTGAACTTTCATGAAAAGATTTCCCTAACAAATTTTGTCCTGGGTATGACGATAAACTACATCCGCGTCCTGGGTAAGACGATAAGCTACATCCGCGTCCCGGGTAAGACGATAAACTACGTCCAACAGCAAGGCCTCTGATCAGGAGGTTTTGAGGAGCGTGGAACCACCACTTAACTGCTGGCATTCCCAGGTCCAGCCTGACCCGGGTGGTAGCACCTGTTAGGGTCCCAGCTATGAGCAAATAGTTGACACCCAAACTTGTGTAAAAATAGGTTTTACCACCAGAAATACTTTGTAATAAAAAAAATATTACCAGCAATAATTTTTGAAGGAAAAATTATTATCAGCAATACTTTTAAAAAAATAACAGCAATACAAACAGTTATACATTCTTTGAAAAAAATATGACCAGCTATAGATTTATTCAAGGAAAAATATTCCCAGAAATAGATTTTTGAAGAAAAACATATTACCAGCAATAAAATGTTTGTCGGCATTAAATAATCCATTGAGATTGATATACTGTAAACCAAACCTAACCAAACATAACAAATTTAAGTCAACCCTTTAAAAATGAAGAGTTTTTACCGTGCCGCATTTTTACGAAAATTTTTCTCTCTCTTTCCTTTTCACGCACACATACACTCACACACACGCACACACACGCACACACACACACAGACACACACACACACATTTGTTCCATTTTTTTATAGCAAATCTTTCGATTGCTCTTCAGTGTAGCACAAATCTATTTTGGCGTAATGTCACGTTTTTTTATAAGGAAATATTTGGCATTCATTTACCAAGCAGCAAATTCTATTCAAGTTACCCTTTCATTTCATTTCCTGGCCAAAGTGTAGTATATGTTCTCCCCAACTCTCATGGACATGGTAATATTAACTGTTTACTTATAAGGAAACATTCAGCATTCATTGACCAAGCAACAAATGCTACACGAATAACCCTTTGTTTTCATTCCTTGGCCCTCAGGCTAGGATCAAAGTGTAGTATATGTTCTCCCCAACTCTCATGGACATGGTAATATTAACTGTTTTCTTATAAGGAAACATTCAGCATTCACTGACCAAGCAACAAATGCTACACGAGTTAGCCTTTTTTTTCATTCTCTGGCCATCAGGCTAGGATCGAAATGTAGTATCTGTTCTCTCCAACTATCATGGACATGGTAATATTAACTGTTTCCTTATAAGGAAACATTCAGCATTCATTGACCAGGCTGAAAATGCTACACGAGTTACCGTTTCTTTTCATTCCTTGGCCATCAGGCTAGGATCAAAGTGTAGTATCTTTTCTCCTCATCTCTAATGATACTGGTAATATTAGGCGTTTTCTCATAAGGCAATATTCAGCATTAATTGACCAAGCAGCCACTGCCATATGAGTTACACTTCTCTTCAATCTCTGGCCATCAGGCTGAGGACAAATTATCTTGGTTGTATTATATTCAAATATGGCGTCTTTGTTGCTATTTTTTCTTTTTTGTTATTGATGAAATTTATTTAAATATTACTCACTGCTTTTATCAAAACCTATCACCATATAGTTCACATTTGACTGTTTTGCATGTGCTTGATATACCCTTATAAGATTGGGTGTCATGATGAGGATATTAGGCTTTGTATATTAAGGTTCCAGCGTCACTTTGTTGGCCTTCTCACTTGGGTATATGGAGCTCGTCGCCCCGTGAAGGTAGTCTATGTCGGAGAAATAAGACCCTTATTTTAAACCTCCGCTGCCTATGGTCGTGTCCAAGCACGGAAAATGATATGGAAGTAAATCCAGACAATAAATGCCGAGTGGAGCCCCGCAGGAAGCAATGACAAAACATCCGGCAATCCTGCAACCAAGCTGGTCCCAAATCTAACGCCCTGTATTCGTTTGAATCTTGTCGGTACGGCCTAGAGAGAGATAGGGGGCATGGGGGTATGGGCAGCGCACAGCTTCCACATATCATCGCCCAGACTTGCGCTCTGGAGAGGTCTCTCTAACATCCCCACGAAAAGACTGAATTTTGACCAAACCCTCGTGAAGTAAACGGATGTCTAATAAGAATGTAGTTGTACCTCAGCGTCTCTTTGTTGATGCGCTGCTCGCGCAATAATAATAATAATAATAATAACAATAATAATAATAATAATAACAATAACAAAGCTAACCGCCCAGACATTGTTATTAAAGATCGCACACAAAAAAGTGCCTCCTTATTGATATGGCAGTCCCTGCTGACTGCAATGTATCTTTCAAGATCTTCAAAAAGATATCAAAATACAAGGACCCTGAAATCGAAATCTCAAAAATGTGACACGTGGGAACATCAATAATCCCCGTTGTAGTTGGAGCGCTCGGATTGGTTGGAAAAGATTCCAGTAGACTAATTCCTGGAAGCCATTGCCTTAAAGAAATACAAAAAATTGTTCTCACAAATACAGCCCACACCTTACAAAGGTCTTTGTCTATGTAACTTTTTTTTCCAGTGGAAAATGTCATGATGCCATTCCTAACCTTAGGTCACTGAAAGAAATGAGTACACGTCAGAAATCAAAGGAAATAAAATAAGAAGAAGAAGAAGAAGAAGAAGAAGAAGAAGAAGAAGAAGAAGAAGAAGAAGAAGAAGAATGATGATGATTAAAATGACAGTTATAATACTAGTTGAAAAGAAAGTGTTGTAGAGTAGGACTTGGTGTACTTACTGCTCTTCGTAACTACTGTAACAATGAACTGCTTCTACTTATAAATATGGCAAGTAGCCATATTAGAGTAGGATTTGAGGAGTAGTTGATTTATTCAAATTTATCCGTTCTATGTATGAGTATTTAATAAACCTCTTTGTATTTTTTTCCTACCTAGTCTTCTGTCCCTTCGATACTCTCTCTCTCTCTCTCTCTCTCTCTCTCTCTCTCTCTCTCTCTCTCTCTCTCTCTCTCTCTCTCTCTAAATACGGCCTTCTTAATTCTCGGCTATTTTAAACAAAGACGACATTACAACAGAAAAATAAAAGAAAGAAAAAAGAAAGAAAGAAAGAATAAACTGACGAAAGAAAACAAAAGGAAAAATCTCTTCAAAACCAAATATTCATTACTGGGATCGAAGGTGATTGTAAGTCTTCGTTATTTCATTGATTCCTATCGATCTTTTCGTCATCGAAATATGTCATGATTAATCTTGACAGGGAAGCCCGGGAACCGGAAACTAATTTCCACTACTTTACATTACGGACCATTTTCACGTGACCACCCCGTCTTTTTTTTTCATTGGCTGTAATTAAGATAACGCCTTTTCTCTTTATGCTTCATTTTAGAATTTCTTTTCCCGCTATTGAATAAATTTACGATTAAATCTAGTATTGAAATGTGACATTCTGGATTTCATTGAGTCAAAATAATTAAATCAATTTCAGTTCATTTACTAAATGCAGAATAACAGCCCACTCAACCCACAACGAAAATATGAAACCTAATTGTAATCCTTTCACGAGCCACCTTCACTAAAGTGATCTGTTATCGATAGAAAAATGAAGAAGTCGATGTTTTCTGAGAAGTACTCAGCCCTACCCTGATTTAAAATAACATTTAAGTTTATTTAATAAATTTAGTATAGTATGGTTCAAGGCCAAATTTCGCTCCAATACTCAGACATTTTTTTTTAAGCTTTTCACCCCAAGCAAGGCTGGAAGCCACTAGCACGCAAGGGGTTACAGAAGGTTTGGAGAAAGAGCAGATAGGAGTGGTAAAGGAGAGGATGTGGAGAAAGATAGTGGATCGATCAAGGCAAGGGGGTTACAGAAGATTCGGAGCGAGAGCAGATAGGAATGAAAGGGGAAAGGATGTGGAGAAGGGAAGTGGATAGATCAAGGCAACTGGAGATGTCGATTGACGTTACACTTAAATAGTTGGAGATTGTAATTGTCAGGGAAACAGTAATAGGGAAGGGAGTTCCACAGGCGAGATGTGCGAGATATGAAGCTATTGGGGTAGAAGAGACGTCTACATCTAACAGTGTCAACGGTGAAGGGGTGGGAACGGGATGCCAGCATCTCTAAAAAAATAACCCCTGTCATTCTAAGATTAGATTCGGCGTTGTTTTTAGCCATTTAACTCCAAGGAAAGGCATAAAGCCACTGAGACGCAAGGTGTTACTGAGAGTGAGAGAAGATGAGAAAACGTTAGTTAAGAAAAAGTACAATAAAAGAACGTGGTACAGGAACCCAGAAGGTAGCGATTGGTAGTGCGTTTAAACTTTTAGGTGACGGAAAGCAAGAAGCCGTAAGAGAACTCCAAAATCGGGAAATGCAAGCAAAGAAAGTACTAGAATAGACGTTACCGCTACATAGAGCTTTTTCAATTGTAAACTGACGAGACCTAACTGCCAATCAAGTACTGCGCTTAAATTCATGAGGACGATGTACCAAAGAGGAAAGCTCATTTGAACGATGTCATGAAAATATTGATAGAAAAGACAATGGTAACTACCTTACCGCGGTAAGAAAATGACTGAAGCAGAGATGCCAGGTCAGAACAGATAATATTACAGATCCTTCTTTGTGTTTTGTCGAGAAGCGCTAGATATATAGTAGAAACAACCGGCTAGAAGTAAGGCGCTTATGACGCAAAAATGCAAGGGGCTACTGAGTGAAAGAAAATGAGAAAACATTAGTAAATTGTAAAAGACAATAAAATAACATATTTAGAAATATATAAGATGGTGATTGGAGTTGCATTTAACCCTAGAACACTAACCATGGCTATAAAGTACCCTGTGCAATTTTTCCTATTTTTAATTACAATTTTCAGTACCTGATTTTCTTACCTAAATAATATGATTTTCAGTTCCTATTAATGTTAACTCAAAGTACAAAGTTTGAAGTGCCAGCATGTAAAATATTTCAAAAAAAGATTTATATTTAATATTTTTTTTGATATTTTCAAAATTGGGTATGATATACCCATGGTTAGTAGTGGTTTAACTTTAACTCTAGAACACTAACAATGGGTATATAGTACCCAGCGCAAATTTTCTTATTTTTAATTACAATTTTCAATACCTGATTTTCTTACGGTTACATCGAGCTAGTTGAACAGTAAAAAGATGGAATTTTGTTGCCTGTTTAACCCTTGGGGCCCTGACAACCGCTTTAATAATGATAGAGAAAAATGACGTAATGCCCAGCTACCGGTTGACAGTGGTAGAGGAAAATAATTTAATGTCCAGCCACCGGTTGAACGGTGGGTAAACACTTGTAACTATTTTTATATCTACCGTGAAACATTACATACCAATTATTTGCGAATTTTGACTCAGGGGCTCAGGCAGAAGGATTAAAATTGTTCAAGAACCTAGAACTCAAAGGTTAATACTACACTTACAATTGTACAGTCGACGTACCAGAAAGGAAAGCTCGTTAGATGAATTACCGTAAATATATTTATAGGGAAGACAAAGGAAAGGCACATCACGGTGATGGGAAAGTGGCTGAAGTCGAGACTTCGGTAAACATTTTATATGTAAAGTACAGTGTATGTGTGTTTGTTCGTGTCCAAGCAACTCTTTCGCTCCAACTGGTTCGATTTCAATGATTCACAGCTCATTCAAAAGCCTGAGAAAAGTTAGGTGCAGGGAACGATTTTCGTTGAGCTCAGATCTAAGACTGCTAGATTGTGCGAGGTTAAAAATATATATTAATATGTTATACTAGCCATTATCGTTGATTTCGTGGTTCAAGGGAAGTAACTGTTATTTTCCTTTTTTATCCAAAATTGCAATGCACGTTTTATTATAAACTAGCTTAAAGGCAGCACTATCGGGTGGCATTTAAGCTAGCTCCTGTGGAGGACTCTTGGTTTGGCCATCATCACAATAGTGGGAAATAGATGCGATAGGTATCAATGAACCACAGAAGAACTCAAAATTGATCGCTTCATTTAAGTACTGAATTAATGCTTAAGCTTACCTTAAAGTTCAACGATAATTCTTCTGTCGCCATTTAATTTAAAACGATTTGATGTACGTAGGTCCTTATTTTCCGTACTAACAATTATTTTTATTTCATGGAAGACAGAACGGGGGACAATTTATGAGATAAAATTAATATAGTGTAAAGATGGGAAAATAGAATTATTTATACATTCTATATTTAAAGAGTTAGAAAATCATAATATCTAATTAAGTAAAATATACATTATGGAATCTATATTAATAAATGCCAAATTGGAGCACAATTTTCCAACGTATTCTGGGGTCAAAGCTCAATATTTGTATTATATATTATGTACTTTTAGGCAATATCACTATTCATGTTTAACTAATTTACATATTGATTTTAAAAAGTATATTTCATTAATTAACTGTCTTTCATTAATGTTCTTTTATTCAAGAACTGTTTTAATTTTAATATCAAAAACATTTCTGTTTAGCAATATCGTCTTATATAGTGCAGAAAAGTGTTTGAAATTTGCATTTTACTTGGCCTTCAACAAGTTGGCATCTATTTGTAAAACTTTCCTTAACTAAAAGAAGCCAAATTAAGAATGAAATGTTCATTTAAAATTATTGTTTCAAACATTTCCTAGTAGTGAATATATCTTAGTTTGCGAAGCGATAGCAATCGGGCGAAGCCTGCTAGTTAACAAATAAAATACATTTCAGAAGTGTGACGGTAAACGAGCATGAATACATTATTTGCGAAATGAGGAAAAACTCCTTGAAGATAACGATGCAAAATCAAAATGCATGATATGATTTTTAAGAAATTTATTTCTAACTTCATAAAAAGACTTTGCATCATAGCATTCTCTGTGCCATCTTATAGAGACCAGCTTTCAACATTGGAAAAACATCATCCCAGAATTGTTTATTTGACGCCACGAATTGTCGTTTAATCAGCGGCTTAAAAAAAGAGCCCAATCACTATTTTTATTTCTTGCTCTAGAATATTATAGGGGGGATGTCTTTTCCCAGCAAATTGATTTCTTAATTTCACCCAACAACGTGGCAAACTCATACTGGTAAGCACACACACTAACACAAACACGTATATCACGCTCACTACTGCTAATCACTTAGTCCTGGGCATGACAATAAACTAGATCCGCCTCTTATCGGAAATTTGAAGGTTTTCAAGAGCGTGAAACCACTTCTTAATTTCTGGTGTTCCCATGTCCACCATGACCCAGGGTACTAGCTTCTGTTAGGGCCCCACCAATGGGTAAATAATGAAACCAAATCAAAAACAAAACACTATGTAAGTCTAAAAATACATTTAATATACAGTAAGAAATATCAGCAAAATATTTTTATATAAAAAAGGGCACATGGCACAGTGGATAAAGGCGTTGGTTAGATCCGGTGACAGGACTCAAAGAGTGTGAGTTCAATACCCGGTTAAGGCAGTGGAGAACTTTCAGAGTGAAAAATAACAGGAAATAACTGATAACTGACATCCATTAACCATGGCACATGGAACTAGAACAGTCTACTCCAGTGAGCGAAATAAAGGGTTCAGTTCAACATTCCAACCAGCTGAAGAAGGTCGGAGAGTACAACGGCCGAAACGTTGTGATAAACATGGCGACAAAGATGAGGACAATAGTCCGAATAATGTAAATAATGTAAAAAATGACCAACAATACATTTTATCCTTAATAGAAGGAATAAAATTAAATTCAAAATATATTTAGTAGAAGATATATATTCCAGCATTAAATAAGCCATAGAGGTTGATATGCCGCTAAATAAAATCGCCCAGCGGAACAACCAACATAAAAGAACTCTTTTATCACATTAATCTCTATAATATCCGGCAATTTCTTAAAGAAACAAAACTGTATTTCAAAATTTAACTTCCACAAAGCTACAACATAAAACATACATCACACCCTCTAGTAATTATGTCCACGCAAACATGTATATGAACAAAATCTGAGTATTATCTACCATGTATTCTGTTGTGAAAGCAAAATAACATATACTTTCATTACTTCAAAGCTCATAAGAAAAATAAATTAAGGGAATAAAATGACCCATAAGGCGTTGATATGCCGTTAAACAAACGACTAATCGCATAAATTGTTTGTCTTAACTTTTTTATGAGCTCTCTTTATCTTTGTACATATGAATATATCTTCTCTCCTATTTTGAGATGATGTTCTTCATCTATATATATATATATATATATATATATATATATATATATATATATATATATATATGTTTTAAGACATTTTTATGTTTATACATTCTTTATATAGGTACAAATATTTAAGTAAATGTTCTGTTTTATAATAAACAGTATTAATAAGATTTACCGGCCTGAATACCAATATTAATACTGAATATTAATACTGTTTATTATAAACAGAGCATTTACTTAAATATTTGTATCTCTAAAAAGAATGTTAAACATAAAACTGTCTTAAAAATAATTGTCGGACTTTGTCCATTTCATAATGTGTGACGTCATTTGTTTACATTTGGATACGCTTTGAGCAGATATGAATGTACGTGAAAGATTCATGGAAGATTGAAGTTTAAAGTCAGTAAAATCGACCTTGCTAATCGAACGATCCTCTGTGGCCAAATCGGTTAAGGCACGTCAGGCTATGTGACGGTTCCGTATGGGATACAGGTTCGATTCCTGTCGGATGACGAAAATTTTCTATGAAATTTCTCGGACATTCAGGCCGGTAAATGTTGCTTAATACTGTTTATTATAAACAGAGCATTTACTTAAATATTTGTATCTATAAAAAAATGTATAAACATAAAAAATGTCTTAAAATAATTGTCGGACTTTTTTCATTATTTATATATATATATATATATATATATATATATATATATATATATATATATATATATATACGTATGTATATGTGTGTGTGTGTGTCTGTGTGTATGTGTATAGATAGATAGATAGATAGATAATATTAGTGGTCAATATAGATATATATATATTCATATATATATAATATATATATATATATATATATATATATATATATATGTATATATATATAAATTTCCAAGAGGATAGAATCCAGGTAGAACTCAATGTCCAGGACAGAGCAAGAATCTAATATAAAAGGCTCAAACACTAATATTCCATGGTTATAATTTATTACATTGGAATCGTAATCACGATCCAATTCATCAGACCTACAAATTCAAAAAGAAATCGAAAATATAACTCCGGGTATAAAAAACAAAATTTCAGTGAGAGTTTATGTGCAGTAATGGGAAACAATTTGAAAGTGAAATGTATGAAAGCTTTAGTGAGGGGTGTAATGGAAGAAAGAACAGGAAGGCCTAAAGGTGAAGGTGGGGATTAAAATTTAAGAGAGAACGTTTCAAAGAGAGGAGTTAAATAACGGTTTAAATATATATATATATATATATATATATATATATATATATATATATATATTCATAATACCTCATCTCAGAGATATAGAGGCCGAAACGATGTGAATATGGCAATGAATGTGATGATAACAGTCGGAATAATGTAAATAATGCAAGTAATCATATCTTATCTCAGAGATATAGAGGCCGAAACGTTGTGAATACGGCAATGAAGATGAGGATAACTGTCCGAATAATGTAAATAGTGCAAGTAATCATAATACCTCATCTCAGAGATATAGAGGCCGAAACGTTGTGAATATGGCAATGAAGATGAGGATGACAGTCGGAGTAATGTAAATAATGCAAGTAATATAAAAGAGGGTTCGACTTTTTTCGCCCATTGATTGTTTCTGAACGACGTTTCAAAACTACAGAAAACTAATTATTTTTTAATTTAATAATTTAATTGTATGAAAGCAAACATTTATTGCGCATTTACATCCATAAAACATGAACGAGTGCACATTTTGTTATGATGATTGCAATAAAATCTTGCTCTTCTTGAAAAATATTCCAGTTCATAACTAGCAAAAGCAAGCACTTAGAAGTACAATGCCTCTTTGTTCAAACACTTATGACAAGTACTTATATGCATAGATATAGGAAAACGAACATGAATCATTTTAGGAAAGTCTATGACAAAGTGGGTAAAGTTTTCCTCTTTTCGTGGATGTCTTTATCGCTTTTTACTATTAAATATACCACATTGCGATAATGTTGAAAGAACCAGGATTTAAATTTACTGTGGATTTTCTAGTGATTAAAGCAGTTTCTACACAAAAAGATTAATTTAATATTACAGCGTCCCCCCCTCTCTCTCTCTCTCTCTGTGCAGTCGCGTTAACATAAACATCACTTTAGTTCACTGAATTCCTAAAGAACAAAACCTTTCACACGAAATCTTTTTCCACTTCGTCATAGATTTTCGTTTACATCTCTCTCCATATCCCTCTTCCTCCCCTCTCTCCCCCTCTCTCTTACTCTCTATCTCTCTCTCTCTATATATATATATATTTATTTATTATAAAATGTTACATTACAACATGCACATACCCACTACAAAAGTGTACATCTTGTTTCAACGTAAAATCTTTTAACGTTTCATCAGATGGGATATCACGTTGAAACAAGATGTACAGTTTTGTAGTGGGTACGTACATGTTCTAATGTAACAGTCCATAATAAATAAATATTTATTGCTCTACTTTTGTATTGAGCCCTGTTTTAAATTAATATTTTGAACGCTGAAATCTTACGCTTCGTTCTTTACATTTGCATATATATATATATATTAATATAATAGAATATGCATACACCTGTGTTCCCCCTCAGTGGAATATGATTAGCTGATGTCAGTCATAAATACAGATTGACAGAGAAACCAGGGGAGATTAAGTCATTGACGACGCCCATTGGACTACGCCATTGGTCTACACTTATTGCCTAAGCATATTACCTGCGACTACAAGGAGTACAAGTCGATTATTGCTACCGTGTACTACTTGGTTACAGTAGCCAAAAACACTTAGCTACTTCGATCAAATATATTCCTTTCCATATATATATATATATATATATATATATGTATATATATATATATATATATATATATATATATATATATATATATATATATATATATATATATATATATATGTATATATATATATATATATATATATATGTGTGTGTGTGTGTGTATGTGTGTGTGGAAAATCCAATATTCGTGGCCTGACGATGTGTCTTGCAAGAAACAGTCTGTCGCCTCTGAGTGTTGACTTCAATGTTCACTTTTATATATATATATATATATATATATATATATATATATATATATATATATATATAGCATAATGAGAAGCCACGTATACTTTCTTAATATGTATATATAGAAAAAACAACTTAAAAGCTACAAATTAAAAAAAATTGAATGTTTTTTTGTGAAAGTATTATATATATATATATATATATATATATATATATATATATATATATATATATATATATATGATATTTCAGATCGACCCCGATCTACCTCTGAAAACAGTTATTTCTGATGAAAGATCGGGGTCGATCTGAAATATCAAATATATATAGACGTATATAAAAAATATAAATAAATTTTAATTTGCAACTTTTCAATTGTTTATATATATATATATATATATATATATATATATATATGCAGAAATATAGTCTTAAAGTGTGCTATATTTATGGGGTAAAGTGCTCAATATCAGAGATAGAGCGTGTGTAAATATAAAAGTGGACATGGAAGTCAGCACTTAGAGGCGACAGTCTGTTTCATGCTAGTGCAATCGTCAGGCGACGATTTATATATATATATATATATATATATATATATATATATATATATATATATATATATATGTATATCCTCAAAGGTTTATTTTTAGTTGCTACCGATGTGTGAGTAGACGACCCATTTTTAAACAGTGTGAATTACGTCTACGGGCTTTTCGCATCCGAGAGGATTAATAAAAAAAAAATGCCTCCAGAGTGGGTTTAACGTCCCCACTCCCCCATCATGTAAGATTTATACTAATTTGTCACTGTGCGCATGACAGCCCGGAAATGTTCAAATATACTTTTAAAGAATGAACTTTCTCTTGTTCAGAACTCATCATAATATATTATTATTATTATTAATAATAATAATAATAATAATAATAATAATAATAATAATAATAATAATGTTACACACATACAGAAAAATCAAATCTAATCGCCCAGACATCGTGATCAAAACCATAAGAACAGAATGTGCTTTCTTATTGATATGGCAATCCCTGTAGATTGTAATGTATCTTTGAAGTTCTTCAAAACATTATCAAAATACAAGGATCTCGAAATGGAAGTCTAAAAAATGTGGCACATGAGGACATCAATAATTCCAGTTGTAGTTGGAGCACTCGGATTGATTGGAAAAGGTTCGATAGACACATTAAAGAAATAAAAAAATACTCATGAGTACAGATCTTATTTTACGAAGGGCTTTGTCTATGTCATATGTGTGTGATCTTAGGTTTTCTTTTCTTTTTTTTGCCTCAAAAAATGATGAGTGGAAAATGTCATGATGCCATTTCTAACATTAGGTCTCTGGTTGGGACCCGGGAATTCCAAAGAAGAAATAATAATAATAATAATAATAATAATAATAATAATAATAATAAATAAATAAATTGGCCTCCAAAGATACCTGGAAACTACAGAAGACTGGATGATGGTATGTGTCAAGGAACATGAAAGTAGTAAGCGTCTTTACTCCGTAATAAAGGAAGCCAACAAATTCAAAATGGAGTTTCAAATGGGCGCAGAAATACAAGTACAACACGGTAAACCGGCTGAAGCTGCAAAATACTTAAAAATGACAGATGCAACCGACCAGATAAAGAAACAATGGCAAGATAAACCGCTTCATGGCCAATACTCTGCCCGTACCAAACAAGCTGACGTAGACAAAAACCACACCCATCAGTGGCTACGTAGTGCAGGGTTGAAAGCTGAAACTGAAGGTTTTATCCTTGCTGCACAGGACCAATGCTTGTTAACTAGGAATTATCAAGCACATATACTAAAATACTCTGTTAGCCCAAAATGTAGATTCTGTGATAAATATCCAGAAACCATTGATCATCTTGTATCAGGTTGCACGTTATTGGCACCCACTGAATATAAAAACCGGCATGACAGAGTGGGCCAATATCTGCACTGGAAAATTTGCAACTTCTACGGGAAGGAAACTGAAAGAAACTGATACGAACACCACCCAGACCCGGTTACGGAGATAGGACCTGTTACAATTCTATGGGACTACACAATACACACTGACAGAACAATCAA
>OZ038504.1:88829026-88839026 GCA_964036315.1 Acanthosepion esculentum
GAATAATATTTTTATTTTTGATCCATTGGGTTTGTCAGGAAGGATAGCTCTTTTATTTTGGAATATTTTATGGGCCTTCTGTTTCACATTAAATTTTTCTTTATCTCTCCACCACCTTCGTACCTGATTATTCCACACCGTGACAATATAAAATTTACCAAAAATGGTGATATATTGTAAGAGGCTGGATGCAAATTTATTGTGGCTGACCTAGCGATCAAGGCACTTTCTATACATTTTTGTCTCAATAGATTATTTTCTCTTTTAATCAAAGTAGCATTCCCTGTGTAAAAACTGTGGTCCGTTTTGTTACGGTGAACAATCATTGCGTTTCGTGTGTTGATATTTAAAATGTCCTTTTTGTGTTCATATAGTCTCTCGTATAAACTACTTGAGGTTTCTCCAATGTAATCATTCTGGCAATTTCTGTATTTGATAGAGTAAATTCCACCTCCAACTTTTGGCTGGTTGTTGTTTCTTTGGTTGTTTTTGATGCAGCTGTGACATATTTTATGTTCAGTTTAGGTAAATTCTTTTCGGTTGTAGTTGTGATAGAGTTAGCGAGTAGAATAATAATTTTTTTTTTTGATTCGCTGAAAATCCCGAGTGCTCTTAAATAGAATCCAATAATCATTCCGGATTTTATTTTATTTATCATAACAAAATAAAATCTGAAATGATCATTGGATTCTATTTAAGAGCACTCAGAATTTGCAGCCCCCAATATTTACATGAAGAGGAGAAATATATTGAAAACACATTCAAGACCCTTCAATACCCTATCTGATTTTCAGTGTGAAACAAAAGGCTCGTAAAATATTCCTTAATAGAACTACTGTCCTTCTGACAAATTCAACAAATTAAAAAATATATTGTTCTTCTACAATTAAAAAGAATTCCTTTAAACTCAACATCAAATTTGTCACAAATACATCTAAAACAATAAAAAAAACTCAATCAGTAAAACCTGAAGAAGGAAACAGAATACAAATGAATTTGGCTCGATTGAAAAAATATCCTTTAAAAAAACAGAAAAATTATTTCCAA
Source organism: Acanthosepion esculentum (assembly GCA_964036315.1). Lineage (NCBI taxonomy): Eukaryota > Metazoa > Mollusca > Cephalopoda > Sepiida > Sepiidae > Acanthosepion > Acanthosepion esculentum. The sequence continues at coordinate 88,830,074 of OZ038504.1, forward strand.
AAAATATTCTTTCAAAAATTTTGAAACTACCAGCGTCTCTCATTAAGTGCGCATGTGTAGACGTGCCAACATCAACAAAGCCCAGTCTGATGAAGTCCTAACGGATGAAACGCGTTACAAGAACTTTTTTCCAATTTGTCATACTATTTTTATAAATACTTACCCTTTGTTGATACATAAAATTATACAAAATTATATATATATATATATATATATTCCGTACTGAATAAAAAAAATGTCTTCTGAAGTCAGGTGAGCCAGAATGTCAAAGAAATCAAAAATCAAAATGCAGTTACTGCAGCTGCCTTTCTGAACCTTCTATGTCGTGTAGAAGAAAAAGAATTCAAAATAAAAATCGTTCATCAATCTATTCTATGGCAAAAGGCAAAGGCTTTGATGATCGTCGTCGTGGGACATGGCTGTACATTTTCAAAAGTTATCTTCCCTTGTTACAAAGTGAAAACGAAACTGTTTTATCGCGTTTTACAGCTTCGGTGACGATAAGAATAATAAAACATGTAGAATAACATTTGAGGAAAGTCTTAATGAAATCGGAAGATGCGAAGGGTAGAAAAATGAGGAATCAAAGAAAAAGTGAATAGTATTAAAAAGATAAAAAATACCGGGTGGAATTTGTGAAGATTTCCGAAGGAGAGGAAGAGAAATGGGAGAGAAAACCGAAAACAATAAATGACAAAACTTAAACAGGAAGCAAATGTGATGGAAGTGATGGCGAAAAGATGAGATGGTGGATAAGGAAGATTTGCAGATTAAGGCGTAAAGGTGGTAAAAAAGGAAATGATGGAGAAAAAAATGACGAAGAAGATATAAACAAAAGAGAGAGAAGAATAAAAAAAAAGAAAGATAATATACTTGAAGAAGAAGAAGAAGAAGAAGAAGAAGAAGAAGAAGAAGAAGAAGAAGAAGAAGAAGAAGAAGAAGAAGAAGAAGAAGAAGAGGAAGAAGAGGAAGAAAAGGAAGAAGAAAAAGAAGAGGAAGAAGAAGGAAAATGCGTAGGAGGAGAAAACTGCATAAAAGAAACAAAAAATAAAAAGATATAAATGGCAACGAAGAAGAAAAATGAAAAAAGTAGATAAACAAAGAAATATACAGAAGAATAAAGAAAAAAAAGAAGAGAAATTGATTAAAAAATAAAAATAAAATGAATAAATAAACAAATAAATACCAACTAAAAAAAATCATATTCCTCTTGGACTAACTTTCTCGGCGGACATGAAGTAAAAAAACTGACATTGGATACATTGCTCGATCGGCTGCTAAAACGTTGGTTCACTGTGTGGTCATAGACAATATTTCTCTATATTTCTGAGATGAGGTATTATGTACACTATTTACATTATTCGGACTATTGTCATCATCTTTCGGCCATTGTACGCTCCAGCCTTCTTCAGGTGGTTGGAATGTCGAACTGAACTCTTTATTTCGCTCACCGAGGTAGACTGTTCTAGTTCCACGTGCCATGTCTAATGGATGTCAGTTATCTCCTGTTAATTCCCCTCTGAAAGTTCTCCACTGCCTTAACCGGGTATTGAACTCACACTCTTTGGGTCCTGTCACTGGATGTAACTAACGACACATGGCACAGTGGATAAAGGCGTTAGTTAGATCCAGTGACAGGACCCAAAGAGCGTGAGTTCAATACCTGGTTAAGGCAGTGGAGAACTTTCAGAGGGGAATTAACAGGAGATAACTGACATCCATTAGACATGGCACGTGGAACGAGAACAGTCTACCTCGGTGAGCGAAATAAAGAGTTCAGTTCGACATTCGGAGCGTACAATGGCCGAAACGTTGTAATAAATATGGCGACAAAGATGAGGACAATAGTCCGAATAATGTAAAAAATGTAGACAATATTTCTTCCCATAATCTATCTTATATCTATAATTCTACCATTCGCCCATGCTTAGAATATTGATGCCAGATTGGTCCCTTGTTCCTGCTATTTATTTAGAGATCCTTGATCACATCCAAAGAAAAATTGGCAATATTATTGGTCCTGATCTGGCGTCACGGTTTCGGTTACTTTCCCACCGCAGTAAAGTTGCTTCCTCTGCCTTTGCTATAAATATTTTCATTGTAACTGTTCGGATGAACACTTCGCTATGGTACCCAGATTTTATAAACTTAATCACAATACTAACGTTTGCGTCGAGGGCTCATCAATTTACAGTCGAGTTGACTAGATGTAACTGTAAGTTCTATGCTAAGGGTTTATTCTATTTCTCTTCTCGCTTGTGGAACTCCCTTCCAGATCCATGCTTTTCAGTCAACGTCGATCTTCAAAAATTTGAATGCAATGTCAATCGTTATCTCCTGTCTTCTTGATTCTATTGTTCCCGCTCTTCATCATGTTTTTATTTGTTTTTTTAATTATTTCCCGCCCAGTAACCCCTTGTGCCTTAGGGGCTATACTACCTTGGTTGGGGTGCATTTGATTTTTAAAATATGTGAAAGAATTTAAACGAATGTAAAAAATGAAAGAAAGAAAAATGAAGAATTTTAAAAGAAATTGGTAGAAAAAAATAACAAAGGAGTGAAGAAAAATAGATTTAAAGAACGAAAAGAAGACGGAAGAAAGAAACATGAAAGGAAGAAGGAAAATTTAGGAAAAGGTGGAGAAACAGGAGGATAATATGCATTAAAAAAAAGAAAATATATGAGAGAAAATGGAAAGGATGAAAAAATAGGAAACTATACAGTCTAATAGAAAGAAACTACTATAAAGAAGAAGGAGGAGGAGAAGGAAGAAGAAGGAGGAGGAGGGAAGAAGGAGGAGGAGGGAAGAAGGAGGAGGAGAGAAGAAGGAGGAGGAGGAGGAAAGAAGAAGAATGATTAGGAGGAGGAGGAGGAGGAGGAGAAAAGAAGAAGAAGAAGAAGAAGAAGAAGAAGAAGAAGAAGAAGAAAGATAATAATAATAATAATAATAATAATAATAATAATAATAATAATAATGAGAAGAAGAAGAAGAAGAAGAAGAAGAAGAAGAAGAAGAAGAAGAAGAAGGTATGAGAAAAATAAGGAGGAGGAGGAGGAGGGCGATGAAAAATGGGGAGGAGGGTTAGGAGGGGAGAAGAAGAAGAAGAAGAAGAAGAAGAAGAAGAAGAAGGGATGAGAAAAATAAGGAGGAGGAGGGAGATGAAGAATGAGGAGGAGGCTTAGGAGGGGAGAAGAAGAAGAAGAAGAAGAAGAAGAAGAAGAAGAAGAAGAAGAAGAAGAAGAAGAAGAAGAAGAAGAAGAAAGATAAGAATAATAATAATAAGAAGAAGAAGAAGAAGAAGAAGAAGAAGAAGAAGGGATGAGAAAAATAAGGAGGAGGAGGGAGATGAAGAATGGGGAGGAGGGTTAGGTGGGAAGAAGAAGAAGAAGAAGAAGAAGAAGAAGAAGAAGAAGAAGAAGAAGAAGAAGAAGAAGAAGAAGAAGAAGAAGAAGACTTTTTCACAGTATTTTTTTCAGTTTTTTTGTGTGAAACCAATGTCGCAGAGATACCATCAAGCCCTCTACAGAAACCCCGTAACATGAACTGATGTTTTTGCATTAAGGGCAAAGAACATCAGCTCATCCAGTACAAATTTTGTTCGCGTGTAACTTTGCCTTGGTTTTTGAAAAAAAAAACGTATCCACCTTCAATTTTATCGATTTTTTCTGCCAAACCCAGTGGAGGGGGGCTGTAGATTGAAAACTCAGTCTTGACCTATTTTGTTAAATTTGCAACATGTGTGTAGAAATTCATCGAAATCGGTCTAGAAATGTGCACGTGCATAACTAGTATAGACACACAGACAGACACACAGACAGACAGACATTTTCTGTTTTATAGATAAATATAACGAGAAGAATTTAAATCCAAACAGACGTAAACGATCTGAAGAAAAAAAAAACTTTCGAGGTTATAAATCCAACCAAATGGCGTTCGCAACAAGAACATTAACTTAAGATCAATGTAAAAACTAAAGAAAACTTAATTGCTATCTCGAAGAAAAAAGCTATCATAACATCGCAGTTGATAAAGGCAATCAAATCGTAGCTTTACTGAGCAAACGTATTGCAGACGGCATTTTATCGTTGAAATATTCCTCGAACATTCTACTTCCCCCGACTATGTTGCAATCAGAAACTGTTGAATTTCACGACTACGAAATACCGGATTTGTAATAGGTACCCAGGGGAAAATACAAATGAACGAAAGAGCGTGTTTTCGTAGGAGGCTGAAGCAACGGACGAGTGGTATTGACTATAATGGAGATTGTATAGAATAAATCTTGTTTTTGCGGAAAGGAGAAAATGGGCTTTTAGAAAGACTAGAAAAGTAGGCATGAATTGTTTGTTGGGTGGGGACTGTTGACGGAGAATGTGATAACATTATTAATTCAAAGGCCGAATCAGTTGAAGTAGGTGTGGAAAAATGGAAGAGACCTTATGGAACAGAGAATGGTAAGGAAATGAAAACTGGGGAGAGTATAGATAAAGAGGAGACGAATGAAGAAAGGATAACGTGAAGGAAAAAGAGAAAAAATTAGGAAGAGTTGACAATGAAGTGGAAGAAGAAAGAAAGAAAGAAAGAAAGAAAGGGGGACGAAGAAAAGAGAAAAGGACGGTAAAGAAATAGGAAGAATTTAAATAGAAGAAGAAGAAGAAGAAGAAGAAGAAGAAGAAGAAGAAGAAGAAGAAGAAGAAGAAGAAGAAGAAGAAGAAGAAGAAGAAGAAGGCAACTGGGGAATGATAAAGTAAAAAAGAGGATAAAATAAATACAAGAAGAAGAAGAAGGAGGAGAAAGAAAGAAAGTAAGAAAGAAAGAAAGAACGGTAAAGAAATCGAAGAATTTAAACAGAAGAAGAAGAAGAAGAAGAAGAAGAAGAAGAAGAAGAAGAAGAAAATTGGAGGATACAACGAATAAAAATGCGAATCGGAATTTTTTTTTTTAAAATGGATAAAATATACGAATAATAATAATAATAATAATAATAATAATAATAATAATAAGAAGAAGAAGAAGAAGAAGAAGAAGAAGAAGAAGAAGAAGACGACGAAGCAGAAGAAAAAGAGGAAGATGAGAAATAAAGGACAATTTAGTAGAAGAAAAAGAGAATAAAATAAATAGAAGAAGAAGAAGAAGAAGAAGAAGAAGAAGAAGAAGAAGAAGAAGAAGAAGAAGAAAGAAAGAAAGAAAGAAAGAAAGAAAGGGGAACGAAGAAAAGAGAAAAGAACGGTAAAGAAATCGGACGAATTTAAATAGAAGAAGAAGAAGAAGAAGAAGAAGAAGAAGAAGAAGAAGAAGAAGAAGAAGAAGAAGAAGAAGAAGAAGAAGAACTGGGGAATGATAAATAAAAAAGAGAATAAAATAAATAGAAAAAGAAGAAGAAAGAAAGTAAGAAAGAAAGAAAGAAAGAAAGAACGGTAAAGAAATCGAAGAATTTAAACAGAAGAAGAAGAATAAGAATATGAAGAAGAAGAAGAAGAAGAAGAAGAAAATTGGAGGATACAACGAATAAAAATGCGAATCGGAAAATTTTTTTAAAAATGGATAAAATATACGAATAATAATAATAATAATAATAATAATAATAATAATAATAATAATAATAATAATAATAATAATAATAAGACGACGAAGCAGAAGAAAAAGAGGAAGATGAGACATAAAGGACAATATAGTAGAAGAAAAAGAGAATAAAATAAATAGAAGAAGAAGAAGAAGAAGAAGAAGAAGAAGAAGAAAAGATGAAAAACGAAGAAGAAGAGGAAGTAAACAAATGAGGAATGATATAATAGAAAAAGAGGATAAATAGAAGAAGAAAAAGAAGTCAAATGGAGAATGATAGAGTATAAATAAAATAATAAAATAAATAGAAGAAGAAAAAAAAGAAGAAGAAAAGAATACAAATGACGAATGATACAGTAGAAAACATAAAATAAAATAAATAGGAGAAATTGAGGAATAGCTTTACAAGAAAAATGAGAATTTGAGATAGCTGATAGAAATGGGGAGAAAACCTAGAAAGGAGGAAGAAAAGAAGAAGAAAATTATATATGAATAAAAAAAAAAGAGAATAAAATAAGAAGCAGAACAGAAAGTGATTTATTTTCGCTTTTTTTCGAAGTCCATTCGTTTGTATGCAGAAAGTAGAAAAGAAAGTCGGAAGTAATAAAAACGCGTTCCTTAAGTTGAAGAACAATTTCTGAGCTTTTTTTTAATTTTCTGCGCATCTGCGGTTATCGAAAAAGCAAAGATCGGTTTTGTAAGCCGCTTTTTATTGCTCACATACAAGTGGGAGAGCAATCATATTTAAGGAAAGATCTATGCACAGGCATATCACTCAGTACCTGACAGAAAATGATCTATAAAGTTTGATACGTATAAATGCATATACATATATATATATATATATATATATATATATATATATAGATAGATAGATAGATAGATAGATAGATAGATAGATATGTTCTATCCAATTGTGTCCTTAAGGTCTTTCTATCTGGTGTAGTTTCCGTGAATTTCGCGTATATTTTGTATCCGGTGGTAACTGGAAGCACTGCATTCGGAGCGTCTATCCTATCTATAAGGTATAGCAAGAAAGTTTATGGCAACTGAATATGCCAGATATACATCGACCGACAAAAGTAATTGGAGTAAAAGCTTCTTATAAGCAGGACCCCTTCTAGCAAGAAAAAGCCCACCAAATTCCACCAAATATAATTTCAAAAATAGACAGAATATATCTGGAGCACAGTGACATTTGTAATAGCGGATTCCCGATTAATAAAAGATTGGGTTCGTGTCAGGTGGATGTGATATTCTCCCTAAAATAATTCCATATAACATCCTTACAACCTGGTACCGATAACATTAGCATTATCCTGCTGAAATAACCCATGGTGGATGAACTCCATCACTAGATGGAAATGGTCACGAAGCACTGTGATAAAATATTCGCTGGTCAGTAAATACTCTATTGAGTTCGTGTCAGGTGGGTGTGATATTCTCCCCAAAATGATTCCATAAAACTTCCTTACAACCTGGTCCCGATAACATTAGCAATTTCCTACTGAAATAACCCATGGTCGATGGATTACATCAGTAGATGGAAACGGTCACGAAGTAGTGTTATAAAATATTCGCTGGTCAGCAAATACGATATTGAGTTCGTGTCAGGTGGGTGTGATATTCTCCCCAAAATGATTCCAGATAAATTTCTTACAACTTTGTCCCGATAACATTAACATTATCCTGCTGAAAAAAGCCATGAACGATGGAACCCATCAATGGATTGAAATGATCATGAAGCAGTGCGATAAAATATTCGCTGCTCAGTAGCGTATTTGATCAGATCTACGAAACCTCGTTATACAGTCAAGCAATAGGGCACATCTTAATCTTATCAGCCTAGAATAACAGGAATGTGGTCTCACCGGGTAGGACTATACGTCACCAGTTTTCACGGGTGCAATTATTGTTGGTTTAGATGCTGTGTCAATTCTGTTAACAAGGACACTCTGGTGGGTTTTATGTCCTTATAACCGATGGATAACAGCATTAAATATACATACGTCAAAATGGCGATAGTAAACCCAGAAACAAAACTAAATGGACCCCTATAGAAGGTAGTAAAGTCAAGCAAGAGGAAAGGACTAAGCATTAATTGTAAGAAAACAGAATGTGTGATTGTCAGCATAAAGATTAGTGCAACATCCGAATCACAAACTGGAGATACCAAAACTAGGGATGTACAAAAATGTAATTATCTAGGAAATGCTCCAACGAAATGGCTTTGCTGCATAACTATGCTCTGGTAGTTCACTCATATATAATTTCGACTTAATAAATGCCAAGATATAAAAATTATTGAGAGTGTGCTGATCTCACAGTTCCCGACGATAAACCTACGACCAGGCTCATACATAATATCACCATATCATTGCAAAAACAATAGTGGCAGAATGACGATATGCAAGTTGGCGGGGAGGGTAACAGATATCTACTCGGAGTGGGCTAGTTTCAAGGCTGGCAGAAGTTGGCGGCTTAAATACAAGAAAACAAATCACGAATTTTTATTTTTTCATTCCGACTGTAAAATGCCTACTGAGCAAACAGGTATTAACGACTTTAATAATAATAATAATAATAATAATAATAATAATAATAATAATAATAATAATAATAATCTTTGACGATCTTCAAAAAAATATCAAAATACAAAGACCTTGAAATCGAAATCTCAAAAATGCGCCACATGGGAACATCAACCATCCTTTTTGTAGTTGGAGCCCTCGGATTGGTTGGAAAAGATTCCATTAGACTAATTGAGTGGATTTCTGGAAACCCATGCCTTAAAGAAATACAAAAAAAAATGTTCTCACGAGTACAGGCCACACCTTACGAAGGACTTTGTCTACGTTAAACATGTTCTTTTTCCAGTGGAAAATGTCATGATGCGATTTCTAACCTTAGGTCCCTGGGCGGGATTCGGAAAGAAATGAGTACACATCAGAAATCAAAGGAAATAAAATAATAATAATAATAATAATAATAATAATAATAATAATAATAATAATAATAGTAAAACAAAAACAGGCTTTTTTTATATTTTTAATTCAGACGCCAATGTCGCAAACAGAATTAACGGTTTTTATTATTCAAAAACAAAAACAAAAAAACACAGATTTGTTTTTCATCCTGACCTGATGACGCCTACCTAAGGTTATTTACCTTACCTCCCCGCGAGGCAGGATGTGGCACAAGGCCGTTTTTAATTCGTGGTTAAAACCGAGCCTGTAGGCTCGGAAAAAATTCCTCGTAGACCCCGTAAAAAACGGGATCGGGTAGCAGTCTACCACCCCAGAAGAGACTCTGTCCTTCGGCAAAGCCTCGTCTGGGTTCCTCTCCGCCCGAAGGCAGAGAGTTCGACCAGCTCAGCTGGAGACGAATCTC
>OZ038504.1:88844026-88909026 GCA_964036315.1 Acanthosepion esculentum
GTTTATTCTCCCCCTAACTTTGGGTAAATATCAGGACAAAGCATGTTCTATAGCCTTGGGTGGCAACTGGTCTTGGATTTGCCAACTGTGAATTCTGATCCTCTTAGGTTGGAGGTTGTGCAGTAGGCTAGTAATCTACTCGCTTAAAAACTGTCTTGTTATAGAAACCGCAACGTTATCGTGCGGCCCTAAGTTCCAAAAGGAATTTAATGGTATAATATATATATATTTGTCATCCACAGACAGACTGTTTCGCAGCTCATCAGTGTGGCTAGACGTCCGGTTGCCTCTAGCTAGGATCGAAACCCGACTGAATTGGCGTCAGTCGGAACTTCTACGACTAAGCCGTCGGCTCACGGCAGGGATGAAGGTGAATTTTAGCGTGTTTATTTTTAGATTTAGATAAACACACAGTGACTGACAGTGACTCAATTATGCCGAAGAGTCATGCAATATATATATATATATATATATATATATATATATATATATATATATATATATATATATATATATATATATATATATATATATATATATATATATATATATATATATATACCCATCTAAAAATAGTCACAAATAGCATTCATGAATTAGATTCAAACTGATAGAGATGTTACCTTAACAATCATTTATAATATTAAAAGATTACTATCAGTAAACTGTTATATTTTAAATATTTTTTTAATGTAATTTCTATGAATGTGTTTTTAAATATACTATTTAACTCATATTAAATCCCTAAATTATTTGTAAAAGAGTTAAATATTTAAATTGCTAGAAAACATCAAATTAATTTCTTCGGTGATTTTAAAAAATTAAATTACTATCAAACATTAAAATCCTTTTTTTACATAAATTGCTAAAAATTACCACTCCTCCCTCTCTTCGTAAAGCCTAATTACAGCCTCTTTCACTTTCCTTCTTTCTTTATTTCTTTCTTTCTCTTTTCCTTTTTTTTTTCTCTTCTCCTCCTTCCCTTTCAATATATCACTTCCGTTAAGTTAACCGATTATATAGGTCAATGTCGGGTACCTCCTCCCCTAATACTAAGTATGATAGATAGAAATATTAAAATAAACCCTCTCTAAATCGATCATGTCTCTCACACCACTCCTCACTACTATCTCTGTTAAATTACATAAACATAATACTACCCGTCAAAAGTTTAAATGTTCATTTCATTTTTCTTTTTTCGTTTCACCTTTTGGAAGTGTAGTCTGATGATCCAGCGCCCTTTAAAAGGTCTAAGGTGAAATAAATTATTACATGGAGCCTTAAAGTGGTCTGTTTTACTTTATATATATATATATATATATATATATATATATATATATATATATATATATATATATATATATATAATGTATTGCTTATATTCTTACTACAAAATGTATATTTATACTTTCCTCAAGGAATTTAAAGGCATTATTTATATTTTACACACACCAGTGGCGTAGCTAGAGCGGTCCGCTCAAATGTCACCCGAATGACCCCGATTCACCCTATGCTGAATGGTTAGCTGCAGCTAAATGTTCATACATGCTCTACCTCTACTTTACTCTACTGACCGGTACGTTACTGTTTACATGTATGATCCAAGACAAAATCCAATACCACAAAATAATCAGTTCCAATCAAAAGATTTTTAAAATGCAACTGTTCACTTTCAGAACAAAACACTACAATACACAAAAGAATGATATTCGATACTATGATCTTAGAATGAAAGTTTTCTTGTTTTCATAGTGGCAATCTGTTTGTCTTGTAAGCTCGTTTTCAATGGACAGCACAGCCACATCCGACAGTCTCGACTGGCCCATGGTTGACCGGAGGTAATTTTTTATAAGTTTCATTTTGGAGAAACTTCTTTCACATGATGCCACAGAAACACATATTGTCAGAAAGAATCTTAGAGTCAGCGTAAGATATGGCAATGACTCAACAAAGTCCCACTTGATGATAAACTGCAGGAACTGCAGTACAGTCCAATGCTTGGCTTCCTCCTATTCAAAAGTATATCGCTCACTCAATGGAAAATTGTATCTCAGCGAATTGATACACAGGCAAGACTGAGATTGTTGCACTTTTGGCTTCGTATTTCGCTTCGTTGTTATTAATGAAGCAGAGTTAAAACACCAGATCATCCGATAAAATGTTACAACAATGCCTCTTGTTAGTCACCAAGATTGTAGCAACTGAAACACATGAAAGCTGAAAACATTGCTATATTTCCTACTCCCAAATTTCCCGACAATTTATTAGAAAATTTCTGACGGGGGGACAAAACTGGGGGGTCATAAATTATTTCAGGGGGATCATATGCCCGCCTGCGAAACCCTGTGTCTCCACCACTGTTTTCAGACTATTTTTGGCACCTTAGCCTGGTTGAAAAATTGTTGGGGGTGACATTGTGTCACCCTCCTGTGCTGGCACCCGGGGCGGTCCCCCCATAGCCCCCGTTAGCTACGCCACTGACACACATATATTAATCTTGGACGCACTCGAAATCTAACATAATGAATGGTAGGCAAAGAGTTCCACCCACGCTGCATTAAAGAAGTAGTTATATAAGCACAGGGTATGGGTTAATATGGCGCGGGGCTGTCATGTCGGTAAATTATGTTGTAATTAAGAGAAATACAGATAGTAAATCTTATCGAGAAATATTAGATAAATTTCTGCTCCTATACACTTCAAATATCCTCTGGGTCTGTCGTGTGTCTAACCAGCATGATAACCACCTGATACCCACCGTCAGTCGAATCAGTACATAGAAAAATACTACTGTACTACAGTGAGTGGTCAGCCTAATCCAGGGGTCGGCAACTCATTCGACCCCGCGGGCCGGATCGTGTTATAATGACGGGTGGCGGGCCGGACGAAGGCCATTCATGAAAAATTAAGGAAAATTACATATGCAGACCCATGTCAACCTAAATATTTAAAACCATAATGAAAATAAACATTGATAAACCAGAAAAACAAAAGAAAATCTAAAATTAAAAAACTCCTAACAAAAATTACTTTTCCTCAAGGAACGTCAAAATACTTCAAAGTGAAAAAAATCAACCGAAGTGAAATGGATGAAATTATGACGTGTAGGTTTGAAACTGTTATTGAAAATGTCTTCCACAAACGAACCACACACACACACATCAAACAAAAACGAAGCACATATACCCATACATACGAGTACAAATAGTTGCAAACATATACACTTACGTACGTACACATGCGGTATCATCGACACATTCATGAGTCATGTATGTATAATGTGCGTATGTTTAACTGTCTTTAGATTTCTGCTACCTCGCATGTCAGTCCCTCCCTGGCCTCTTTCAGTTTAGCGTTCCTTTCGCTTCTGTTATCTTTTAATCTAGCCAAGGGTCATAACAAATATGTATCCATTATTTGACATTAAACGTAGGCAACGCAACTTGGTAAAATAAGTCTCATGAAAGATAACTGGCAGATAGTCTAATATAGTTTATAACTGGCAGATTGTCTAATATTTTTAGTGCACTGAGATTATTAAAAATAGTCATTGGTAATCAGGCTAGTGGGCCGGTCAAAATGCCTTCGTGGGCCGGATCCGGCCCACGGGCCGTAGGTTGCCGACCCTTGGCTAATCGCTGGACTTCAATCCCATCAAGAATTTATGGCAAAAGTTCGAAACTAACATTCCAACATTAATTCACAAATACGAATGATCTCTATAATAAACTGACTTAATGTTGGAAAATATCCCATTGCAGACAAATAAGACATAAAATTACCTCAGTGCTGTGTAGATGAGAACAGAGTTACCTGCCCTTGGCATAGTATATAAAGCGGACCGGTGAACGCGGCCATTGGTATTTTACTTATATACAGTATCGGACGTGACGAACTCACTCGTCACACTTTACAAGTGCCTCCGATGCAATATTTAAAAAGTCAATTATGCTAGTAGTGTTATACGTTTCTTTACAGGTATTTTTTTAAAATCACTAATAAATAAATGTCTCCTAAGAATTATTTAGCTAAAGACGATTATTTTATTGTATCAAAGATCTGCAGGAATTGTAATGGTCAGTAACTCGGAAAATATACTCAACAAACCAGGTTCAAATTCACGGATAGCCAGCTGCATTGCACTAGCTCGAAATCCAGCCTTGACAAGAAATTTCCAGGATGTATCAAACAAAATCTAATCAACTACACCGCCAACAACCAGTTCTTGATAATTATTGAGGCGGTCGAAAGTGCTGGGTTGGATTAATTTGTTTGTTTTTTTTTTTGTTTAACGGCACATCAACTCCTTATGGGTCATTTAATGCCGAAATTTAATTCACTTGTGAGCTTTGGTAAAAAAAAATTTCAAAAATATATTGCTCGTAATTTCTATTATTTTTACTATAAAAATGTATTGCTGGTAATTTTTCTATTGTATTTTTAATTTTTCATGTTTTGATCCCAGTTTGAGGGCTTACTATTTGCCCATAGCTGGGACCCTAACAGGTCCTACCACCCCGGGTCAGGGTGGACCTGAGAACAACAGCAATTAAGAGATGGTTCTACGATCATCAAAACCGCCCAATCAGAAGCCTTGCTGCCGGATGTAGTTTATCGTTATACCCAGGAAGTGGGTTGGATTAAATGTCCGTGGCGTTTTTGATTTGAATTTCAAAGACACTATTTTATAAACAATGATCCGAGAGATGAGCGCGAAACAACAAAATAAGAAAGCTCTACAGCCTCCTCTCACATTGTTGAGCCCTGAAGAAGACCAAACTGAAGTTCTATAATCACCGGGTGGATCCCGAATATTCAACTATCGCGACGAACGAGTGTTCTCTCGGGTAAGCCCCCTACCTTGAGCGTTTCTTGGGACGTAAGCTCAACTCCAACCTCAAGTAGACCTCGTACATACGATCGTTAAAGATGCTGGAGGGATGGCCGGTTCCCTGTGCCGCTCTAGTGGGCCTCCACCTTCTGTCTTTTGACTACAGCAGCCAGGTCGAACCGAGGGTGGAGTAATACTGCCATATAAGTACAGCGGCTGCCTAGTCTTCATTCTCCAATTTCAGTGGATTACGGAGGTGGGCGTCTTGTGGGTGGTGAATTGTTTCTCGCTCCGCGGCCCCTCTCCCACGGATATGTTCCCTCTCGCTCTTTTGGTCCATTCTGACATTTATGACATGCTATACCGCATAATTTGTTGCGAGTCACCCTCATTACCTTCATGTTTCATTGGCGAGATGTGAGTTCCATTTAAGCAGCTTCTTTGTGGAACCGGCTCCCGTGGGGATGCTTTCCCGATGGGTGCAGTTTTGGCTTTTTCGGGTCAGCTCTCCGTGACCTATGTCACTTATCTCTTAAGCTGTAACCCTCTACTTCGGTAGGCTTTTGGGTTCTGTATAACGATAAGATTAGTAAGAAGTTTTTAATATCGAATGATGTGGAGAAATTTGTCAAATCATAGCCGAATTAAACTTTTGTTTTATTCAGTAAATATACAAAAATAGAAAGAGCTATAAGACAAGGATATGTCTTCTCACCGGACTTATTCAATATTTACAATGAGTCTATTCTGTCAAAATTGATGGTCAGAATCTTAACAACATTAGATAAGCAGATGACAGTTGACAGTAGACACACAGAAAGGAAAATACAAGAATTCCTCTCGAAGGTAATAAAGGAAAGCGCGGCGAAAGGCCTAAGCTAAAGTTGTCAACAAAAACAAGAGTCCTACATACAAATTATAGATTGGAAATGCCAAAATAAAGCAACTTCAAAAATATTTAATATCTAGGAAGTGTTTAAATGCTATATATTATCAATTCTACTATATGACTGTGAATGCTGGACAAAATTTGCTGATGTCGCCTATCGATCAAGCAATAAATTACTGCCCTATAGCTAAAGCAGGCACAAAAATTTATACTTTTCCATAATGGTTAATTGTGGACTAAAAAAAGTAACCCGAAATTTAATATCGCTGTGAGTGCGTATGATTCAGCGAAGGCATGCAGTTGAGTTGGAATTTTATTGTTATGGCGACTTAGATTTGAATTTTGAAATTTAATTCATTTTCAACATTACCGGACTCCGTAAAAGTATTCCACGAAAGATAGACCGATTGAAAAAAAAACAGGAAAAAATGTTTAAAGACGTAACCTTAGACCTGAATAATGTTTGTTTATAAACCCTACACAAACCCTACATAACCATTGATACATTAATAAACAGTCAAACCACCACCATAAAATTCTATGTAATTTACGTAAATCTATCCAAGTTATATTATTTGCAAACTCCAGTAATATGGAAATATTTGATCAATCTTAAAGTAAATGTTATGAATAATCAAGAGTGGTCCACCCTTATTTTGTTACTCTCCTCGTTGAGAGAGCTATTTCTATTTAATGGGGCTATAAAAGGACGCTGTACATGAACCTCATATTCTCAGTTGAATAAAGCTTTCTTAAAACCTACAGCTGCGTACTTTTGTCATTACAGTAAATATATACAAGCTTTAGAACTATGCCATCATAAAGTAAATTTAGAGTATTTAGAAATAAGCCAAAAAGGTAAAAATAAGCAGAAAGACCGTAAACGCAAAACTGTATGGTTTAATCCACGTTTTAACGATAATGTCAAAACTAATATCAGAAGATTTTTTAAAAATTTAATCCATAAACACTTTAACCATTCACCAACATTAAAAAGATTTTGAATAAAAATAATGTTAAGATCAGCTATAGGTGCATTAATAACATAGTCACATCCATTTCCCGTCATAACAACATTATATTAAACAAATATATTTCCAACAGAGACAACGTAAATTCTTGTAAAAATAAATGCAATTGCCGTAAAAAAACAATCTGTTCCTTAAACGGTCAATGTATGACCAATAATATATATTTATATATATTTATATACCGAGCACACATACACTCCTGTAATGATGTTAAATTTTATTTTGGTTCCATGGAAAAGCCTTGGAAATTTCATTTTTACCATCATAGAATAACCTTAATTAATTTAAAATACAAAAACAGAACGGCTATTTCTGGCAATGCAGTATATATATATATATATATATATATATATATATATATATATATATATATATATAACACGATACAAAAGGCTTCAAATGAACTTTGTAAAATGAAAAATCTTTCTTGAAGATTTTATTTTAGTTTTTATTTCAAGCTGATACACTAAATTTAATATTTCCAATCAGTAAAATACGTTGCTGTATTTCAAAACGAATTTAAATTGAATGGAAAAAGGGTTATTTTTGTTTTGCAATCGTTAAAAATCGTTGATTTCAGCACCACTTTAAGTTATCTGTCAGCATAATATAATTCTCTTTATTAATTATCTTTCAAGAATAAAATATATTTTTCTGAAACATTATTTGAGGAATATTAGCTGTTTAAAGTTCAATTAATATGATTTGAAACAAATATTAATTTTAGTTTAAAATATCGCAGACATGCATTTTATAATACAGTTGTTTTTATTAGGTTGTGATAGGGTTGTTTTTTTCTTGGTTGTCATACTACTATTGACAGCTTCACAACTGAAAGTTTAACTGTTTTTTCTGCGAGGAATATATTTGATAAAAATTACTTGATGAATATAATGCGAGTGCCTTTTTATATACTTTTTTACTACTCAGTTATCTTCAAAATGTAGGAAATATGCTTAGAAATCTAATGTTTTATCGAATTTTAGGTGCTTTAGCCTTAAATTTACTATAGCTACCGGTCTTATTTTCTGATAATGTCGTGAATGAACATCCATATTTACAAAAATTGTCACGTTTACTCAAACGCAAAAAAAAAGTCAAAATTCTTTTTTAAAATATGAGGTCACTGAATTGTAGTAAGCTTTTTCATTTATGATTAGCAAGTACAGATTTTACAGGCGACAAAGTTGAGGACAATAGTCCGAATAATGTAAATAGTGTACATAATACCTCATCTCAGAAATATAGACAGATACTGAAAGGCCGAAACGTTGTAATAAATATGGCGACAAAGATGAGGACAATAGTCCGAATAATGTAAATAGTGTACATAATACCTCATCTCAGAAATATAGACAGATACTGAAAGGCCGAAACGTTGTAATAAATATGGCGACAAAGATGAAGACAATAGTCCGAATAATGTAAATAGTGCACATAATACCTCATCTCAGAAATATAGACAGATAATGAAGGGCCGAAACGTTGTAATAAATATGGCGACAAAGATGAGGACAATAGTCCGAATAATGTAAATAGTATACATAATACCTCATCTCAGAAATATAGACAGATACTGAAGTACAGTTTTTACTTAATAACAATATCACCTAACCGTTCCAAATGAATACAGAATTTTAAAAGATTTAAAACTTTCTAAAATTTTTTAAAAATGACAACAATTCTTGCAAAAATTACTAATTCATAGAAAAAACAATTCTTAAAAAATACACTCCATAATATATCTTATTCATAAAACAATTAAAAGCTTTTCTAATTAAATAGTGTTTGTTTTATTTTTTTTAATATTCCTCGCAGATTTTCCGTAATTTGGTGTCCTGTTTTACAAAAATATTGATGTTTTAATTTCTCCAATGAGTTTTGCTTGTAACTAATGTAAATATTCAACTGTATAAAAATGAATTTCTCGAAATTTCATAAAATTAAATTTAGGTGGTGGAGGGGGTAACAGATGTAAAACCGTTTTCTTCTAAGATGTTCTAAAAAAGAAATATGTTTAAAATCATTCAGTTCATTGGTGAATAAGTCCCGAAAGTGACATTAATATCTGATCAATATTTGAATTTTTCAGGAATTTCTAAATCAAGGTGTTTTTCACCGCAAAAAGACGTTAAAATTTCCTAGACTAATTTTCGGTCACTCGCTGAGGCAAGAAAAAAAACAAACAAATTTAACCAAAATTTCGAGACTTCCAAAAAGGATTAAACAATATAATTTAATAATCAAAATATTTGGTTTTTCCTCTTATTAATTATATATAGATTTTGACGATATAACTTCGTTTTTATTAAGTTTGGAGCATTTTTTCATGTATCCTCATTTTTTAGTGAATATATATATATATATATATATATATATATATATATATATATATAGTTGAAGAAATATAGTTTTAAGGTGTGCTATATTTATGGGATAAAGTGCTCAATATCGGAGACAGAGCGTATGTAAATATAAATATAAAAGTGAACATTGAATATATTGCTGGACGCAATCGTCAGGCCTGAAACAGCCTGTCGCCTCTGAGTGTTGACTTCAATGTTCACTTATATATATATATATATATATATATATATATATATATATATATATATATATATATATATATATATAAAGTAGTCCGGAAAATAATGTCCGGTCTTATAATCAAAATTAATTCCCGAATTAATGTCGCTAAACAGTGTTTAAATCAGTCGAAACAGGAGAGGAACACTGAACATCTATATATTCCTGGCATCAAATTACAAGGTTATTTATGCCTTTACGATAAAACTCAAAGGTTTTTGATACCAAGAAATCTGTCAATGAATTTTTTGCGTTTTCTTTCCAACAGAATCTCTTTTGGTTTAAAAATCGTGGCATTATTTGACAAAAGATTAGAGAAATAGAATGGATGTGACATTCTGCTGTTTCCTCCTGGTAATATGTGGCCGAGTGATTTCATGAATCACCGAGTGGTCGCATAATACGTAACTGAATATTTATTATACAGGGTGTCCATAAAGTTCATGTGCACTTTAAAAAATTTCCAGTAAATTTGAACTTTATCTGTATTTGCGATAGAAATAATCTGTAAAAAATGTTATAAAGTTTGATGTACCTAGTTTTAAGTATAGCTAAAATAACTAATGTGATTTCAGGCATTACTGTAAATCAGTTGGCAAATGTTTTCCGTGAACTGCAAAATCGTATTACCCTTTGTATTGCTAATGATGGAGGACATGTGGAAACTTAAATAAAATTTCAATAAAAGCTTAAAAAATATAGTAAATCTATATTTTTTCTTTCTAATTCTTTTTACAAATTATTTCTATCGCAAATACAAATAAAGTTATAAATTTTTTAAAGTGCACATGAAGTTTATGGACACCCTGTATAATGTAATCAAATTGAAACTACAATAATTAGTTCTTGAGTGCTTGAAATAGTTATTTTATTTTATTCAGTTTAGTTCCATTATTTTCCCTATTAAACATGACAAAACACCGGCAATTACAAACAATAATAAATATATAACTTAAAAAGATAACTGTAATTTATTTCTGGAAAAAAATTATCGTAATGTTGCAAGCTTTTCTTATTTTCTGTCCTGATTATAACGCGCCATGAAATTTCCTACTGGAACGCACCAAAATAGATGCCATTTATTCATATTCGCGAAAGCAATAGGAACGAGAAATATAAGCATTTTGTTCTTTTATATTAAAGTCTGTGCAAATGCTAAATTTGATTCATTGTGTAACTATCTCTAGCTTGTCCAAAGCCAGGAATGTGACGGCCATTTTTCTAAGATTCATATTTTCAAAGAAAAATTTGTCTTCCGAGAAAGAAAAAATATATGAAAAAAAAAAAACAAAAAAAAAAACGGCAAACGGAGGTTTGTGAATTTATAACAGCCAAAGACAAAATCTATTTCTGAATTAAGGAAACTGATTGGATGTAGGGGACAAAAGGAATGAACGAAAAACTTTGAAGTTCTTGTCTTTTAGTGGAAATTCAACTTTATAATGCCATTTTTGTAAATAAATAAATAGACGCATATGGGCACGTGGCCGGGTGGTTAGAACGTTTGCATACTGACCATGAGACCCGGGTTCGAATCTCACCATGGCGAAGGAGACTTACTGATTTTGTTGAACTGGACGCGTCGATTTCAGCTACAGGTTGACCCAAGCCTTGTAAGTGAAATTGGTTAAAGGTAACCCTTGAGGCCCGTCGATGCTCACACACATACGAGTTCATATCTTTATATACACATGCGTAGACAGAATAAATTTGATTTATAGAATTAGGTTGATCGGAAAAATTTAGAATAAATAAACGATTTATTTGCTAATATATTATTATAATAGTGGCACAAACCATATTACTCATTATTAATAATTAAAGTGTCCTCTTTGTTACTTTTAAATCTTCTGCAGAATTTTGTTCTTAAATACGTGACGCACTTGTGTTTACGTTAGAAAATAGTACCAGGTTGTTTGGATAATAATGTCCTATTTTATATTAAACATTTAATTGTATTTTTATATATTATTATAATATACCTCTATCTACAAAAAGCAAGATGTGTGTGTGTGTGCGTGTGTGTGTGTGTGTGTGTGTGTGTGTGTGTGTGTGTGTGTGTGTAACGAATGCACGGCCGCAATTTTCGACGGATTTGCACCAAAATTTACATGCACATGCTCCAAGTAAGTAGTAGGCCAAGACCGACTTTGCATTTCCTAACTTCAATCGATAGTGGAAATAATCGATTTTTTCATGCTTCTACGGCAGTTTTCATGTAGTTTGCGGCCATTTTCTACTGGCCAGAGTGAGAGCCTATAGCTGGCTGCCACAAATAGGTAGGAAGATTCTGTTGTCCAGCGTGAGAGCCAAAAGATGACTGACACGAATGTTAACTAGCATGCTAGCATGCAAAAAAAAATCGATAGCTGCATTTGTCACAAGTGGGAAAAATTTAAATCTGCATGGCACTTTACTCCAATTGGCTCATTCGCTTGCTTAAACTCAACGTTGATTCTGATTCCGCAGAACTGGGTTGGGTGTGAAAATGTATTTGTTGTTAGCATTCTTTTTCATTCGTTTTTTCCAGTTACGAGTCCTTTTTTAAAGCTGATCGTTTTGTGTTCATTTTGTTTAGTTCTTTTTTCGTAACAGATTTAATGTTTAGTATAGAGCGTAGAAAAAATTCGCAGTGTGAGATAGGCAAGAAGTAAGGCATGTGCAACATCAGCACGGCAAAGGGCACTCCTTTAAAGGCAAGGAAGGGCAAAAATACTTGAAGTCAAGTGATAGCGATTGCTGTATGAGTCGTACGATTTTTGAATCAAGCCCGGGCAACGCCGGGCCATGCTGCTAGTATGATATATGACTCATTCCTAATGATTAAAGTGTCCTCTTTGTTAATTTTACATCAATCTCTTATAGAATTTAACGTTAAACTTTATGCATCTCTCATCTTGAACACGACAAGAAAAGAAGAGATGCGTTTACTTTGTTCCATGAGTCCGAGTTTGTTCAGAATTCTTCTCAAAGTGTAGATTTCATTAACGGATCGGTGAAGTTGATACGCACAAAGTGCTTATTCTATGGATATATTTTTGTACTGCAATATATTCAACAGAGCGACTTAAACACAGACTTTCAAAACAAGTCTTTAGATGTTACACGCACACTCATATATATATATATATATATATATATATGTAGTGAACTTATTGTTATTAGTATTTATCAGTATATCTGGAAAAGGAATTTTGTTACTCTTAAGTTCGTATGTAAAATTGTTTTTGGAGTTTATGTATTTCTTCCGTATTCTTGACTAATATGAAGATATCGAAATTAATAATAGTGACAAAATTCCTTTTCAAAATATACAGATAATACTAATAACAATAAGTTCACTACATATATATATATATATATATATATATATATATATATATATATATATATATATGTAGTGAACTTATTGTTATTAGTATTTATCAGTATATCTGGGAAAGGAATTTTGTTACTCTTAAGTTCGTATGTAAAATTGTTTTTGGAGTTTATGTATTTCTTCCGTATTCTTGACTAATATGAAGATATCGAAATTAATAATAGTGACAAAATTCCTTTTCAAAATATACAGATAAATACTAATAACAATAACTTCACTATCTATATTACGAAAACTACTGCTAACTTCCACTAACGAAGTCCCATTCTATGATCACAAAATAATATATTATATATATATATATATATATATATATGTGTGTGTGTGTGTGTGTACAAACAAAGAGTATATGAGTAACTTTTCCCATTTCATACTCTTTGGAACTTCGTATTTTGTTTTTAGTCGTCAATTTATTTACAATTAAAATCTATTTTAACCGCGTTTCAATTTTTCCTTCTCATTTACTGTATCTCTGACTGTTTCCCGCTGCTCGCCAACGTTTACCTTTTGAGAAATGGCTGGCCGAAAGAGTCCCCTCAAGCTAAAATAATGACGTCCATTCCATATGCACTCCTGATCAAAAATTTAAGACCACTTGAAAATTTTTTTAAAAAGACTGTTTTTCATGGAAAAATTTTAAACATTTCTTATTTAAGGTTACTAATTTTATATCCTAAATGTTTATGTAGACAAAAAATTATAATCTGAACATTTTATTGAGAAATTGACATTTTTATAAAATTAGGCGTTTTACACTTGATCAAAATTATAAGACCAGAGACAAAAATACTACGAAAAGTGTACGAAAACATTCAACAACCAAATTTAATAATGAGTTCTACCTCCACTGGTTTTGATGACTTCAAAAATTCTTTGGGGCATGCTAGAAATTAATGTTTCCATTAAGCTGCGAGGAATATTGCTCCGGCTTCTGAAGATAGCTTTACGAAGTTCATTTTTTGTTGAATATTGTTTGCCATTTCGATAAACATCTCTTGTCATCTATCCCCAAACATTTTCAATTGCGTTCAAGTCCAGTGAGCATGCAGGATCTCTCAAGAGATAGACCCCATTTTCTTGCAGAAAAGTCAAGATCCGGCATGCAGCGTGGATTGCAGCATTATCCTGTTGGAATAACCATCCATCCCCAAACAAACGATGGCCCTCCGTCACCAACGATGCTTTTTGTAGCTTGCTAACATATCCAGCCACTGTTTGACGACCCTGCACCACCTGGATCACCATCGCCCCTCTGTACGAAAAGGCACCCTATACCATTAGGGACCCTCCACCACTGTGACGTGTGGATAAAATTTCAGGAGGCATGTTTTTGTTATGCCAATATCGTTGGAAGCCATCAGGACCATCTAGATTGAATTTTTTCTAAAAAAAAAAAACAGGACTTCCACTTCTCAATGCCCCATGTTTGGTATTCACGACCAAACCTTAAACGGTTCACTTTGTGACGTGGAAGCAGCCGAGGAATTTGTTTGTGCTTTTTATTTACCCTGCCTTTTTGTCGTAAGTGTCGCCTGATGGTTACTGGACTGCAATCAGCATCTGTGGCTGCCTTAATTTGACTAGAAGCAAGTCCACTGGCTTTCACATCAACCCGTCTCATTCTCCTACTCAATGCCGGAGAATTTTTTGTGGGCCTACCTGTAGATTTTGCGTTTCCATAATTCGCACTGTCCTTTAGAAAGTTGCAAATCACAGTTTTACTGCAATTTACCCTAGTTGCGATCGCCCGCTGGGACAAACCTTGATTATGGAAATCTAGAATTCGAGCACGCTCAACTTCTGTAATTTTGCTTGCTTTAGGCATGGTGACACCTTTACGCAGTGATTGCTAATCTCTAACTGAACTAAAACATTGGAATTACCCTAGATCTAACAATTTATACCCCCTGGTCTTATAATTTTGATCAAGTGTAAAACGCCTCATTTTATAAAAATATTCATTTCTGAATAAATTGATTGGATTATAACTTTTTGTCTACATAACCTTTTAGATTATAGAATTAGTAAGAAAAAGTTTATAATGTATTCATGACAGTCTCTTATAAAATTTTTCAAGTGGTCTTAAATTTTTGTTCAGGAGTATATATATATATATATATATATATATATATATATATATATATATATATATATATATGTATGTATGTATATAAAGATATTTTTCAAGGTACAAAATTTTATTTCTAGACATATTAAAAACGGGCGATGAACATGTTGCTCTGAATATTAAATAATATTAAATATTAAAGCATACAATAATGCTAATTCATCATCTCAATATTGAAACGAACTCTAATATATTCCACAGTAGGTATTAGACACTTTGTTTCAACAGCAGTTGCCGCACAAATCATCCGACGATGGCATGTTTTATTCTTATATACGTGACACACCTTGCGTATCCACTGGAAAATAGTATTCATCAAATCCTCTCTCTCATATAGTTCCAAGAAGGTGGTCATTCTGGGCATGATGATAAACTAATTTCAACAGCGACGCCTCTGAGCGGGAGCATTTGAGGGGCTTGGAACCCTCTCTTAATTGCTCTTGTTCCCAGGTCCATCTTGATCCGGGGTGGTAGCCCCTGTTAGGGTCTCAGCTATGGTCAAATAATTAAACACTAACCCGGGATCAAAACACTATGAATATATAATAGATTTTTATAGTAAAACTACCAGCAATACATTTTTGAAAAAAAAAAATTACCAGCAATACAGACGATGGCATGTGATACGAAGGTCAGTTGAAAATTTCATAGGCTGACAAAGATAATCTCATACATGTAATTGCTCGTGTTTATCACATGGTGATAGATTACAGTCGATTGGCTATAAATCAAATACCCAATGCTACTAGCATGTCCAAATTTTGAGTTGAAACTATTCTGAACAAGGAACTTGTCATGACCGTGTTTGCTCGATGGTTCCTCGTTACCTGACATCCGATGAAAAGTCTGATCACATCACGGAAAAATCTAACAGTTCCCGTACGATCACCGAAGTTAAGCAACGTCGAGCCTCGTCAGTATCTAGATGGGTGACTACTTGGGAATACCAAGTGCTGTAAGTTTGGATGTGCAGGTGGTATGCTTTACGCTCATATCACGTTGAAACACCGATTCCAGTAGGATCACCGAAGTTAAGCAACGTCGAGCCTCGTCAGTATCTAGATGGGTGACCGCTTTTGAATACCAAGTGCTGTAGGGTTGGATGTGCAGGTGGTATGCTTTACGCTGGATTCCTCGAACCATTCTTAACCAATGAAGAGTGTTGGATTCATTACATTGAATCAAAGACAATAAGGCAATCCATGCAGTAGAAACACCCCATCCTCAACTGCTCCAAATGTCTTTTCAGTTGCAAGGAAGATGATGGACTCAGCTTTTAGTATACAAAGGGTGTAGTGTTTATTAGTCATCTTCAAAAGAGCCAAAGCATCCATGGAGAGTATTGTCAACTTGCTGAGGCAGTTACGAAAGGCTATCAAGACCAAACGTCCAGGAGAACTGATGTCTCGTCTCAGCAAGCAAATCCTTCGTTTCAATGGCTACTGTGCGTGATTGTTGCTTTGAACTGGATGATCACCGTCCCTATTCTCCTCCTTTGTCTCCATCTGATTATCATCTGTTCCCCAACATTAAAAAAACACTTGACTGGGGACCAGTATTGCAGTGATGATGACATCATATATGCCGTTAATGACTTTTTGGTAGACAGAATGAAAGCTTTTCCACCAATGGGGTCTAAGCACACACTGTAACACCGATGAAAGAAGTGTGGGCACAGCACATCTCATTTGCTACAGATTTTTGAGACCAGCTATGTTTTGGCCTTATCGAAACGATAAAACTTACCATTAAGACAAGGATTATTTTTTCAATTTGTTCATTATTAAAACCTACGAATCGATCAGCAAAGCAAAATGGTCGACAGGAAAGATCAGACAATCAAAAGTGAAAGAAAAGAAGTGGTCTCAAATCCTGCTTCTGGGCTTTTCCGGTGGATCAGATGAAATCTGTTATTTGCTTGCATGAAGATGAACATTCATTTCATAATTTTTTCTTCATTTATCATTTTTAAGCACGACAAAAATAATCAGCCAAATTAAAAAAAAAAAATGTCGGAGTTATAATTTTTCCGACAACCCAACCTTAAAACGGCGGATCACCAGCCTTACCTGTTCATTATTAGACATCTAGCGAGGCATATTAATTAAAGTTTGTATTTCTTCATTTATTATGAAATTGAATCGTCCAATTACTTTATAGCTCTTTCA
Source organism: Acanthosepion esculentum (assembly GCA_964036315.1). Classification (NCBI taxonomy): domain Eukaryota; kingdom Metazoa; phylum Mollusca; class Cephalopoda; order Sepiida; family Sepiidae; genus Acanthosepion; species Acanthosepion esculentum. The sequence goes on from OZ038504.1 coordinate 88,861,039, forward strand.
ATTTCATTACACCTTGTGTTTCAGCCGGTCAAATGACTCCAGCTACGGTTATAGTCAAGATACTGGACTTACTTCTAGACTTTATGAAATCGCGGCGCTAATATTAGCCTAGTTGATAAATTGTATATTTCTAACGAGTCTGTTATTAGAATATCTTGAGATACATAGTAAATTTCTATGTTCTATAACACCACTTACTCAGAACGATTAATAAAGCCTTAATTATCATGTAAGAAACCGTATCAAAGACATGAGTCGCTTGTCTCAGAATGGTTAATGCCTAATGTAAATATTTAAAAAGTCGAATATGACACTGTTGCTAGTGTAGAATTGCAGCTTTGGAGGTTGGCTAGTGGTGAAATTTGATTTAAGGAGGAAAAAATATTCTTCTAAGTAAGACAAAAGAAGATTCTTATAAATTTTAGGTTGTATCACTTTTGAACTTTGTGCAAAAATTGAATTTGAGGATAGAAGATTAATCGAGTACGAACGGCAAGTGAACTATTTTGATAAGATAGCTACTTTTTAGAGTTCAGCTAACATGTGTTACCAGAAATAATCCGAGTCACGGTACCAAATATGACAATATATAGCCAGTTTGAATTTTTATTTTTATTTTTTTCATTTCAAAACTCGTCAACACCTCCGGCGACAAACACTTGTAACCGGACCTGACCGAAGAAGTTATGCGACGTTTTGATCAAGTACCCTTACATCCTTTCGGCATTCCTCTCTTCCCATGAACTTTATTACAAACGGGGTGATCAGAAAGCGTTGACAGAACGAAACCATACAACGTGCCAGAAACAATAGAAGAACGAAAGGTAAACACTAAAAAAGAAGAAAGAACCTTTAAAGCTATGTATATTCACAATGTAATAGACATTAAACAGAATGTGGTGGAATGGATAATGGCCCAGAATTGGAAATTGAAGAGCCGAGTTTGAATTCCAGTTGAATTTGTTATATTCACTTACGCAAGAATACCTTTGGGAAAGGTATGGATCCAATTTATTCCGCCCATATATGGGTTAAATAGCAAGATTGACTTGGTTGGCAACAAGTCTACCGCAGAAAGAAATGGCAACCTAATGCGGGAAATATCTTCTGCCTAGTCAGTCATGAATCAAAAGAAACATGATCGCCCAAGAGTGTATCATGTGTGGCATTTAACTATCTAACTGACCCATTATAAAATCATACTTTGACTTTATAGCGTTTAACTATATATTTTAAGAAAATCTCGTGAAATATAAGTCGGTAGTGTCGATTATCTGAATCTGCAATGGTGCAATTAACGAATAGCACCAAGAAAGTATTTGATTTTTAAACGGACAATGTTACTGTTTTGTTTTTTGTTTTTCACTAGAGTTCTCAAAATTCAAGGCTCGATAGGCATTCAAGGTAGAGAGTTATTGACTGAAGTGTGTGATATGAATATAAAAGAAAGTAGAATGAAGTGAAGATTATAAGGATTAGAAGAATAGAAAACGATTCACCCTACACTTGAAGAGGTTAAGATTATAGTGATCAGGAAAATATCCACGCAGGAGACGGTTCCATAATGTAGCAGCTCTTGGGTCAGATAATGAACAGTTGGCGTCAAACATTTTTTTGTGAAAAGTTTAAAGTCTTTTGGGATTGAATGTAAATTCTGAGAGAAACACATGATTTTCGTGAAACATGATAGTTTTGGGGGTGGTTCTTGTTTTGTTTTGTTTTTTGTTGTTTTTTTTTTGTTTTTTTGTCTATGGGTTTTTTAATACCGAAATCAAAATATAACGAGCCCAACTTGAATTGGAACTTGGATGTCCAATTAACAGTTCCGAGCTATTATCCATTAAAAAAAACCCGCACATGATAGCGTACAGCATCTGGTATTCGAAATCGGTCACTCTTCTAGGTACTGACCAGGCTCGACATTGCTTAACTTCGGTGATCGTACGAGAACTGGTGTTTCAACGTGATATGACCATAAAGCATACCACCTGCACATCCAAAATTACAGTGCTTGGTATTCCCGAGCAGTCACCCATCTAGATACTGACGAGGCTACACGTTGCTTAACTTCGGTGATCCTACTGGAATCGGTATTTCAACGTGATATGAGTGTAAAGCATACCACCTGCACATCCAAACTTACAGCACTTGGTATTCAAAAGCGGTCATCCATCTAGATACTGACGAGGCTACACGTTGCTTAACTTCGGTGATCGTACGGGAATCGGTGTTTCAAGGTGATATGACCGTAAGCCCGCAGTTGATTTTAGAAAAACATGGTTTTCATAAGATATTACAAATGTTCGGTATTCAAAGTAATTTCGTATGCTTTCCATAAGACATTACCCCTGTTAAGCACTATTAATGATGATTTAAAAGTTGTTTATGGCCTTTTAAGAGATTCTAAATTCACCCATATTATTATTTCTTTTAATGTATTCAAGTCCTGAACTCCATAATTGTCTTGCAATCTCGTCTTTTACTCCCATAAGAGAAATATTAAATAATTTGTTTTGACACTGCTTGTCTGTAATTGCACATTTCGCTTATGTTGTTATGGTTAAATGGTTTCCTGGTGTCTGCAGTTAGAACAGAAAATTCCTTTTACCAATTAAGCCGACCTTATAGCACCTTTCCACGTGTTAACAAGGACAGAGGTGTTTGCGTAAGTGACGCTAGTCGTGTATACGTGCGCCAGTCTTACAAGGAGGCTAATAACTCACTTATAAGCAGGGATTTCCTACCGCACCTCTTTATTGTCCATCACGTATTTGCCTTGCAGGCAATATCAATTTTTGAAGCGGTCGATAACGGACATCTATTCATGAATTATGGCATGTGACCACATTTGTCAGCAGCAAGAAATATCACCGGGCGATTAAATTAACAAAGGAACATTCATGAATTCGTGCTTCACAATCTTTTTTTTATTGATCATCAACATCTGTCTATATCTCTGAGATGATGTATTATGATTACTTGCATTATTTACATTATTCCGACTGCTATCCTCATCTTCATTGGTATATACACAACGTTTCGGCTTCTATGTCTCTGAGATGAGGTATTATGATTACTTGCATTATTTACATTATTCCGACTGTTATCCTCATCATCATTGCTACATTCATAACGTTTCGGCTTCTATGTCTCTGAAATGAGGTATTAAGATTACTTGCATTATTTACATTATTCCGACTGTTATCCTCATCTTCATTGGTATATACACAACGTTTCGGCTTCTATATCTCTGAGATGAGGTATTATGATTACTTGCATTATTTACATTATTCCGACTGTTATCCTCATCTTCATTGCTACATTCACAGCGTTTCGACCTCTATATCCCTGAGATGAGGTATTATGATTACTTGCATTATTTACATTTTTCCGACCTCATCATAATTGCCATATTCACAACATTTCGGCCTCTATATCTTTTAGATGAGGTATTATGACTATTTGCATTATTTACATTCTTCTGACTATTCTCCTCATCTTCATTGCCACATTCACAACGTTTCGTCCTCTATGTCTCTGAGACGAGGTATTATGCTTACTTGTATTATTTACATTATTCTGACTGTTACTCTAATCTTCATTGCCATATTCACAATTTGCTTTTAAATTTTTGAAGATCAAAGTTGCCTGGAAAGCATGAAGCCAGGGAGAGATTTCCATAAGTGTGAAGGGCAAAAGAAGAAACCTTTAACTTAGAACTTACGGTTCCACCTAAACATTTCAACGGAAATATCAGGAAGCCTTACTCTCCGATCAAGTACTGCGCTTTCATTTGTGAGATTCAAGTTTCCAATCAGCAATGCGCTTCATAACAATTGTAATGAAACAAAAATATAGAAAATGTACAGGGAATCTAGGTTATGTCAATGGGGAAGTAATCAAGACCGAGATGCCAGGTTAGGATCAATAACATTGCAGATCCTTCTTTGTAATTTATCAAGAATTTCTAAATACATAGCAGACGCGGCAGACAAAATGTGACAGTAATATTCAAAGCATGTTAGAATTGTAAAATAGATTGTCTAGCAAAACACATTTAGCTTATTGCTCGCTTATCCACCGGAAATCAGTTCGCGCACACCGAGTTTACTCTTACTCTTGATTCTCTCCCTTGGTAGCTCAACAAGTCTTGATGATCATGGCAACTGCCAAAATGTTTATTTTCATTTCGTTGCTCCACTCTAGTATTGAATGCTATACAAACTCCTCCCAGGAGACTTGAGGTAACATTTTTTTCTACAGAAGGATGCTGAGAGTAGCATGAATTGAACCAGTGAGTAACGGAGATATTTTAAGGAAAACAAAAACAAAAGTATATTCATATTTAGAATGAGGAATGAAAGGTAGGAGAATTTAACACTCAGAAGACATATTGAATGCAAGACGAATAGAGGAACGATCTTGTGTAAATGGATGGTAGAATAGGGCCAAAGAAATGGTGAAAATGACATAGTGGAGAGCCATAAATAGACATTTGGAAGAAGTAGTAGTAGAAGAAGAAGAAGAAGAAGAAGAAGAAGAAGAAGAAGAAGAAGAAGAAGAAGAAGAAGAACTATAAAGAGTTAATGATTTCCAACTATTTGACGATAACTGGGTGGATGCGTGGAGGGTGTAACGGTTATCGATGCCAAAAGTGTAAACGGCTAGCCGCGTTCACGTTCTGTCCTTATTAATTATGAATATTTCACACGAATGCCTTCGCCCCAAATCTATGGGTTAAATAACTATTGAAACTGGCCTATCGCGCCTTAGATAGCTGCCAGTATAAGAGAGAACGATGCTAAATTCAATATAATTGTAACGGAAATCACTCGACTGCTTTACCAAAATATCATTTTAATTCTCGGATGAAGATGAATATTTTTTACTAATTGTTCCCCCAATACAAGGTTTTTATTATATGAACATAAGAGAAGGTAAAAATCGCAGATTACGTAGGAAAGATAACGACTGATACTAGATTTGAAAATAAAAGACTCTAGCGATTAGTGAAGCATCCCCTCGGGAGGCTGTTCCATAAAGTAGCTATTCTTGAGAAGAAGTTGCTCGAATGAAACTTCCTCCTTATAAAGGGAATGAAGACGATTCGACCCTGTGTATGTGGCATGGCTAGCCTTAACCGTAAAGAGAACACGTGGAGCTAATGAATATAGCTCACCAGAACATATGGCATGGAAATAGAGGTTGTGTAGCGAGAAGCTAGCGTGTTTTCGTGAGTGGGAAAGGGGTTGTAGGGTAGAACATATTCATCATCCACCGCCTCCCTCCTGAAGAGACAGGATAGTTTTTTTTTAATTTGGTGCCGGTAATGTCAAAAATGAAATCTTAGAGAATTTTAAAATGACAAATATTTGTACTTAATCACCCTTCATCCAAGGGAAGTAACTTTTCCCTTTTTCGCATCGCCTTAAAAAAACGCATGAAATTCATTGATTCGTGATTTACTGATTACGTGCCGTTTCACATCTATAAACACTTGTGGGTCGTCGCTTTCCAAGCATTGCCCGCATTTCTTCTTTTGAATTTAATTGAAACATTAAACATTTTTCGCTTATTTTTTCTCATTATTTATCTTTCCGTAGCTCATCTCTACCATTTAGTTTTAAATATATTTTCTCAAGAATAAAATCTGTTGCTAGCGGTGACATTGGATAACCTAACAGTTAAAATCACAGACTGGAATCAGCGAATCGAGTTGAGACAGTTGATATTTACTTCGTAGAATTGACCTAGAGAAAGGTAATAACATTGGTCAACACGATATTTGGTGCCAAGAAACACAACATATTTTTTGGCTAATTTGATGGTGCTGATTCTGATAAGGAACTTAGTTTTTCATGGTTAGCTATCATTTTTGCTGTACTGAAATTGCACATTTCTGAAAAAAAGATCAATTTACGATCTTAACTGATCGTAATATTTAGTTAATAAAGGGCGTAGAAAGGCATCAATTTTCTTGTAAGCCGAGCAATTCATGTCAGCTACCTGAAATAAACTATTTTATAAGAAAAAAGTATTTTTGAGTCGAAAATTTAAAAATAGAACCGAACTTTTCCAAATTAGCGCCAAAATTCAAATTAACTGATAAACTTTATCAGCAATACACTTTGTTAACTTGGCATAAAATATGAGACCCTAAAATCATCTGTTTCATATTCATAAATTTAACCCATCACTTTTATTCTTTCGCTACGGAAGGAAACCAAACACATTGAAAGCATTTTATTTTCACAGTTGGAAAGAAACTCCAACTAAAGACATTCCAATTGAATGCACCTATTCCATTGTACATGATACTCCTGGAGTACTCTTACTTTTTTTTCTTTAATCTGGAGTATAGGGTTCATCCAATCCAACTACGCCTCTTCCCCATTGTTCTCTATCTATGAGAGTTTCCAATTTCTGCTAGTCGTATTCAAAACCTGTGTATCTCTAAAGCAAGGACCCAAATTAATCGATATTATCTATGAGGGAGAGAATGGCTGGTGTCATTCAATATATCTAAAACAAAGCCAAGAACGTTTAAACACCACCGTGCAGACCCTAAGCTTGTACAAATCCTGATGAGTAATCATGTCCTCAAAAAGGTCCTTGAGCACCTACTGGGTCCAAAGCTCAACCCCTGACCTCAAATGGGATGCGTATATTCGTGTCATTGCATAAGATGCCGGAAGAATTTTCGGTTTCTTGAATCACTACAGAAAACCCCTAACTCCCTCTGCCATGCTCTACCATCGAAAGAATGGGACATGTCTACTATATCTGGTTTGGTGCTGCACAGACCTCACTAGCCATCTTCGACAGGGTTGAAAAGCAATGAACTATTCTCCACTCTGCAACCTTTATTCCACAGACGAAACATTACTAGCGACTCTCTACTCTCACTATAATTATGGCAGATGTTCAGACGATTTACTATCCTGAGTTCCAGCAGTTCCGACCTTCACAGCTAAAACCCACCATGTCAAATTCAAGATGGCAATATCATCTTCACTTCTTTGATAATGTGTAAGTTCCCTTCAGATGCCTTCTTCCCCAAAATTGTTACTTTAACGATTAAACTCCCGAAAGGATGCTTCCCTGAGCAAACTTCGCCTCTTCAACTCCAGGGTCAATCTCTTCTACACCTTCACATAATCCGTTCTTAATTCCTCCTTCCCCGCTTCTTAACAATAACCTCAGAGTAAGCCTCTACCTTAAGTATCCCTTTACATTGAGTGAACTAACAGTAGGAAAAGGGAAACTGATAGACCCGAATAAAATACTGAAATGTGTCGGAAAGATGAATGACATTAATAGTTAAGCCGATCGATTTTTCCCGAAGACAAGAGACAGGCCACTAAGTTGCACTCTTCCCGAAAACAAGAGACACGCAACTGAGTTGCACTCTGTCCGAAGACAAGAGACACGCAACTGAATTGCCCTCTTCCCGAAGACAAGAGACACGGCTACGAGGTACACTGTGCCCGAAGACAAGAGACACAAATGAGTTGCACTTTACTCGAGAGAGAATCACTGAGAGATGATATTATATTACCTGTGCCAGGTATATTTACCCGGTCTCCTCACCAAGACTGGATGTGACACAAGGTCGTTTTAACGTGAAGAGCGCCACACGCATGTTTATGCATATGGGCCAAGGACAAAAATCTTTGTTTTACACAGCCCCCGCGGCTACTATCCAACCTCTCAACTCCAATGAGGAGAGTGCTGCCACAGGGTTAGAATCCCCAGGGCTGAGCAACTTCACGCATCTAACAAGAGAGTAACCATAGCTCCACTTACGGTACAGGAGGGTTATAACCACGTCTAACTAAACACTCCTTTCCTAATGGTTAAATTGTGTGTCACGTAACTATGTCAAAACCCAGTGTCCACAGATCCACATCTATTTTGATTTTCTCTTATATAAGGGATTTCTGGGCATCCTCATCTGTTTTTATCATGCTTAGAAGGGTGAATCTTGCTATAAGGTCATTGGATTTTCTTAAGCACTAATCTTAGGCTCATAGTTATATTGCGAAAAATGGTTGTTAGTTGATGGCTATCAGTCGACTCTTTGCAGATGACCTCGTTTCAGGTGCAGTCGGTTCTTTTAGCACTCAACATAGATCTGTAACAGGTGGTTGCAAACAAGTTCGGTATTTTCACAGATTGTTGAGTTACTGTCCAAGATTACGCACCATAAATCAATGTAGAATGGAATTAAACCTAACATTCTTTTTCTTCCTTAATTGGGAGTATGTGGGACATATTATTGATTTTGTTTGGGACATACCTAAGGGTCGATGTGGAATCATGATTTTCATGATCTGAAAACATTTTTGGAGCCCCTCCTCTAACAGCTCTCAAGAAAAGGAAGGCAATGTTTTTATAATAACCGACCTGATATTGAGCACTAAACAATGTGGTCGGATCAATGATGACGTTAAAACAAATCACTTGAATCAATCTTCTATAGATTGCAGTTGACTAAATTGAGTGATCGGTTGACGAGGAACAATCACTTTATTGAACAAAGTGCATCCGTTTTCTTGGTTTGACATGAAAGACAAGCCGTCGACCATTTTGGAAGCAGTGAGGAGAGACAGCCTGTTTCAAAATTCCTCCAAGACCGTCCTCCTTCGCACACATCAGAAAACCATTAAAGTGAACAAGCAAGGGTTGAGGCATGCAAGGGGTGAGACAAGATAAGGGTGGGACAAGATAGGGGTGTGTGACAGGAGTTGAATGTAATTCGGTGTTCTAGTGGAATGGATCGTGGGAGGGAGAAAGGATTTCCGTCAAGCGAAGAATGATAAATGGACGATAAAGATAATAGAACCAATTTCGAGGCGGAACAGGCATTATCCTGCTGACCGCAGAACAAGTACTCTCCAACCCCAACACCAAAAAATGAGATAGATAGATACATAAATAGATATGAATTGACTGAGATAGATAGATAGATAGATAGATAGATAGATAGATAGATAGATAGATAGATAGATAGATAGATAGATAGATATGAACAAGAAAGAAAGAAAGAAAGCATGGGATAGATAGATAGATAGATAGATAGATAGATAGATAGATAGATAGATAGATAGATAGATAGATAGATAGATATGAACAAGAAAGAATGAAAGAAAGCATGGGATAGATAGATAGATAGATAGATAGATAGATAGATAGATAGATAGATAGATAGATAGATATGAATAGAATGAGATAGATAGATAGATATGAACAGACTGAGATAGATAGATAGATAGATAGATAGATAGATAGATAGATAGATAGATAGATATGAACAAGAAAGAAAGAAAGAAAGCATGGGATAGATAGATAGATAGATAGATAGATAGATAGATAGATAGATAGATAGATAGATAGATAGATAGATAGATAGATAGATATGAACAAGAAAGAAAGAAAGAAAGCATGGGATAGATAGATAGATAGATAGATAGATAGATAGATAGATAGATAGATAGATAGATAGATAGATATGAACAAGAAAGAATTAAAGAAAGCATGGGATAGATAGATAGATAGATAGATAGATAGATAGATAGATAGATAGATAGATAGATAGATAGATCGATAGATAGATAGATAGATAGATAGATAGATAGGAAAACATATTTGCTGCAGGGAAACTACGCTTAGGAATTTTTGCCGTATAGGATTTTTGCCGTAAGACAAATTCAGCGCATTTTTTAACATGCGAAGTACCTTGTAATAAAGTATATCTGGTTCACACTATTCTTACATCGATTTAAACATTTTAATAAACGAAAGTATAGGATGTACCCAAATTCGTAGAAACCAAGTGCGTATCTGAAAAAGGTTCTATATGACTGAAGCTCCTTTCCCAAACCTCTTCAAATATGCTGCCCTTAAAACAGCTGCCCTACTCTCCGAAAGGATCCTTTCTGGAATGGAATGTTTTACTCAAAAAAAAAAAAAAAATTCCAGCAAAAACCATATCTCATCGGAACCACTATTTCAAAATCTATTGCAAGGAGCATTGCTTCTTTAAAAATCGCCAGTAATCACTGTAAGAGATTTCTGGAAAACGTAAAGTGCAGTTATGACCGAGTTGTCCAGGCCAAGATTCAAAATAAACAAATTGAATCTCGCTAATTCTGGAAGGTCATCAACCAAATTATGAACAGAGGTAAAGTAGCTGTGCTTATTATTATAAATGACCTCGAGAGGAATGAAAGCCCCTAATTTCAATTTTATAATTGGCTTCGTAAACAAATCCGACACGTTATTTTCCGATTGAACATATTCAATTTGTACTGTTTTCTTTTGTACCTGATCTCTAACAAATTGATATTTAATATCAATATACTTTGATCTTTGATGTATTATTGGATTTTTAGCCAAAGCAATACTGGCCTGATTATCACAGGAAATAGTTATAAGCTCACTTATTATTAGTGTTTTAATAGTTTTTATTAGTGATTTAAGAAAAATAGTCTCTTGTGTTGCTTGTGACAATGCAACGTATTCTGCTTCGCAGGTCGAAAGTGAAATCATCCCCTGTTTCTTAGATTTCCAGCTAATTATTGGATTATCTTTTGCCAATCTAAAGCAATATCCTGTGATACTTTTACGATCTGGTGAATTTGCCCAATCAGCATCACAAAATCCTTCCAGCTGTAGTGGGTTTTTTGATTGTCGAAATACTAGGCACTGATTCTTAGTTCCCTTTAAATAACGTAATACTTGCTTAGCTCTTGTTAAATGCACAGTCCTTGGTTTATTTAAGTTTTGAGACAACTTAGTAAACGTATAGCAGATGTCTGGGTTTGTTGATGTCATGACGTAAATAAGACTCTATATCAACATTTTGTATTCTTTCTCACACGCCGCTATACCATCTTCATTATTCATAATTGTGTTTAAATCTATTTCATATGGAGTAGTCCGCGTTTTACAATTTGGCATGTCGAATTTTGATAAGAGTTTGTCGATGTATCTGGATTGATTCATTGTAATAGTGTTATCCTTCAATTCGAAATGTATACCAAGAAACCATGATATTCGACCCAAGTCGATCATTTTAAACTTTATATTTAGTGAATTTTTAATTTTTAATAGAGTATCTTTACATTTTGAAGCAATTAAAATATCGTCGACCCAAATAATCAGAATTGCTAATATTTCATTATTAAATGTCCTTGTGTACAGGCACGGGTACACCGGGGAGGGCTCAAAAAGTTGTTCAATTAAATAGGAATGTAGTAATTTATTCCACGTTCTTCTGCTTTGCTTCAGCCCATATAGTGACTTTTTGAGTTTCCATACATAATTGTCACCTTTTTCAAAACCTTCTGGCGGTTTTATGTATATTTCATAGTCAATCGGTGCATTCAAATATGCTCCTTTGACATCCATATGGTGTATATCCATGCTATAATGCGCAGCCATTTGCATTAAAATTCTTATTGTTGTCATGTTTGTTGTTGGACTGAACGTTTCTTCATAATCTTCCCCGTATATCTGCGAAAATCCTTTAGCTACAAAACGAGCCTTATACACTGGCGAGCAATCCTCCGTTTGCTTTACAGTATAAACCCAACGGCTGCCGATAATATTTTTATCATCCGGGGATTTTTCAATTCAAAAGTATCATTTAATACTAAAGATTCCATTTCTTTTTGCATGGCGGCTATCCATCGTTTGGAATTATCAGAATTTATGGCTTCTTGATAGTTCTTCGGGATGCATTGCACCGAGTAGCAACAATCAATGTCACAGATATTACATTGATCCATTCCAAAATAGTCTGGCTTTCCTCTAATTGATATATGTGAATAGGTTTATGCACTTATTCTTTTCTTTGCAGGCCTAGAAGATGGCAATGCAGATAGCCAATTTGAATGCGAGGCTCTTGAGGGATCGGAGTAAGGCTGCCCGCCTGCTTCGGGATCTCTTGTCCTTCGGTGTGGATGTCGCTGCGATCCAAGAGACTCACTTTGTTTGCAGCGTAGATGCGTGTGTGCTGGAGGACGACTTTGTCGTTTATTCAGCATATGGGGACCGGCTTGCCAGAGGAGTTTCTTTGTTGGTCAGACTTACTCTTGATGCGAAGGTGGACCTTGTGCATACCGATGCTGAGGGCCGGCTAATCGTGGCCGATATTGCCGTGAAAAGTCGTTCGTTTCGGATCGTTGCGGTTTATGCGCCCAACGACCGGGAGGAGCGGGCTCCCTTTTTTCGGCGGTTGGGAGCGTCCTAGTGGATTCAATGCGCCTAATTTTAATGGGGGACTGGAATGCCATCCTGGACCCCAAGTTAGATAGGGGGCGGGGTGCTAGCCTGGTTGATCTGATCGACGATTATGGTCTTGCCGATAGATACCGGGTCGATCATCCCAGGTGAACATGGCTCTTAATTGGCCTTCTGACAAGGTGGTTAGCTATTATCATCAAATTTTTATGGATTGGGGCGCGTTTTGTAGGTTCCCCTTGTGAGGATGAGGTAATATGGTGTATGGAGGAATGAATGGTGACGGACGAGTTCTTTTGGTGAATGTGTAAATTGTAATGTATGAAAGGGTCGTGAATCAGATTAGCTAGGTATAAGATAGTTAGTGAAGACCAGACTCTACCCCTCCTCTTTTTCGGCCTTCTGGCACAATTTGTATTTTTGATACAAATAAATCTCCTAGTTCATTACGTACACAAAATAACTTAACAGAGAAGAAATAATCCCTCCAAATCCAAACGGGTTCATGCTATCACCGGCGATCGGACACCGAACTACCCACAGTCACAATGAACGGATTTCCTGTCGAGAAGAAATAATGCCTCGAAATCCAGACGGGTTCATCACATCACCGCCGATCGGACCCCGAACTACCGCTAGGAACAATGAACCGTTTAGTTCTGTCAGGAAGAAATAATGACGCGAAATCCAGACGGGTTCATACCATCAAAGCCGATCGGACCCCGAACTGACGCCAGTCAAAATGGACGGATGTCCTGTCCTGAAGAAATAATCCCTCCAAATCCAGACGGGTTCATGCCATCACCGACGATCGGACACCGAACTACCCACAGTCACGATGAACGGATTTCCTGTCGAGAAGAAATAATGCCTCGAAATCCAGACGGGTTCATCCCATCACCGCCGATCGAACCCCGAACTACCACCAGGAACGATGAACGGATGTCCTGTTGAGAAGAAATAATGCCTCGAAATCCAGACAGGTTCATTCAATCACCGCCGAATGGACCCCGAACTACCGGCAGTCACGATGAACAGATGTCCTGTCGAAAAGAGATAATGCTTGAGAAATTTTGGGGTGCGTCACTCACACCTGACCACAAATCGATCTCGTACATACGATTCATCGTTAAGGATGCAGGTCAAGTGGTCGGTTTCCTGTACCGCCCCAATAAGTACCTAACTTCATGCCATTCTCTACCGTTACAAAACCAGATTAGGACGAAAATGGTGTAATGTTCCATATTTGGCCGAGAGTTGACCATTCTTCACTTTCTTGCCCCTATAGAGTTCAAAAGTGCCTCCAAGTCCTTTTGGATGACGATTTATTTTCCACATTCCATTCGCTCTCTCGCTCTCTCTCTCTCTCTCTCTCTCTCTCTCTCTCTCTCTATCTATCTATCTATCTCTCTTTCTCTCTCTCTCACGCGGGACGTTGCGAGCCTCTCACTGCTCTATCGCTATTTCTATGGAAAGTGCTCCGACGGACTACATTCTCTGGTTCCTCCAGTTCAAAGGCTAGGATCCGCCATGCCACTTTCATTGTAGCAAATTACCAACATTCGCTCTGTATTTCATCGATGAGAAGTGAGTTCCACTCGAGCAGCTCCTTAACCCGAACCTCTTCTCGAACTGACGCTCTTTTTAAATTACATAAATGAACTGCCTAAGAATAAGCTCAGATCATTTTTTTAAAGCTATTCACCACAGACAAGGCTAGAAGCCACTAGCACGCAAGGGGTTACAGAGGATTTGGAGCGAGAGCAAATAGGAGTGTTAGAGGAAAGGATGTGGAGAAGGATAGAGGATAGAACAAGGCAACTGGAGATGTCGATTGACGTTACACTTGAATAGTTTGAGATCATAGTCGTCAAGGAAACAGGAATGAGGAAAGGAGTTCCATAGGCGTGAGGTGCGAGATATGAAGCTACTGGAGTAGAAGAGACGTCTACATTTAACAGTTTCAACAGTGAAAGGGTGGGAACGGGATGCCAGCCTCGTAGGACGCTTGAATTCATGGAGCCTGGGAACCAGCGATAGCAGCTCATCGGAGCAATTACCATGGAAGTATTTATAAAAGAGACAGAGAGAGGCGACGGTGCGTCTGTGAGAGAGAGAGAGAGAGAGAGAGAGAGACTGCAGACGAGAAGCCAGATCAGGGCCAATTACATTGCATACCCGTCTCTGGATCTTATCAAGAATCTTGAGGCAAACAGAAGGGTCTCCAGACCATATATGGCAGCAATACTCCATGTAATGGCGTATGGTTGATTTGTAAATTTGGAGGATCGATTCAAGGGAGAAGAATTTCCTGGCCCGGCACAGGGAACCAACTTTGCTTGCGGTGGATGAAGCAGTCGACTCAATGTAGTTGTTCCATCTCAGGTCAGCAGACAGCGTGAGACCGAGCAGCCACGGAGAGGAGCTCTCGAGAAGTTGAGCTTCAGACATTCTAATGGGATGCAGGGAAGGCTCCCTGTGGTGATTAATGGAGAGCAGTTTTGTTTTGGAGGCTTTAAAGTTAACCAGCCAATTCCTGCCCCAGTTCACAACCGATTGAAGGTCCTTTTCGAGACGAACAGCTAGGTTAATTTTGTCAGTAGCACTAGATTTGTTTCTGAGGCAGGAGTAAATTGTGGTATCATCCGCATAAATGCCGACTTTGTAGACATCTATGATATGACAATCTACGGGTGCACCTCTAGAATTATTGACGATCAGATATTGGCAGCTGACTTCTCTTCCGATCTAGCGCTAACTTCACAGTGGGGAAAAGATTGGCTGGTTACATTCAATGTCTCTAAAACTGAACTAGTTACATTCTATCACCGCCAATAAGGCCTCGAACTACTGTCAGTCTCGATGAACGGATGTCCTCTAGAGAAGGCACCGTACCTGGAGAGGAATATGTACCTTAAACTCACACCCGACATCAAGTGGAATTCCTATTACGGTCCATCGCAGGTATATTGATCGGCTTCCTGTAACGCTCCAGTAAGTACTTCATTGCTCATGCTATCTTCTACCTTAATAAGAGACAAAAAATGGAGTACTGTTAATAGAGTTCCAAAGCAACTCCGAGTCTTTGTGGGAGAAGAATTATTTTCCACCCTTCAACTACTGTTTCACAGGCAGGAACCTTTATTCCTACTACCATGGAAAGAAAAAAAAACTGCATCTTCTGGTTCCACCAAGACTGACCTTCATGGCTAAGACTTACCATGCCACTTACATAGCAACAAATCAGTCACATTCCTTCCGTATTCCAAATTAGGATGAACAGATGTCCCCTTGGGATGACCCTGTTCCTCGTGGGAATATTGGTCGTTAAACTCAGACCTGAGCTCAAGTGGAATTCCTATATACGATCCATAGCTAAAGAGGCAGGTAAAATGGTCGGCTCTCTGTACCGCTCTAGTAAGTACCTGACTCCTCATGTTATACTCTACCCTTATAAGAGCCAAATTAGGATGAACAGATGTACCCTTGAGGAGACCCTGTGCCTCGTGGGAACATTGGTCCTTAAACTCACTCAGACCTCAAGTGGAATTCCTATATACGATCCGTCGCTAAAGATACAAATAAAATGATCGGCTCCCTGTACCGCTGACTCCTCATGCTATGCTCTACTTTTATAAGAGTCAGGCGCAAAATGGAGTACTGTTTCCATATTTGTGCAGGATCTGTCCAAACCTCACTCTTCAGTCTTGAGAGAGTCAAAAAGCGTCTCCAAGTCCTTGATGGATAAAAATTATTTCCCACCCACCAACCCCTCTCCCACAACCGGAATGTAGCGAGTCTCTCACTGTTCAATCGCTACTACCATGGAATGTGCTCGGACGAACTGCATACCTTGGTTTCACCATGTCTAACGTTCACTTTAGGGGTCGCCATGCCACTTACATAGTATCAAACCACCCACATTACCCCCGTATTCCATCGGCGAGAAGTTCCACTCAAACAGCTCCTTCCTGCGAACCACTACTCTGTGGAACAAAATCCCAAGAGGATGTTTTCCCGATCATTACAATCTTAACTGTTTAAATCTAGAACCAACGGTTATCCACCCGTCTTATCCATATAAACTATTCCTTAACGTAAATCTCTACCTCGAGTGGTTCATGGGCCTTGTACAGGGTGAACCTTAATGTGAAAAAGAAAACTTATCGCTTGTGGAACTTCCTTCTAGCACCATGCTTTCCATTTTAAGTCTTTCGCACCCAGTAACCTCTTGTGTCTCAGCGACTTTACAGACTTGCATAGGGTGAAACCGATTTAAAAATAATATCTTCCCCACTTTGTGGTATATAAATATATACGTATGTGTGTGTGTGTGTGTGTGAGAGAGAGAGAGAGAGAGAGAGAGAGAGAGAGAAACTTACTGTGGTGGTATTTAACAGATATATATATATATATATATATATATGTGTGTGTGTGTGTGTGTGTGTGTATTATCAACGAATTACGTTCGTTAGTGGATAGCGGCTCGGATTTAGGAATCGGAGAGCCGAGTTCGAATTCCAGTCGAATCCATTACATTCACTTACGTGCTAATACCCTTGGGATAGGTATGAATCCTCTTATTCTCCCCCCCCCCACACACACACACATACACCAGATATGGGTAAATAGCAGGACAGACCGGGTTCCATAGCCTTGAATGGCAACTGATCTGTCGCAGAAAGAAATGGCAACCGCCTGCGGGAAAATCTGCCTCGTCAGTCATGTATCGAAAGATACATGACTGCCTAAGCGTGTATCACTGATAGCACATTACCTCCTGACAAATACATGAATATTTAATAAATATAAGATTTGTTTGAAGATATTTTCTCAAGTGTAGTGATATTAATACTCCTCGAGTGCTCAAATATCGTGGCCTTGTTTCAAGCTTAGCTAATCTGAGTGAATATCGACACACTTCTACAAAGAGCGTAAATTAACAATTAGATCATTATCCATTTACGCGCGCTGATGCAAAATATCCGGCCCCTGTAACCATAAAGCGATTTTGCTTCTCCTATAAATAGGAAAGATGGTCTCTAAATTTCATACGGCCATTTTGAGATAACGTGTGGATTCCATAATAAAACTGGTTATAGAAAGTCAATGTCCGACACCGAAAGGCGGCTATGTTTGTTCAGAATGTGGAATTGAATCGTAAATAGAATTGCATCCGAAATTAAATTAAAGGTGAATTGAATTGATGAAAATGTCTGGTGAGGTATTGCTTGCTAGATGTGAAAATGGAATCTGGGGTCAAGGTGCAGTTGTTGAAACAGGCAAGGCAACATATTGATGGTTCAGCCTCTTCTTCCCGTTACGATAACCTAAAGATATATTCTGCATTGTTTCTTCTTTATTTCATTATATATATATATATATATATATATATATATATATATATATATATATATATACACACAAGTATAGGATTGGTGTATACGGAATAAATTACAATAACCAACAAAAACTATTCTTAAAAGAGTGCTGAATACAGAGTAGATCAAATATAATTATTTATTCGAAAATTATAACATACGAATGTTATAAAATCACTACAAAAATAGCCGTTTCGTTTTCTTAAATTCTTCTAGTAACTAAGATCATTTTGTTTGTTGTTAATAGTTACTTTGTTTTCAATAAATTCATTTCGTCTTTGCCTTGAAAAAGTCCACATTGATCGAAACGCGTCAGTTGACAATACAATTTTCCTATTGTATTTTACCTTTATACATAGTGTCTTTTTTTACAGGTTAACTCTGAGAAATTCTCCATATATATATATATATATATATATATATATATATATATATATATATATATATATACAAAAGGGACGTCATAAATGACAAGATAACAAATGTACTAGTTATGCACAGAAATAAATTCGACCACAATTTTGATGTAAGTAATTTCACACTCATCAAAGGAGAAAGTAATTTACTCAGAAGGAAAATCCTCGAGAGTACCGTTGAATCTTATCAAAATCTCAATCTACGCCCGGTTTTTTTCCCAGCCTTACCTTTCCTGAAAGAATTATTATTTCCCCAAGCCAACATAGACAACAACAAATATGTTTAAAAAAATACTGAAATCAGTATATTAAACCAGGTCACCACAAACCTTAAAGTCTGCCGAAAAAATCCTAGGGCCTTAATATTATTCTCGCCACACCCACCCTTAAATGATCATAAGTTTACATATTTTTATTTTTCCCCTCACCCTCAATACAATAACTGCGTTTCTTGAATTTAACCTGGAGTAATTTTTACCGTTTGTATTTGGTTTGCAGGTCTGAAGGATCGGTAGCTATTTTTTTAGCCTTCTTGAAATAAAGATGATGACGTATGGGATTTTAAGTGTTTGGTATTCATTACTTAATAATTTTGCTCTGTCTCTGACATGGAGCTCTCCTTGGATGTTTATCCTCTTGGAAATTCCATACGGATTACAATATTTGTATTATTACATATATGGAGAAATATAGTCTTAAAGTGTGCTATATTTATGGGATAAAGTGCTCAATATCAGAGATAGAGCGTGTATAAATATAAAAGTGAACATTGAAGTCAACACTTAGGGGCTCTAAGTGTTGACTTCAATGTTCACATTTATATTATTACATATATATATATATACATATATAAAAGGCAGGGTGTGTGTGTGTATATATATATATGTGTGTGTGTGTGTGTGTGTGTGTGTGTGTGTGTGTGTGTGTGTGTGTGTGTGTAACGAATGCTCGGCCGCAATTTTCGACGGATTTGAACCAAAATTTACATGCACATGCTCCAAGTTAGTGATAAGGCCAAGACCAACTTTGCATTTCTCAACTCCCATCGATAGTGGAAATAATCGGCAGTTTTCATGTAGTTTGCGGCCATTTTCTACTGGCGAGAGTAAGAGCCACGAGTAGGCAGAAAGATTCTATTGGCCAGCCTGAGAGCCAACAGCTGACTGACACGAATGTTAACTAGCATGCTAGCATGCAAAAAAATCGATAGCTGCAGGGTTAGGGTTAGGGTTAGGGTTATTGTATTGTCAAGTGGGAAAAATTTAAATCTGCATGGCGCTTTACTCGAATTGGCTCATTCGCTTGCTTAAACTCAACGTTGATTCTGATTCCGCAGAACTGCGTTGGGTGTGAAAAAATATTTGGTGTAAACATTCCTTTTTCATTCGGTTTTTCCAGTTACGAGTCCTTTTTTAAAGCTGATCGTTTTGTGTTCATTTTGTTTAGTTCTTTTTTCGTAACAGATTTAATGTTTAGTATAGAACTTAGAAAAATTCGCAGTGTGAGATAGGCAAGAAGTAAGGCATGTGCAACATCAGCACGGCAAAGGGCACTCATTTAAAGGCAAGGAAGAGCAAAAATACTTGAAGTCAAGTGATAGCGATTGCTGTATGAGTCGTACGATTTTTGAATCAAGCCCGGGCAACGCCGGGCCATGCTGCTAGTATGATATATGACTCATTCCTAATGATTAAAGTGTCCTCTTTGTTAATTTTACATCAATCTCTTGTAGAATTTAACGTTAAACTTTATGCATCTCTCATCTTGAACACGACAATAAAAGAAGAGATGCGTTTACTTTGTTCCATGAGTCCAAGTTTGTTCAGAATTCTTCTCAAAGTGTAGATTTCATTAACAGATCGGTGAAGTTGATACGCACAAAGTGCTTACTCTATTGATATATTTTTGTACTGCAATATATTCAACAGAGCGACTTAAACACAGACTTTGAAAACAAGTCTTTAGATGTTACACACACACTCATATATATATATATATATATATATATATATATATATATATATATATATATATATATATATATATATGTAGTGAACTTATTGTTATTAGTATTTATCAGTATATCTGGAAAAGGAATTTTGTTACTCTTAAGTTCGTATGTAAAATTGTTTTTGGAGTTTATGTATTTCTTCCGTATTCTTGACTAATATAAAGATATCGAGATTAATAATAGTGACAAAATTCCTTTCGAAATATACAGATAAATACTAATAACAATAACTTCACTATCTATATTACGAAAACTACTGCTAACTTCCACTAACGAAGTCCCATTCTATGATCACAAAAATAATATATTACATATATATATATATATATATATGTGTGTGTGTGTGAGTGTGTGTGAGTGTGTGTGTGTGACTGAGAGGGTCGAAAGTAGCTGAACCAAACAATGACAAATCAACTTTGCGCCGTTTATCCACAATTACTAGCCCAATACTTAACATAAGATCTACGCTAATCGTGTCCTCTCTCGCATTTCTCTCGTTTTAATTTCTGTTCTTTTATTGTCTTTTCTCCTCTATAAAGTTCTCTCGGGTTCTTTGTCTCTTGACTTCATCGCCTTGCTTGAAATGAAATGATCAAAAATCACATCAAAATGAAGTTGATATGTTGATATATCTATAAATTTGACCAATAAATGTTGTTAGCAAACAGAAGCTGATATTCTTCCTTTATGTTTGTCTCATCATTACACATCCACACCCAAATACATGCCATATATACACATATAAATATATTTTTACACAAGAAAATAACACTTTTGTTTAATTTATCCATTTAGATATTTCTGTGTGTATTAATGTTGTAACCTAAAAAAGGTTACTGAATAAGAAAATAACCAAAACGGAGGTTGGAAATGAAATACTAACCTTTATAACATCAACAAAATAGAATACTCGCCAGCAGTGTGAAGTAGGTAAACCACTTCTAGTGGTGAACTACATAGACACCATATTACGATATTTACCTGCCTTCCAACGAAGTGAGGTGCTGGACAAGACGAAATTTAATGTGGAGAAATCCGAGCACGTGGGCTAGGGAAAAAATTGCCGTTAGGCCCCGCATGTGCGGTATCGGGTATCTGTCTACCTACCCGGACGACAGTCTGCCCTTCGGCATAGCCTCGCCTGGGTTCCTCTCTGCCCGAAGGCAGAGAGTTCGACACGGCAAGAGCTTCCCACGCTTACAATAGTGTCTAACGTAATTATGACGATTGATGTTCATAAGGTTACTGATTGAGGCATAACCAAAACGGAGGTTAGAAATGAAATGGTAATCTTTATAACATCAATAAAATACAATACTCGCCAGCGGTGTGAGTAGAGAAACCACTGCTAGTGGTGGACTACTTAGACAGCATATTAGCCCCATTTACAATAGTGTCTAACGTATTTATGAGGATTGGGACATACATATTAGTTTTTATTTAAGCGTTACACCCCAAGCAAGACGGGAAGCCACTAGCACGCAAGGAGTTACAGAGAGTTGGAGCGAGAGCATATAGGAGTGATGAAGGAAAGGAAGAAGAGAAGGATAAGGGATAGATTAGGGCATCTGGAGACGTCGATTGACATTACATTTGAATAGTTAGAGATATCAGGGAAACAGGAAAAGGGAAGGAAGTTTCACGGACGAGAGGTGTGAAGCTATTGGACTAGAAGAGACGGCTACATTTAACAGTTTCGACAGTGAAAGGGTGTGAGCGAGATGCCAGCCTAGTTGAACGCTTACATTCATGAAGTCTGGGAACCAGCGAAAGCAGCTCGTTGGAGCAGTTACTGTGAAAGTATTTTTTTAAAAAGACAGAGGAAGGCGACGGCACGTCTGTGAGAGATCGACTTCAGACGAGATGCCAGATCAGGGCCAGTTACATTGCATATCCGTCTCTGGATTTTATCAAGGACTTTGAGACAAACAGAAGGGATTCCAAATCATATATGACAGCAATGGGCGAATGGCTGATTTGAACATTTGATCGATCGAATTTCCTTGCGCGGCACAGGGTGCCAAATTTCCTTGCGGTGGACGAAGCTATTGACTCAATGTATTTGTTCCATATCAAGTCAGCGGACAGTGTGAGACACAATCAGTCGCAAATAGGTGCTCTCGTGGAGTTGAGCGTCAGACATTCTAATGGTGGGGGGCAGGGATGGTTCTCTGTGGTGAGTAATAGAGAGCAGTTTTGTTTTTGAGGGATTAAAGTTAACCAGCCAATTTCTGCCCCAGTCCACAACCGATTGGAGGTCCTTTTCAAGACAAACCGTCAGGTTCATAGGTACGGTATATAACAATTAAAAAGCTCTTTTTAAAAGAATTTAAGTAAGTGAACTATTGCATAAATAAAAAAGAAATATGCAAATAATAAACAAGGTTTGTCTAATTTTTTATCGTACATTCTTATTCTGAATTATTTATTGCGAATCTTATTTTTACATTGGCCACAGACGCACGAAACTCTCTCGTAAACTAACTTGTCACTTGCAAAAATATTACTCATCACATGACAACCAAAATACAATTATAAACATACGACAAATATCAGTAGATAATACCATATTATATAGTAAGGAAAACTCTGAATTCTCGAAGCTAATATTATGCAAAGAAAACACAGTACATTAAATATTTTAAAGTGTGCATAATAGATTTAATATATATAGAAAATAATAATATGTTTATGTGATACAATCTATTGCAGGTCGGTCTGGCTCTATGTAAGCATTTTACATATGACAGCACACACAATACGTTATATTTGAATACCAGCGTTCCAAAAATTACCAGGGACAAACCAACAAATTCTCGTCTAATAAAAAACACACACACACACACACACACACATATACACACACACACCCTGCCTTTTATATATGTATATATATATATATATATGTAATAATATAAATGTGAACATTGAAGTCAACACTTAGAGCCCCTAAGTGTTGACTTCAATGTTCACTTTTATATTTATACACGCTCTATCTCTGATATTGAGCACTTTATCTCATAAATATAGCACACTTTAAGACTATATTTCTCCATATATGTAATAATACAAATATTGTAATCCGTATGGAATTTCCAAGAGGATAAACATCCAAGGAGAGCTCCATGTCAGAGACAGAGCAAAATTATTAAGTAATGAATACCAGACACTTAAAATCCCATACGTCATAATCTTTATTTCAAGAAGGCTAAAAAAATAGCTTCCGATCCTTCAGACCTGCAAACCAAATACAAACGGTAAAAATTACTCCAGGTTAAATTCAAGAAACGCAGTTATTGTATTGAGGGTGAGGGGAAAAATAAAAATATGTAAACTTATGATCATTTAAGGGTGGGTGTGGAGAGAATAATATTAAGGCCCTAGGATTTTTTCGGCAGACTTTAAGGTTTGTGGTGACCTGGTTTAATATACTGATTTCAGTATTTTTTTAAACATATTTGTTGTTGTCTATGTTGGCTTGGGGAAATAATAATTCTTTCAGGAAAGGTAAGGCTGGGAAAAAAACCGGGCGTAGATTGAGATTTTGATAAGATTCAACGGTACTCTCGAGGATTTTCCTTCTGAGTAAATTACTTTCTCCTTTGATGAGTGTGAAATTACTTACATCAAAATTATGGTCGAATTTATTTCTGTGCATAACTAGTACATTTGTTATCTTGTCATTTATGACGTCTCTTTTGTATATATACATATATATATATATATATATATATATATATATATATATATATATATATATATATATATATATATATGGAGAATTTCTCAGAGTTAACCTGTAGAAAAAGACAGTATGTATAAAGGTAAAAGACAATAGGAAAATTGTATTGTCAATCGACGCGTTTCGATCAATGTGGACTTTTTCAAGGCAAAGACGAAATGAATTTATTAAAAACAAAGTAACTATTAACAACAAACAAAATGATTTTAGTAACTAGAAGTAACCTCCTATGGAACCAATTGCGTGGCAAAAGATCACTTGGAAGACTTCATCACAACCACATTGACCAACTTGTAGATGAGAGAGAAGGCTTTGACTAGCTGGTCGCGCCTGAAGAAGTCAGAACTTGTGAGTGATACCCTCCTATGGAACCAATTTCGTGGTAAAAGATCGCTTGGAAGACTTCATCGCACCTACATTGACCAACTTGTAGATGAGAGAGAAGGATTTTATTAGCAAGTCACTCCTGAAGAAGTCAGAACTTGTCAGTGATACCCTCCTATGGAAACAATTGCGGGGCAAAAGATCGCTTAGTAGACTTCATCACACCTACATTGACCAACTTGTAGATGAGAGAGAAGGCTTTGACTAGCTGGTCGCTGCTGAAGAAGTCATAACTTGTGAGTGATACCCTCCTCTGGAACCAATTGCGTGGCAAAAGATCGCTTGGTAGACTTCATCGCACCTACATTGACCAACTTGTAGATGCGAGAGAAGGCTTTGATTAGCTGGCCACTCCTGAAGAAGTCATAACTTGTGAGTGCTACCCTCCTATGGAACCAATTGCGTGGCAAAAGATCGCTTGGAAGACTTCATCGCACCTACATTGACCAACTTGTAGATGAGAGAGAAGGCTTTGATTAGCTGGTCGCTCCTGAAGAAGTCAGAACTTGTGAGTGATACCCTCCTATGGAAACAATTGCGGGGCAAAAGATCGCTTGGAAGACTTCATCGCACCTACATTGACCAACCTGTAGATGACAGAGAAGGTTTGACTATCTGGTCGCTCCTGAAGAAGTCAGAACTTGTGAGTAATACCCTCCTCTGGAACCAATTGCGTGGCAAAAGATCGCTTGGAAGACTTCATCGCACCTACATTGACCAACTTGTAGATGCGAGAGAAGGCTTTGATTAGCTGGCCACTCCTGGAGAAATAAGTCAGAACTTGTGAGTGATACCCTCCTCTGGAACCAATTGCGTGACAAAAGATCGCTTGGAAGACTTCATCACACCTACATTGACCAACTTCTAGATGACTCTGGATGCCATCTGTAGGACCCGCCGACGGCGATGTCTGACAGCTGGGGCGGTTGGAAGGAACGAGTCAGGAGAATCCGAGAAGAATTCTCGACCTGATGATAATGATTTACACTAATGTTTAATCTGGGCCTCTTACTCTGTAACCGTCTACTCAAGGTAGAGTTTTCCAATGTAAGAGGCACAGTTTATGCGAATATGCGGGAAAGATAACTATAGAATTAAATATGTTGAGATCGGAGAAACTTCCTCTTGGGAGTCAGTTCCACAAAGCATTGGTTCATGGGTAGAAGCTGTTCAGTTGGAACGTACATCTCACGAATGGAATGGGAAGCATGGCCGGTCATGAAGGCCATGAAGGTTAGAACGGGTGGGACTAAGGAATGTAACACTAAACACTAAACACTATCCATAAAAAGAGCGATCGAGCAGCAAGAGACTTGAGATGTTTCGCCTCTGTGAAAGATGAGGGCGTTATAGGGTTGAAAATAATTCGTTACCCACAAGGACACGGAACGTATCTGGGACTCCATCGAGAGTGAAAAGTGAAGACTACACAGCTCCTGCCCACATATGGCAGTAGATGATCCTTTTCCGGCCTGATATCCAGAAATAGATTGTCTAGATGAGTTTTGCAGACATAATGCATTACTCAGGGCGCTTCGAAGTGGTGTTATGGTTAGGAAGGTTGTCTCGCTAGATCAGATACGACTGTATAGTGAGTTCGAATCCTCACTGGGTGCCACATGCTTTCGACCTTGTGCCACATCTAAGCTATGCTTAATAAATTACTTTCTTTGGGGCTTGGGCATTTCGACGTGTTGTAATGGTTAACAAGCTTATCTCGCAGGATTAATTGTAACTGAGTTGTGAGTCACCTGGTGCCTCATACTGTCGGCCTTGTGTCACATCTAGGCTACACTTAGAAAACCTCCATAATAAGATACTCTTGCAAAGAATATAATACATGTGAAATAAAATGTTATTAAATACGGTAAAGTTTGTTTTAGAAGAGTCTACATTCAGAGAGAAATTTATCAATGTTTTTAAACAATTTTAGCATCTTTTATTCTTTTGAGTATTTATGCCACGATAAAGTTTGCTAACCACACCTTGTTTGTTGCGAATGCTTCATTGTCGACTTTATATTCCGTTTCTTTCTGTCGCCAAAATAGACTAAGAGCTTTGCCCATGATATTATTAGTACGAATTGGAATTTGCTTTGGGTTACTATCCTCTATTCAAATTACAAATCGATCTTGTCTCTAAACCAATATTGCACTCCGATTACCTGTGCATTGTATACTTACACACGTAGATGCAATATTCAGTTTCTCATAGTATTCACCTGACTTTTACCAAAATATTGCCAATTCCTTTCATCTAAGCTCGCTTTCAATATTTCTTCTATTTTGGCCATGGTTATGTCTTTTAATTCTGTCCAATTCCATACGCAAGATAAATGCGTTGATTTTCTTTTTTCTCGCTTAATTGGGACATCACTCTTATTGTTAGAAAAGTTTAAAAGGCATCACTCTCGTATCATTAGACAGGGTTAAAGATCATCAATCTTATTGAAAGATGGGGTTAAAGGACATCACGCTTATTGTCAGAAATGGTTAAAGGGCATCAATCTTATTGTCAGAAAAGGTTAAAAGGCATCAATCTTATTGTCAGAAATGGTTAAAGGGCATCAATCTTATTATTAGGAATGGTTAAAGGGCATCAATCCTATTGTCAGAAATGGTTAAAAGGCATCAATCTTATTGTCAGAAATGGTTAAAGGGCATCAATCTCATTATTAGGAATGGTTAAAGGGCATCAATCTTATTGTCAGAAATGGTTAAAGGGCATCAATCTTATTGACAGAAATGGTTAAAGGGCATCAATCTTATTGCCAGAAATGGTTAAAAGGCATCAATCTTATTGTCAGAAATGGTTAAAGGCCATCAATCTTATTGTCAGAAATGGTTAAAGGGCATCAATCCTATTGTCAGAAATCGTTAAAAGGCATCAATCTTATTGTCAGAAATGGTTAAAGGGCATCAATCTTATTGTCAGAAATGGTTAAAGGGCATCAATCCTATTGTCAGAAATGGTTAAAAGGCATCAATCTTATTGTCAGAAATGGTTAAAGGGCATCAATCTTATTATTAGGAATGGTTAAAGGGCATCAATCTTATTGTCATAAATGGTTAAAGAGCATCAACCTTATTGACAGAAATGGTTAAAGGGCATCAATTTTATTGTCAGAAATGGTTAAAAGGCATCAATCTTATTGCCAGAAATGGTTAAAGGGCATCAATCTTATTGTCAGAAATTGTTAAAGGGCATCAATCCTATTGTCAGAAATGGTTAAAAGGCATCAATCTTATTGTCAGAAATGGTTAAAGGGCATCAATCTTATTGTCAGAAATGGTTAAAGGGCATCAATCCTATTGTCAGAAATGGTTAAAAGGCATCAATCTTATTGTCAGAAATGGTTAAAGGGCATCAATCTTATTATTAGGAATGGTTAAAGGGCATCAATCTTATTGTCATAAATGGTTAAAGAGCATCAACCTTATTGACAGAAATGGTTAAAGGGCATCAATTTTATTGTCAGAAATGGTTAAAAGGCATCAATCTTATTGCCAGAAATGGTTAAAGGGCATCAATCTTATTATTAGGAATGGTTAAATGGCATCAATCTTATTGTCATAAATGGTTAAAGGGCATCAAACTTATTGTCAGAAATGGTTAAAAGACATCAATCATATTGTCAGAAATGGTTAAAGGCATCAATCTTATTATTAGGAATGGTTAAAGGGCATCAATCTTATTGTCATAAATGTTTAAAGGGCATCAATCTTATTGTCAGAAAAGGTTAAAAGGCATCAATCTTATTGTCAGAAATGGTTAAAGGGCATCAATCTCATTATTAGGAATGGTTAAAGGGCATCAATCTTATTATTAGGAATGGTTAAAGGGCATCAATCTTATTGACAGAAATGGTTAAAGGGCATCAATCTCATTATTAGGAATGGTTAAAGGGCATCAATCTTATTATTAGGAATGGTTAAAGGGCATCAATCCTATTGTCAGAAATGGTTAAAAGGCATAAATCTTATTGTCAGAAATGGTTAAAGGGCATCAATCTCATTATTAGGAATGGTTAAAGGGCATCAATCTTATTATTAGGAATGGTTAAAGGGCATCAATCTTATTGACAGAAATGGTTAAAGGGCATCAATCTTATTGCCAGAAATGGTTAAAAGGCATCAATCTTATTGTCAGAAATGCTTAAAGGGCATCAATCTTATTGTCAGAAATGGTTAAAGGGCATCAATCTTATTGTCAGAAATGGTTAAAGGGCATCAATCTTATTGTCAGAAATGGTTAAAGGGCATCAATCTTATTGTCAGAAATGGTTAAAGGGCATCAATCCTATTGTCGGAAATGGTTAAAGGCATCAATCTTATTGCCAGAAATGGTTAAAGGCATAAATCTTATTATTAGAAATAGTTAAAGGGCATCAATCTTATTGTCAGAAATTATTAAAGGGCATCACTCTTATTGTCAGCAATGGTTAAAGGGCATCACTCTTATTGTCGGAAATGTTTAAAGTCTTAACCTTATTTCCGAAATAGTTAAAGCGCCTCAATATTATTGTCAGAAATGGTTAAAGGGCATCAATCTTATTGGTAATTATGGTTAAAAGTCACCACTCCTATTGTTAAATGGGGTTGGAGGAAATCACTCTTATTGTCAGAAATGGTTAAAGGACATCAATCTTATTGCAAGTTAATGTCTCTTTTTAAGTGCTTTTAATCACAATCTCCTCATTCTCAACTTTATTGCCATCCGTCCAATTCTTTGCTATCCTTACTTCTAACAAGACCTTCTTGACTTACCTCCCTTACTTTCTTTGTTGCAACTTAAAACACCAGGATGCGCCTTCGTTCTACAAACCAACGACCTATAATCCGCAGCAACTAAATGACTTCACTCTTTCATCCATTTATACCAGTTTGGATTTAAAAACAACAAATCAAATAAAAAAAATCTTTATCTTTTAATCAATTTCCAAAGACGTTAACGAAATCCGGCTTATCTATTTTTTTTTCTTTCTCTTTTATGTTTCTCTACATTTTTTCTTTTTCATTATCGTCTGCTCGAATTTTTAACTTCGTATCTTTAAATCGTTCTGTATTTCTCAAGACAGGTTTAAAGAGACAGATAGCCAGCAATACTATGTCACATCTTATTATCCGCTGCGTCGTTGTCATACTCTGGAAATTAACAGGAAGTTACATTGACTCCAAACATTCATTTAAATAGTATATATGCAGGTAACCAGGAAGAGAATATTTGGAAATTGAATCAATGAATGTTATGATTTCTGGCGACGGTCATGATATTTCTGCCATATTTTCCCGCCAAAAGCATCCTTAATTCCTTTCTTATCACAAATCAACATATTTCGATTTTGTTTATTACAACAAGTGGAGTCAAAAATAGCGGCTCGCATTGAGGAATCGGAGAGCCGAGTTCGAATTCCAGTCGAATCCATTACATTTACTTACGTGCTAATACCCTTGGGAAAAGTATGAATCCTTTTCTTCTCCTCCCATGGGTAAATAGCAGGAGAGATTCCATAGGTTTTTGGATGGCAACTGGTCTACGACAGAAAGTAATGGCAACCTACCGCGGGGAAAAATCTACTTCGTCAGTGATGTTTCTAAAGAAATAACCTGACTGATATTACAAAGAATTCAAAGAAAGAAAGTTGAAATCGTCCAAAATTAGCAGAGGAAATTTAGTTTGACATATGGATAAATATAACTAAGAAGATCTTATTGCGTCAGTCATTCTAAACGAGAGAGGTGTTTTTGCGTTGGAAACAACATTCAAAACACTGACCAGTTGGACATAGATTTAGTCTCATTCTCTTCGTATTCCATTACTAAATAAAGAAGTCAGCTCCCTCTGCCGCGCCAGGAAATTTTCACGCCGGAATCGATCCTTCAAATCTACAAATCAACCATTCGCCCTTGCATGTAGTATTGATACCATATATGGTCTGGAGTCCTTTCTGTTTGTCTCAAGGTCCTTGATAAAATCCAGAGACGGATATGCAATGTAATTGGCCCTGATCTGGCATCTCGTCTGCGGTCGATCTCTCACAGACGTGCCGTCGCCCTCCTCTATAATTTTTACAAATATTTTCACGCTAACTGCGCCGATTAGCTGCTTTCACTGGTTCCCAGATTTCATGAATTTAAGCGTTCAACTAGGCTGGCATCTCTCCCCTCCTCTTCCTGTTTCCCTGATAACTATAATCTCGAATTATTCAAATGTAATATCAATCGACGTCTCCAGATGCCCTGATCTATCCCCTATCCTTCTCTTCATCCTTTCCTCTATCACTCTTATTTACTCTAGCTCTGTAACCTCTTGCGTGCTAGTGGCTTCCCTGCTTGCCTGGGGTGAAAAAAAAACAGCTTCTTCCCAAGAATTCCTACTTAGTGAGACATAATCCTGAGATGATGTTTCCCCAAATATTATAATCTTAATCTCTTAAAGTGTTGGATCAATTGTTATCTATTTTCATTATCCTCACTTCACGGTCTTATGTTCATGTACGTCAGCTCATTCAGTAAAACTCTACCGTGAGTGACTCTTGAGTCTTGTATTGGCTAAACACTAGTAAAAGAAATACAGATAGATATGAATAGGTAGTAAACCGATAGTTGTGTTAATCTTCGAAAGCTTACATGAAAAAGCAAGCGTACCATCCTCGGCTTTTAACAGGGCTTGAAACCGAGCACGAATGTCAGTAATAAATACACAAATATGCCAGACAAAAAGGTAATATGACATATTTAAAAGAATCTTGTTAATGACTACGACAGTGAAGGGAAAAGTCCATAGGCTGACAAGGGATGATGCTAGAGCTGCGATATATTGCATGCATTAATTTCAACTCTTCTTATTAATAACTGCCTTGTTTCTTTCCGTGTAAGAGGGTGGGCTGAAAAATTCATAGGCTGACAGAGAAGGGATGACACTAGAGCTGTGAAATGTTGCATGCATTAATTTCAACTCTTCTTATTAATAACTGCATTGTACATTTGCACATAAGAGGGTCGGCTGAAAATTCATAAGCTAAAAGGTGAAGAAGCTGTCTATGAAGGAATGATGCTAGAACTCTGAAATATTGCATGCATTAATTTCAACTCTTCTTATTAATAACTGCATTGTTTCTTTCCATGTAAGAGGGTGGGATGAAAGGTTCATAGGCTGAATATGAAGGAGTGGTGCTGGAGCTGTGAAATTTTGCATGCATTAATTTCAACTCTTCTTATTAATAACTGCATTGTTTCTGTCCAGCTAAGAAAACTGAAAATTTCATAGGCTGACTAAGAAAGGATAATGTTAGAGCTGTGAAATCTTGCTTCCATTAATTTCAACTATTCTTATTAATAACGGCATTGTTTTATTTTTAGGTATGAGGGTGGGCTGAAAAGTTTATAGGCTGAATATGAAGAAGTGGTGCTAGAGCTGTAAAATCTTGCATGCATTAATTTCTACTTTTCTTATTAATAACTGCATTGTTTCGTTCCAGGCAAGACGGTACGCTGAAAAGTTCTCAGGCTTACTAAGATGGGATGATGCTAGAGCTGTGCAGTCTTGCATACATCAATTTAACTCCTCTTATTAATAAGTGCATTGCACATTTTCACGTACGAGGGTCGATTGAAATTTCATAAGCTAAAAGGTGAAGAAGCTGTCTATGAAGGAATGATGCTAGAACTCTGAAATCTTGCATGCATTAATTTCAACACTTCTTGTTAATAATGTCTTTGTTTCTTTCCGGGTAAACTGACATCTAACTTTTCAAAGAATACTTCAAATGTAACTAGTAGTGACTTCTCTTAAAAATGCACAAAATTTGGCATCAAGAAGCTGCAGAAAAGTCATTTAGTCCCTAAGGACATTTTGATGTTGACATTGTTGTTACTTTAAGGCATGACGCCCCAGCTTATCAACAGTGCAAAAGTGGGCAGCTGAATTTAGGATGTGAAGGGAGTGTCCTGAAGATGACCCAAGGTTGAGAAGTCCTGAAGCTGCCACCATGGAGGAAAACATCGATTGTCTCCAACACATGATGATGGATTGTAGACTATTGACTATAAATCTAACAGCCAATGCTATTAAACTATTGCGTGAAAGAGTTGAGAATATTCTGCACAATGCACTTGGCATGACGAAGGTTTCTGCTCAGTGGGTGCGACGTCTTCTGACACCTGATCAAAAGTGCACCAGGTTGATCACTTCACGGGAAATATGGCGACAAAGATGAGGACAATAGTCCGAATAATGTAAATAATGTACATAATACCTCATCTCAGAAATATAGACAGATACTGAAGTGCCGAAACGTTGTAATAAATATGGCGACAAAGATGAGGACAACAATCCGAATAATGTAAATAGTGTACATAATACCTCATCTCAGAAATATAGACAGATACTGAGAGGCCGAAACGTTGTAATATGGCGACAAAGATGAGGACAATAGTCCGAATAATGTAAATAGTGTACATAATACCTCAACTCAGAAATATAGACAGATACTGAAGGGCCGAAACGTTGTGATAAATATGGCGACAATGATGAGGACAATAGTCCGAATAATATAAATAGTGTACATAATACCTCATCTCAGAAATATAGACAGATACTGAAGGGCCGAAACGTTGTAATAAATATGGCGACAAAGATGAGGACAATAGTCCGAATAATATAAATAGTGTACATAATACCTCATCTCAGAAATATAGACAGATACTGAAGGCCCGAAACGTTGTAATAAATATGGCGACAAAGATGAGGACAATAGTCCGAATAATGTAAATAATGTACATAATACCTCATCTCAGAAATATAGACAGATACTGAAGGGCCGAAATGTTGTAATAAAAATGGCGACAAAGATGAGGACAATAGTCCGAATAATGTAAATAATGTACATAATACCTCATCTCAGAAATATAGACAGATACTGAGAGGCCGAAACGTTGTAATATGGCGACAAAGATGAGGACAATAGTCCGAATAATGTAAATAATGTACATAATACCTCATCTCAGAAATATAGACAGATACTGAAAGGCCAGAACGTTGTGATAAATATGGCGACAAAGATGAGGACAATAGTCCGAATAATGTAAATAGTGTACATAATACGTCATCTCAGAAATATAGACAGATACTGAAGGCCCGAAACGTTGTGATAAAAATGGCGACAATGATGAGGACAATAGTCCGAATAATGTAAATAATATACATTGATAAAGATGACCGTGACTATAACAACCAAGATGAACATGTTGAACTAAATAATATGATATGCAATAAGAAAATATCAAAAGCTTCGCGTAAAATTGAGAAGAGTATAATAACAAAGGATTCTCTTAACAACAAAGAATATTGGGTTTTACTATCAGCTCGTTTCAAAATAGAATTGCAGAAGTCGTAATGTATTTTTCGATAGACAATGGCTATCCCGCACGGGTGCAGTCCACTCTGGACAAACGAAGATAAATTTAGTAAATATCTATCAAGAAGAGGCCAAGTCCTCAGGTGGGAGATTTCAGTGTAACCTTTCGTCTTATCGATCGCTTTATACATTCCTATTTATGCGATCTGCACACGTCCGAACGCCATCGTCATCTGCGCAAAAATGGCCGATCCACGTCAACACCAATCACGCCTCTTTTTTTTCTCGATCTTTTTCTTCTATTTGCTGTTCACGTCTTGCCCGAAGCTTGCTTGACATCGGAGAAGTCGACCATTCGGTAAGATAGCACGTGTAATGTAATCACCGACGTAGCTATTTTTTTTTCTATTCTTAAATACTGAGCCATGGATTAGATGAACAAGACGCAGATGTTGAAATTTCTGTCTCTCAATTCCCTGTTCAGTCAGCAGATCGAATGACCCTCTTTCTAGAAACATCCGAAGTGAAAGATGTGTGGACAAAAGCCGCTGAATACGAGTCTAATTTTCAAATGATACATGAAAAGGATTTACTGATTACATTAAAATCAATATTCATTCATTGTTAATTAAAGAATATTTCGCCGCCCCACTTTTTCTACGCCTACTCTGGTTAGTTGGTTTCTATTTTTTAAGACCCTGTTTCAAAGATTTACTGAACTTTTCATTCACTTCTGTCAACCGTAGATAGATAAACAGATAGATATGTATAGAATGTATTAGATAGATAGATAGATAGATAGATAGATAGATAGATAGATAGATAGATAGATAGATAGATAGATAGATATGAACAGAATGTGATATGCATAGAATGTGATAGAGAGAGGGAGTATGTATGACACAATATCTTGGCCGTATTTTGAAAAATGAAAACATTTTATAAAATATACATGCAACAAACTATTTCTTATTTAACAGTTAAAATATTTCATCCTTGAAAATGGCTAAATGTATAGCCGAAAGCGCTCGGATAAAAAGAACATTCGGACAGTTTTTATATAATTTCTCATCTGAAAAGAAAATATATATATTAGATCGCAGGAGAAATTGTATAAAAACTAAATCAAACCACCTTGTCTGTCGCATTCAATGAAATGTGCATGAAAGAAGGATTGCTGCCTAAATACATAAATATATATATATATATATATATATATATATATATATATATATATATATATATATATATATATATATATAATTATATATATCTGTCTGTGTGTGTGTGTTAAGAATTGTGTATATTTCGGCAGCAATTTTTCATTAATGCATGTTTCATTAAATAATATAGACAGGTTTTGTCTATTTATTTTAAGTAAGTTCCTTTCATATTGTCTGATAAGCTTAATCACATTATCGATGAAAGACGAAAGGAAAACACCATATTGATACATGTTTAAATCCAATCTAAGCTTTAGGCTTACATAAGCCATTATCAAATATGACAATTTCAATAAATCAAGCAACACACAGACGAAACTACAATAATAGCCCGCCCTTGCTGCTTGAATAAGCTCAAAGTAACGACAAACTCGTATTTACGAGACAAGGAAGCGAAAATCGCGTCGCAGCTCATGACGTCACACATGACCATGCGAGTGTGAAAAACGAGAAGTATTAAGTATGGGAAGCCGTTGGTATAAACCAATGGCTTCTGCTATAAATTATAGGCATTTATAGGAATGTTTGTGGAGATTTCGTAGTTTATTTTGTTCAGGTTAGGTTTCAACTGTTTTATGGATATAGCTTCAAGGATTTTTCATTTTTGTTTATTGTGTTCATGTTTAAGTGTAATTGTGTTGTCAACAAGGATTTTCCGGAATTGAGTACGCGGGCAGGCATATTGTTTTAAATGTCTAAAAATGTTAGAGTTACCATTTAAATGTAGAGTTATGTTAAAAAAATATATAATACTAGCTTACCTCGGTGAAAAACTAGCGATGATTTATGAGATTTAAAATTGTTTATATTCTGCTCTCAGTCGTGTTTTGTTTTTGTTTTCATTTTTTGCATCGACATGTTTTATTTATTTCGAGGTCCACTGAAGGGTTGGAACCCACAGTTTAAAAAAAACTGGTTCTAAACACACACACACACACACACATATATTTAACATTCTTTTTATAGATACAAGTATTTAAGTAAATGCTCTGTTTATAATCGACTGGATTCGAACCTGTATCCTATACGGAACAGTCATATAGTCTGACGTGCCTTAACCGATTCGGCCACTGAGCAGTAAATTCGACTTTGCCAACCGAACGATCCTCTGTGGCCAAATCGGTTAAGACACGTTAGGCTATATGACGGTTCCGTATAGGATACAGGTTCGAATCCTGTCGGAGGACGAATATTTTCTATGAAAATTTCTCGGACATTCAGGCCGGTAAATGTTATTTAATACTGTTTATTATAAACAGAGCATTTACTTAAATACTTGTATCTATAAAAAGAATGTTAAACATAAAAATGTCTTTAGATATATATTTATATATATTACATTTTATATGCAGTGTACTTCAAGAACACACCTACCCGCTCTTTGTTAAAGAAACGCCGCTACTTATACAAAAGCTACGGTCTCGACACCGAAATAGAATTAAAACTGCGTATGTATACCTGTATGTATCTGTGTCTTTGCGTATGAGAGTGTCACCCCAAAACAAACGCAGAAGTACATTGCCCCTCCCACCAGCAAAAAAAATCAAACAAGCATAAATAGATTCAATTTTAAACCAGTTTCTCTGATGATCGCAAAAGCGTGAAACCCAGGGTCACAAACTCATATACATACAACTGAATATATATATATATATATATATATATATATATATATTGTCATGAAAAAAGGTGGAAGGAAGTGTATGAATTACCCAAAAATTCTTAACGAGTCGCATCCAACTAACATAGACATATATATATATATATATTCAGTTATATGCTTATGGGTTTGTGATCCTGGGTTTCACCGACGGCTTATTGGTAGAATCCCCGACTGACGCCAATAGAGTCGGGTTTCGATCCTAGTTAGAGGCAACCGGACGTCTATCCACACTGAAGAGCTGTGATACAGCGAAATAGTCTGTCTGTGGATGACAATATATATGCTCCTGAAAAATTCATTTCGTTTGAGCTCTCTGGGGAGGAAGTGTGGGTTTGTAAACAGTGACTATTAAGACTCATAATGCAAGACTCTTCGGTAAATCGAATCGAGTTCTCTCAGTCACTGTGTGTTTATCTAAAAATAAATACGCTTAAATTCACATTCATCCCTGCCGTGTGCCAACGGCTTAGTGGTAGAATCCCCGACTGACGCCAATTCAGTCGGGTTTCGATCCTAGCTAGATGCAACCGAACGTCTATCCACACTGATGAGCTGTGATACAGCGAAACAGTCTGTCTGTGGATGACAATATATATGGGTTAAATAGCTCCACTGCCTTGTGGAAATCTTTAAGGAAGGAGTAAACCCTACACAAAGTGCTACCTTCCGGCAACTCCTGCAGCGCGCTGGTACCAAACTGTATTGGTCCATCCTCTCCTTTGGACTCTGCTAGCAAGGCCGAGTTCTCCATACATCCAGCCCAGGCTCGTGGCGCACTAGCGCTATTCCATCGTCTCCCGAGACGGACGGATGCCGACGACGACAACGACGGATATATATATATATATATATATATATATATATATATATATATAAAGAAATATAGTTTTAAGGTGTGCTATATTTATGGGATAAACTCAATATCAGAGATAGAGCGTATGTAAATATAGATATGAAAGTGAACATTGAAGTCAACACTCAGAGGCGACAGGCTGTTTCATACTTGACGCAATCGTCAAGCGGCCTGACGATTGCGTCCAGCATGATACAGCCTGTCGCCTCTGAGTCTTGACTTCAATGTTTACTTTCATATATATATATATATATATATATATATATATATATATATATATATATATATATATATACGTGTGTGTGTGTGTGTGTGTGTGTATTTAGGCAGCATACTTATCTCAACCTGTTTATATCTATCTATCTATCTATCTATCTATCTATCTATAATTGAATAATATAGACATATTATGTTTATTCATTTTTATACAGATCCTTTCCAGTTGTCTAATTAGTTTCTTGATGTTAAGATGAAAGAGTTTTAGGTAAACCTTTTTTATGAAATGTATAATATTTTCAATACGTAAACATATATTTACACTGTAAGAAAACAAAAATATGAAATGAGATTTATCAAAATATCCGCCCTTCGCGTTGATAAATTCTGAGCATCCTCTTAGCATTCTTTCGACCAGTGAAAGCCAAGATCCACTTGTAATGTTTCGCAATTCCTCTTTTAATCGTGTCCACAAGCTTTCTTCACTACTTCGTTGTTGCTTTTTGATTCTGCAGTCCAATTAAGCCCAAACTAATTCGATGGGTTTGCAGTCAGATGATTGGAGTTGCCATTCATTGACAACCAACTTATTTTTTTCAGTTTTCTTCTGCAAATAGTTTTTACATAGCTTAGAGGTATGTTTCCAGTTATTAACTAACATAAGCACAAATCTATCACCGATCAGATGGAATAGCATGGCGCTCTAGGATACAGTAATATCCGGGTTGATTCAATATTCCTAGCACCCGATAAATATCGCCAAATGTATTGTCGGCAAAACAAACACAGATCATCACATTTCCTCTACTGTGCACAGTTGGCACAAGTAGTAATCATTCGTTCACTAGTTCTTCGCCTCACATACACTCGCCGTCCTGGGTATGACGATAAACTACATCCGCGTCCTAGGTAAGACGATAAACTACATCCGCGTCCTGGGTAAGACGATAAACTACATCCGCGTCCTCGGTAAGACGATTAACTACATCCGCGTCCTGGGTAAGACGTTAAACTACATCCGCGTCCTAGGTAAGACGATAAACTACATCCGCGTCCTGGGTAAAACAATAAACTACGTCCAGCAGCAAGGCCTCTGATCAGAGCGTTTGAGGAGCGTGGAACCACCTCATAATTGCTGGTTTTCCTAGGTCCACCCTGACCCGAGGTGGTAGGACCTGTTAGGGTCCCAGCCATCGGCAAATAGTTAACTATTACTATATTACCAGGAACAGATTTTTTGACAAAACAAAATATTACCAGCAATAAAAATTTTGTCGGCATTAAATAACCCACTGAGATTGATATGCCGTAAAACAAAATAAACCAAACCAAACCAAACCAAATACATACACTCGCCTCTGAGATCCGAAGATTTCTATTCTTGGATTCGTCAGTTCAGAAGACTTGTTTCCATTGATCAACAGTCCAGGTATTACGTTGTTTTTTTTTTTGTTTTTTTATACCCATATGGCTCACTTACGTCTAAGTAGTAGTTTCCTGGCTAAACAACTGTCATTAAGACCCACTGCAGTGTGTCTTCTCCTAACTGTTGATGCAGACACATTAGCATCACTTGTGCAGCAATTTGAGGGAATGACAGATTCCAGTTTTGAAAACTGGTGATTCTGATGAATTTATCTTGTGATTTGGAAGTGCTTTTTTGGCCGACCTGACTTGCTGTCTGTCGCTTTCGCCTGTTTCCACATTTCTCTCAATAGCGTAATGAACTGCAGTGTGTCAAACTTTAACCTTTGGGGCTATATTTCGGAAACTATAGCCTTCACAACGTAATGTGACGATGGTTTGCCTCTTCTCAGGTGATAAACTACACTTCTTGTCCATATATATTGAATCTGCAAAATTGAAATTGTTAATGTTTTTAACAATTAAACCTAAAACACATAATACCAATTAGTAAACATACATTTAGTGGTGTTCCTTTGTGCTATCACCACCACTATCATACATAGAAATTATACAACGAGCATTCATTGGCTAATCTCCTCCAATTTAGCACGCGACAAGTCTGTTTTCGCGCCTTCTAAGGTTGACCCTGTCACGTGATACAACATACTATAAAAATCAGACACGAGTAATTCTCGCTCTCTTTACTCACTCGTACGTTTCATCTCTGCTGCCAAAATGTGACCCTTAAAGAACTCCCGACTTGACTAATGCAGTCAGACATAAAAGAACTTTACAACAATCACGCAAGTACAATTCTTAACTCTTACCAACTTGTCCAATAGACAATCTGTAACATTCAACATACTCATTCTTATAAACTACATTTTATTAGTTAATCTAATCTTTATGAGCTCAGGTACAAATATTTACAAATCTAAGAGACATAACTCTATCAAACCTTTCAACTTATATGCATGTATATCAAACACTAATAAATTCAATTGTTATGTTTTGAATCATTACATTCTGTCTTGTATTTTATACCATGTGCTATTTTACGTCAAATATAAATCTCATTGTGACCACCACATTGGATAGCGACCTCCATCATAATGGCATGATTCTTTCCACACCTTTCCTAGACAAAAATAAAATAATTGTGACGAGACTCGCAACATTGCACGTCCACAACATATTTGGTGACGCCGACATTCACCGCTACAATAATAGAAACCTCTTCGTTTAGGAGCCGGCTACACCTTCATCTGACAACGCATAAGGATTGCCAATAATGAATCTGGACTCCGTTGTTGCAAAATAGCGGGCTCTAAAAGAATTTCGAGTCAGCCTCCTCACACTCCGAGTGCCGGGTAAACGAAGTACTGCAAAACGATTATTTCATCGAATGTACCCAAAATTTGTGCAATGTGTTATTTCATGTAACGTTACCCCAAAACTATGTATATTTATAAAATTGAACTTAAAAGTCGGCTTTGAAACATAATTTTGTAAGTCACCTTAAACTTTTGGAGGATAGTATATATATATATATATATATATATATATATATATATATATATATATATATATATAGTGGTACTAATTTGGAAAAACCTTAGGTATTTCGCCTTGTGATTGAACAAACCAATGTCCAAGGAAAAATGAGGAATAAAAAAAGAAAGAACTAAGAACATGAAATTGAGGTGAAAACAATCGTCCAGAATCCAAGCTCAGAGTCCATAGAAAAAAAACCCTCCAATACGAGTAAAAATAACAACGTAAAGTGCTCAATACACGAAGTAGAGCAAACCTAATATAAACCTAAAGAGCCAGGTAAACCTACCTGGGTTTCACCTACACGGGTCGTCAGAGTATACTGGCCAAAGAGGATAAAAATATGGAACAGAATATATAGCTTAAACCAAAAACAGCCAGGACCACGTGACAAAAAAATAAATAAAATAAAGAATAAAAAATAAATTGAAAAATATATTGTTTGATTATTTTGTTAAATATTTGTTTGATTTTTTTTTTTCACACTGATTCGTTCTTGAATGTCGTTCCAGAAACTTATTGCATCTTTTTGTTGGCAGTTAGTAATAATTCCACTCTTTTTAAGAAACACATTTTCTACGATCTTCAGTCCTGTAATATGTCATTTCGCCCTCTATGAATGGCTTGTAATTACTTATTATCACAGCGTTTCGACCGGTGTACCGTCCGTCCTTCCGCAGGTGTATATCGATTTACAGTGAAATCTGAAATGAGCCCTTTATTTAATCTACAGGAGTAGACAGTTCTCGTTAAACTGCCCATGTTTAGGGATATCTAGTCTAGTTATTATTTTTAGTGCTGTTCAATCCTGTTTCAGGGATTGAACTGACCGTTTAATTAATCTATGGAGGTAGACTGTTCTCGTTCCACTGCCCATGTCTAGAGATATCTCGTCTACTTCTTAATTTTACTACTGCTAATTTATTGCTCGTCCTGTCCAAGTAGACACTGCCTGGCCCAGTGATTGAACCCACAACCACTATCTCACGAAAATGGCTTAGTAGATTAAAGTGCTGGTTCGTAAATCTGGTAACATAGTTGTTGCGAGAAAAAGCTGTGTGAGTGGAACTTCCTCTTTACAATTGGAATACAAGGGAAACGTGGATGATTCGACACTTTTGAAGTAGTATGGTGGGTCCTAGTTATAAAGGTCTATACTGGAGGAACTAAAGAGCTATGGAAATAGCGTCTGATAAGCAAACATCTCACGTTGCGTAGGAAAGAGGTTCCATAATGTAAAATAAATCTCCCCCCCCCCCACAAAGCTGAGTAAACCATTTGAAATTCTATCAAGGCTGAAAAGTGTGATTGTGCAGCTTCAGCCCATATATGGCAACAATACTCAATGTTTTGCTCTAATCTGACTCTTGGAAAAATAAATCATCACGCTAATGTAGCCGGTAATACAGTAACAGAAAAAGTCACAGTAAAAGTCACAATTTGAGCTAGGAAAAAAGCGACAGAAAATGATACAACCTTGTTTTGTGATATATATATATATATATATATATATATATATATATATATATATATATATATATATATATATACAAGGTGTCCATAAATTTCGTGTGCACTTTTAAAAATTCATAACTTTATTTGTATTTGCGATAGAAATAATTTGTAAAAAGAATTACAAAGAAAAAATATAGAGTTACTATATTTTTTAAGGTTTTATTGAAATTTTATTTAAGTTTTCACATGTCCTCCATCATTAGCAATACAAAGGGTAATACGATTTTGCAGTTCACGGAAAACTTTTGCCAACTGATTTACAGTAATGCCTGAAACCACATTAGTTATTTTAGCTATACTTAAAACTAGGTATATTAAACTTTATAACATTTTTTACAGATTATTTCTATCGCAAATACAAATAAAGTTATAAATTTTTTAAAGTGCACACGAACTCTATGGACACCCTGTACAAGGATCCAGCGCAGAAGATCTTTTAACCACACTTATTAAAGTCAATAATTTCCATAAGCGAGAGGCGTAAAGAATATTTTCATCTAATTCCAAGTCTTGTTGATCCAAAACAACGCTGAGATCCGAGATTTTCGCCTCCTGGATATGACGAAAAACTACGCCCGGCACCAAGGCCTCTGATCGGTAGGTTTTTAGGAGCGTGGAACCACATCTTAATTTCTCTATTTCTTCAGTCCACGACGACCCGGGTGTACTATCACCTGTTAGGTTCCCAACTATGGGCAAATAGTGAACCCCAAAACTAGGCTCAAATCACTATGAAAGTATAAAAATAGATTTTTATATTAAAAATATCATGAATATTTTTTTGAAAATATATTACTAGTAATACATTTTTGTGAAAGGAATTACTAATGCTCCCAAGAAAATAAAATTTGGCATTAAATTACTCATAAGGAGTTGAAACACAAACAAAATCAGGGATTTCAACTATTCCCGCCGTCTTCAGGGTTAGGGATTTAAAGTAAGTCGTAGAAACATTGTCTTGTTTCTTCTTTTTCTGTGAATTTTAACCCGTGACTTTTTTCCTGGATACGACACTACTTCCTGCATCGGTAAGATGAGTCGACTATTGTCCCAGTATGTTTAGTAAAATATCATATGTAAAAACTCCATTTGAAGTCTGGAGTGAAATTCAGATTGTTGGTGTTGTTTTTGCTGCTGTTGTTGTTGTTGTTGTTGTTTTTGCTGCTGTTGTTGTTGTTGTTTTTGCTGCTGTTGTTTTTGCTGCTGTTGTTGCTGCTGTTGTTTTGCTGCTGTTGTTGTTGCTTCTGTTGTTGTTGCTTCTGTTGTTTTTGCTGCTGTTGTTTTTGCTGCTGTTGTTGTTGCTTCTGTTGTTTTTGCTGCTGTTGTTGTTACTGTTGTTCTTGTTGCTGCTGTTGTTGTTACTGTTGTTGTTTCTGCTGTTATTGTTGTCAGGATAACAGAAGATGTAAAATTCTTTCGGACTTGAACGTTTTCAACCAATAGAAGCCAAGAAAGCAAATCTTTTCATTAAAAGTAAAGACGATAAGAAATGTCGCTGTCCCAGCTGACAACAGAAGGAAAGTGAAATTTAATGAAAGACTCTGCACAAAATCTGACCATTGTCAAAGAACTTAAGAATTCTTTTTTTTCTTCTTTTTGTCGATATATTTTTCTTTCGTTCCCAAATCCTCTTGCATGTTATCCGACACCAAAGATTTATTTCGGCTATTGGGTCGACTATCAACGCCACTCAGGAATAGATTATCCCCAAATCCTTTTTATTGAGCCAGTCAAAGGCAATTCCAAAAACATTCTAAATGTAATGTTTCTTTTCTTTTATTTATTTTCAACAAGGTATCTTTCTTTTTCATGCTTTTGATTCCTTTTCGCAATATTTTTCTTTTGTTCTCTTTGAATTTATTATTAGTGAAACTAAACACCATTGTTTGTGTTTTTCGTAAGAGTAAATTGGTGTACGAATATTACCAACAAGAATTTTATTTCTTCCTTTCCATTTTTCATTGTTTCCACCTTCTTTCTTTATATCCCCCATTTTCTCTTTCGTTCTCAGTTATTCTTTTTTTCCTTTTTAACTATTTTTCCTTTACTTTTCATTTAATTTTTGTGCTTATTCAATATCTTCTATTTTTCTCTTTCTTTGACTGACTTTCTTCTTCCAATATATCTTTCTTCTTCTTCTTCTTTCCATGTCACTTTCTTTCCTTCATTCTTTCTTTCTTTTTTATCATTACTATTCTTGTTAATTGCTCTTCTCTTTTCTTCTTTTTAAACTCCTTTCTATTTTCCTTTTTATTTCTCTTTCTCTCTTTCCTTCCTATCTCTTTATATATATATATATATATATATATATATATATATATATATATATATATATATATATATATATATATATATATATATATATATAATAAATCCTAAAGAGCCACGAACAACCTGCCTAAGTTTCACCTGAACGGATCTTCAGGGTAATTTGTTTTAATATACTTCCAAGTTGAGCTATCCGAAGTTTTTTACCAACCGAGTATTACTATTAGTGTATATATATATATATATATATATATATATATATATATATATATATTCAAACATATATTGTTAATATACAGACAACGAATGTCTATTATGTTTGAATATGAGCCGTTCTAAGCTTCGTATATTTGCTTTAATTTCCGGTTATATGGACATTTAAATAAAGATATTCACCATCAAAGATGATATTCTGTTATGTTGACATAGAAGATTGCTATGCGACGATA
This sequence comes from Acanthosepion esculentum, assembly GCA_964036315.1. Lineage (NCBI taxonomy): Eukaryota > Metazoa > Mollusca > Cephalopoda > Sepiida > Sepiidae > Acanthosepion > Acanthosepion esculentum. The sequence continues at coordinate 88,905,725 of OZ038504.1, forward strand.
ACGGTCGAGGAATATCAGATGCATGTCGTAAATTCATGATGCGGTTCTATATATATATATATATATATATATATATATATATATATATATATATATATATATATATATATATATTGAAGTTATATGAAGTATATATGACTATTAACATCGCATAGCAATCTTCGATGTCAATATAAGAGAACATCATATTTGATGGTGAATATCTTTGTTTAAATATATATACAACCTCTGAAGATGGCTCATATGAGCCGAAAGCTTAGATCAAGGAACAGCATTATAAAATATATCAAAATCTGTGAAAACATTTGTCCTTATTTTCTCCCGAAATTAAAGTAACTCTACGAAGCTTAGAACGGCTCCTGATCAAACATAATTGAACCCCATTGTTTGTTATATTTAACAGTATATGTTTGAATAATGATCTGCTGCCCCAATGCACTATATATATATATATATATATATATATATTGCCTTCGAACAAATTTTTATAAGATTTTCAATACTTGACATTTGAATAGATGATTAGCTTTCACGCGCGATTAAAATTTATGATATATATTTATATATACGTAACTCGAAAAATTCACTCAAAATTCTCATGTACATTCAATTAGTCACACATTTCGCGTTTTTATTTGTGTATACAATATTACAAAATAATACTTAACGATTTGCTTACGTGCAGCAACAGGTGCAACTAACTTCCTGCCTTTATTTCATGCAACTGACTACCGGAATTTCATATACACACAGTGAAAACAATGTAAACTTGTGTCACATACGTCTGCACACTTACGGATGCATTTTCCGTTTATTTTATACTAACGCAATTCATTCAGTTGTACTGTAAAAACGATACAAAAATATTTTGCGTGAAGTTATTCACAAAGAATCTGTGTAATTCATTTCTTTCAATTTGAAGGAAAAATAATACCAAAATAAATAAAAATTATTAAAATGTGTAGATCCTTGTTTGAAGATTAACGTAATTCTTCGTTTATACACACATATTCCGATACATATATATTCGGATATCTGGCCTTTCAACGCGTCTTGCTATATGTCTCGTGGGCGGATTGTGAATTTTAAATGTTTTCACGTTAAAAATGACAATGAAGAAGAATTAAATACATTTTCGCTATTTGAGAATCTTTTACGCTGTGTAACTAAAAAAATACTGTGCTGTTTATTGTGATGGTGCCATAGCTGAGAGAACTGTCTGCTAGTGGTTCACTACGTTCAAGAATGGAAATTTTGATCTGGAAAACTGAGAACGTTCCGGTAGGCCTACATTCATTGAGGATAACCAAATCGAAATACTGATTAACTAATCGAGGAGAAAATAGCAGAGATAATCCCCGCCTCTCATATAAGCGTTGTAAATTTAAAGATTGATTAATTTGTTTGTTTAAATCAATATTTATATCAACTCTTTATGGGTCATTTAATGACGAAATTTAATGTTCTTGGGAATCTTGACGTAATAAAATTATGATATATATTATTCTGCTTTCACAATTGAATACATGGTAGATGATACTCAGCTTTTGTGAATATATGTTTGTGTCGACATGACTACTCGCGACGGTGATCTGTGTGTTTATGTTGTAGTTTTGTTGAAATTATATTTTAGAATGCAGTTTGATTTCTTTAAGAAATTGCAGGATATTACATGGATTGATGCCATGTAAGAGTTCTTTCATGTTGGTTGTTTGGTTGATTTTGTTTAGCGGCATATCAACACCTCTATGGGTTATTTAATCCCCATATTTCGTACGTAATATTTTAATTTGAACTACAGATAGTCTGTACTTAATTTTATACTGTAAGTATTTCTTTATATATATAGTTTATAGATAATAAACTATATTGCTGATAATTTTACAATAAAAATGTAATATTGATGTTCGTTTTCGGGTTCATTATTTACCCATGGTTGTGACCCTAACAGACACTACAGAGTCAGAATGGACCTGGCAACAACCGTAATTAAGAGATGGTTCCACGCTCTCCAAAACTCCCAATCTCTTGATCAGAGACCTTGCTGCTGGATGTAGTTTATCGTCATACCCAGGACGAAGCATTTGAAGAAACATGGATAGTTGAACCCCTCCAATATTTCGATGGGCCATGATTTAACGGTAGAAGATTTAATGGGCCGCATTTCCATCAGTGATCCTCTGCTTAGCAGCAACAAAAACAACCCGTTTTTTTATTTTTGTTTGTTTTTTAAGAACGATCACGGGCAATGGAAAATAGGCTTCAACCAGCAAGGCTCAATACAAACTGTTTCAGGTGAATCAATAAAATATGTCGAAATCTTTTCATACCTAGAAAGCGAAATAAATTCTACTGAAAACTATGTGAAAATTAGCATAGCTAAATCCTGGGCCGCCTTGAATCAAATAGTTAAAAACTAGTTTCATCAGTTCAAACCTTTACAACTAGGACCATCAGGCCACGTACATCGAGTTGAATCATTCGCATTCCCTTTATATTCCACTGGTCAGACATCGAATCTTCCCTAGCACTTCTAGTTTGTCCAAGAGATTCTTGAGAAGATAATTCCCCGATCACTATAATCTCAAACTGTTCAGGTTTAGGACCAACTGTTACCTATCTTACATATCCTCATAAACTGTACCTACTTCTTCCTCTTCTGTGCATGCAACAACTTAATTTAGTAATCATCTTCCTTGAGTGGCGCTTGGGCTTTATATTACCTTTAGTAAAATCAAATAAGGGAAAGCTTACTTAAGAAATATTAAAACAAACTATTTAATAATATTTTTAAAGATTTAGTACGTTCAGGTTGCAAATCGATATTCTGTGAAAGAGTCGACAGATATGGAATATGCAGATTATCTAGCTTTCATTGCAGACGCCATTAGCAATAACACAGTTCTCCTAAATCATCTAGAAAAGGCTGCCAAAGATATTGGCCTCATGTCAATGTCTCTAAAGCTGGATTTATAGCAAGACTCAATACAAACTGTCTCAGGTGAATCAATTAAATTTAAACGACAATTTATCCATCGCGCACTGTATATAGAAAATGTACATGTATACAACGCGGCTGTACAAGTCCAATACCCTCCAAAGGACTTTCTCACAACCACTCAGGATGTTATTGGTCAAGGTGAGTCAATGGCAGACGAGGAAGTAAATTGTGAATATATGGAGGGTAGATATTGATTTTCTAAGCATAGTTTAGATGTGGCACAAGGCCGAATTTAGGGGGCACCCAGTGAGGATCGAACTCACTACTCAGTCGTAATTGGTCTAGCAAGACAAGCTTTCTA
>OZ038504.1:88921526-88951526 GCA_964036315.1 Acanthosepion esculentum
CAACACTAGACAGTCTGTTTCATGCTAGTGCAATCGTCAGGCAACCTAACGATTGCACTAGCATGAAACAGACTGTCGCCTCTAAGTGTTGACTTCTATGTTCACTTTTATATATATATAACACTATTTAGAAACGGCAGGTTAATTAACCAATTGGTTAACCACAGAAGTTAATTACGGGGATTACTTAAACCGATAGATATAACGAAAGACATACTGAGCGATATTCTTTTTCTTTTGTTATTTTCCCAGAACGGGGGATCGGTGAAAAGATTTTTTGTTTTGTTATTTTCAAGTTCGAATCAAGATAATCATTTTTACTTTCTCGCTGAAGTTTGATGCTGAGATATGCCAAATTCTCTGCGAGGACAAAGGAAGGAAAAAGAGAAAGAAAAGAAAGAAACAGAGGGACAAGACTTAACAACTTAGATGATAAAAGAAGGAAAAAGGCCACCCACAAAAGCGATGTTGTTTTGGGTAGTGGAATGGCGAAAATTCTGATGGTCATTGTCGTAAAAATTAGTTGATGAATCCGAGAGCTTTTGGGCAGATAAAACATTAACTGTGTCAAGATGATGAACTTATATTATCAGTATTCAATGAGTCACCTGCCGACCGCACACAGAGCCCGGCCGTGGATTGAGATGTCGGCTGGACAGGACATCTGTGTTCTGTTGAAATTCGTTTGTGATAACAAAAGCCGTGTTATTGTATTTATTTTAATTAACCCAATTTCGCCAACATTCCGTCCACTTAATGTTGGCGAAAAACTTGATTGAGGAATTCCATATGCCGTGAAGTTGGATAAAAATTGAAATTATCATTTGACGCCTATTGGCCGAATAGCCAGGCGGAGGTGATCATGTGACGCAGGGAGGAGGCCTGCCACCGCCCATTGAGAGGATAGGTATGAGATGTTACTGCGAGGAAGTGGGAAAACCGTTGACGCCCTCTAAAGTATGGTGAGATACCCATATGAGAGCAGAAGAGGGTGGGAGTGGAAGAAGATTTCCAAAAATGGAAAATGATAAGTGTTTCTGACCGAAAACAAAGAAAATCCTTATTGGGGATTTGAAATCAACGTGGTGGCCACACCACGTCCGACCCCACGCCCGGTTTTGATCGGCGTCCATATAAGCGAACGTCTTCGGGTGTTTTAGACAGTCCAGGACAGTAGAGTACAGTACAGTACAGTAAAGAGAGAGCAGTGCAGTGCAGTGCAGTTCGCAGAGAGATCCAGTCGAGCCCAAGACACAGGACTCGGAAGATAACTCCTCGCACAGGTGACCGCACGATTCCATGCCTTCCGACTTAGACTTCTAACCAAGAACAAATTTGTTGAAGTCCGACTTTAGATTTCCCACCAAAGCAAGTTTCCGACTTAGACTTCTAACCAAGAACAAATTTGTTGAAGTCCGACTTTAGATTTCCCACCAAAGCAAGTTTCCGACTTAGACTTCTAACCAAGAACAAATTTGTTGAAGTCTGACTTATATTCTCCACCAGAGACGACTTTATTGAAAAACAACCCAGATATCTAGAAGTAGCTAAGACCGCAAAAAGTGTTACAATCCACTTTTTTTTTCTTCGGGCTGGGAGAGAAAGAGAGAGGCGCACTCCTGTAACTCAACAAACCGACATAAAATTAATCACTATTCCTAACCAGTCGCTCGCCTTGAAGTTGTTGTTTGTGCTTTTGTTTTTTGTCTACAATTATTGTGCAGTATCACCTTGACCCGGATTCAGCTGTCACTACGGCCCGACGTTTGATTGATCTCGTCAACCTAAGATCAAATCACAACGAGGGTAGGTTGAATCGAGATCAAAGCAGTTGCTTCGGTGACCAGGCGTTGGAAGCGAGCCGAGTACGACAAGTTGGTACTAGAACCCAACAAGACTTCAACCGATGTCCCAGGGTTAGCCCGTCACAAAGGACCGACGTCACATTTGGCGTCGTGACCAAAGAAGTTCGGGTGTCACACACACATATATATATATATATATATATAAATGTAAAAGACAATAGGAAAAATGTAATAGTTGCCGACGCGTTTCGTCCAATGTGAACTTTTTCAAGCCAAAAACGAAATGAATTTATTAAACAAAGTAACTAATAATAACAAAACAAAATGTCCCTAGCAAGTGGAAGAATTTAGACAACGCTATTTTCATGCTGTTAACTGAAAATTATGTCATCTACTGTCATGTGTGGAGATATTCAGTTAACAGTATGAAAATAGCGTTCTCTAAATTCTTTCAGTTGCTAAGGACATTTTGTTTTTGTTATTATTAGTTACTTTGTTTAATAAATTCATTTCGTTTTTGCCTTGAAAAAGTTCACATCGGACGAAACGCGTTGGCTAATATTACAGTTTTCCTATTGTCTTTTACATTTATAAATATTGTCTTTTTCTACAGGTTAACTCTGAGACATTTTTCATTAATATATATATATATATATATATATATATATATATATATATATATATATATATATATTACATTGCACAACTCGCAGTTTCTTACGTTCTGCATTCGTCAGGTGCAATTGTTTGTGTTAACACCACTTCTTTAATATTTCTGCTTATTGGGTAATATTTTATTGCAGGTATGGATTGTAATTATTATTGTAAAAATATTTAAATAAATTATAGTTTAATTTGGGTTTTGAATTTAGGTCCAGATTACCATTTAAGATTGAAAATAACGTTGGAAATAAGAATTATAAATTCTAATTTGAAGAGACGTTGTTGTAATCAAAAGGAATGAATAAGAAAAAAATATCTTGCGATAAACAAAAATATCAAAATGTTAACCCCCAAAATTGCACCTGATGAATGCAGAACATATGAAACACCGTGTTGTGCAAGGAATGTACGATATTATGTCTATTTCTTAATATATTAATAACTCTTTTATTTAACATAGATAGATAGATAGATAGATATGAGCAGAGATAGATAGATAGATAGATAGATAGATAGATAGATAGATAGATAGATAGATAGATATGAGCAGAGATAGATAGATAGATAGATAGATAGATAGATAGATAGATATATATGAGCAGAGATAGATAGATAGATAGATAGATAGATAGATAGATAGATAGATATGAGCAGAGATAGATAGATAGATAGATAGATAGATAGATAGATATGAGCAGAGATAGATAGATAGATAGATAGATAGATAGATATGAGCAGAGATAGATAGATAGATAGATAGATAGATAGATAGATAGATAGATAGATAGATAGATATGAGCAGAGATAGATAGATAGATAGATAGATAGATAGATAGATAGATAGATAGATAGATAGATAGATAGATAGATAGATAGATAAAATGAAACAGAGAAACCGCGTGGTAGAGAGAGAGAAAGAAAGAGAATAAGATTAAGACTGAGATGGACAAGATGATAAAGTAAGTATAAAAAACTCACATATATATATATATATATATATATATATATATATATATATATATATATATATATATATATATATATATAGATAGATAGATAGATAGATAGATAGATAGATAAAATGAAACAGAAACAGCGAGAGATAGAGAGAGAAAGAGAGTAAGATTAAGACTGAGATGGACAAGAAGAGAAAGAGTAAGATTAAAAAACTCAAACAGATAGATAGATAAATAGATAGATAGATAGATAGATTTGTATAGACAGATAGATATGTGTGTAGTGTTTATTGCTAGATCTTAATCAAACACGAAAAATCAACGAAATTCTTTCTGTTCATACATGACACAAAGGGGACATTAATATGTTACGTGATACTATCGCATGTTGAGGTCTCCTGTGTTTACTCAGGTCACGAAACTTTCTGTGTACGTTGCAATCTCTCTGCAAATATCAGTTTGAATCCACACGAAACATGTCGTATATACAATATCTGTCTACATTGTTCAGCATACATACTTGGCATCTTAGATAGATAGATAGATAGATAGATAGATAGATAGATAGATAGATAGATAGATAGATAGATAGATAATGTATAAACCGAGATCGATAGATAGATAGATAGATAATGAACTGACTGAGATAGATAGATAGATAGATAGATAGATAGATAGATAGATAGATAGATAATGAACTGACTGAGATAGATAGATAGATAGATAGATAGATAGATAGATAGATAGATAGATAGATAGATAGATATGAATAGACCGAGAGAGATAGAGATATATAGAGATGGATAGAAAGACTGATTCGAATATATATATATATATATATATATAGAGAGAGAGAGAGAGAGAGTGGGGGGAGGGAGAGATAGATAGATAATGAACAGGCTGAGATATATAAATATGAACATAGTGAGATAGTTATGAACATAGTGAAATAGATATATAGATAAGTATATGAACAGACTGAGATAGATAGATAGATAGATAGATAGATAGATAGATAGATAGATATGAACAGACTGATATGAACAGACTGACACACAGACACAAACACTCTCTCTCCCTCACACAGAAAAATCCGAGTATACAGTGGGTAATTCCAGGACAGCCATAAAATTTCCTTCGAAATTGACGGGTAATAATTAATGATGTCGAATTGAATTAAGGTGCAATTGATTTTATCCTTTATATTGGTCAATCCCAGGTACTCCTTAATTTGTTTATTAATTGTTCCCAGGATTTTTACTAAATTTACCAATCTCTGGTTTGATTTATTATCTAAGGGGGAAAGCAACATAATTATGGATTTAAAAAAATCTGTACTCATTCATAAATAGTCGATAAAATACAGGAAACAATTTTGATATTATAATGGGAACGTTGGACTCTGCAGAGTCTTCTGATCTTGTTGGTTTATTTATTTTATATAATCTCACTACCGACCGTAAAATTAATATAGAAGATATTGGATTGTATAGGGATGATAGCCTTATGGTTGTGAGGAAGCCAACAACCTTCAAAATGGACAAGAGTAGAAAAATAATATATGGACAATTCCAGTGCCTAAATTTAAAAGTTATTGTTAATACTAAATTAAGAAAATGTAAACTCCTCGATGTAACATTAGACTTAATGAAAACATTTACCAACCTCATAAGAAACCAAATAGCAATCTTTTATATACGAGGGTCATACAATAAATAAGGTGAATTTTTCTGTATAAGGACTTATAATACAGATAGAAGCATACTCATGTTTTATTTTTTTGTTTGTTTTACTTCTTTTTCACATGGATTTAATTTCTTTTGCAGCTTAAAAAAAAAACTTTGAGAGTTTTGGCGATTAACAAAGATGGCCGACCAAGAAGCATGCTCCAGGATTGAACAGCGGTCAGTTATCAAGTTTTTGGTTGCTGAAGGGTGCAAACCAGTTGAAATTCATAGGAGAATGTCAACTGTGTATGGTGCCACATGTTTCAGCCAAAAAAAATGTCTACAAGTGGGCTAAATTGTTTAAAGAATGACGGAGCAGTGTTGAGGATGAAGACAGGCCTGGGAGGCCTACAGAAGTGAGGTTACCTGAGGTGATCGAATCAGTCAATGACCTCATTCAGTCTGACAGAAGGGTGACAGTGGATGACATTGCAAGGAATTGAGCTTATCTGTTGGGACAAACGCAGGGGTCATCAGTCAGAAGGAGTCATCTTGCATCATGACAATGCAAGGCCTCACACAGCAGCCCAAACGGGGCAGACCATCAACGAGCTGGGCTGGTAACTGCTCCCTCATCCCCCTTACAGCCCAGACCTTGCCCCTTCATACTTTCACCTGTTTGGTCCCTTGAAAGCGTTCACAAGAGGCACGAAGTTTAAAAGTTACGATGAAGTCAAAAGTGTTGTGAGCGACTGGCTGAGACATCAGTCCAAAGATTTTTACGCTGAGGGAATACGGAAGTTTGTGCACAGATGGGAAACGTGTGTGACAGTGCTGGGAGACTACGTAGAAAAAAAAAAGTAAGTTTCTATCTCTATTAGAAGTCCTTATACCGAAAAATTCACCTTATTTATTGAATGACCCTCGTATCTATCCGAAGTCGAATCACTCCCCCATCTATAATAAAACATCTACCTTCATCCATAGAAAAACGAATTGGTATAAATTCTGCTAATGACGAGATATTCCATTACATTGTAATTTTTGTAATAAAGCTTTAAATAATAGTTGCTCCAAATGCCATGGCATTAAAAATAAACTGATAATAAAAATACCCAGAGAAGAAAGAGAAGTAGAAAAATTATTTGGTATACACTCCCATTTAACCAAATGTTTAGTAGTAAGTTAGAACAAAAAAAATCTTGCTTTGATTGAAAAACATTTTCCAAGAAATAATCCTCTTAGCAAGATTTTTAATAAAAATATCCTATAACTAAGTTATAGTTGTACTGAAAATTTAGAAAAATTATAAAAAACAATGATAAAATTTTAAGTAAATATTTAAACCAGAATCAAAAAATGTTGTCCGGAAAAGAGAATAAATAATAGTAATGAAAAATTATGTAAATGTAGGAATCCTATAAATTGTTCATTGAATAATAAATGCCTTACAGAATCTATAGTTTACCAGTGTACTATTTCATCCATTAAAAATCCAGATATTAAAGATTTCATATTGGAAGCACGAAAAATGATTTTAAATGAAGATGTCTTAATTCAAAAACAATGAGTATCGTAACCAAGCATTCTTATCTAAATACTTTTGGCATTTAAAAGAAACAAATAAAAACCCCACTTTAAAATGGAAATTATTTTTTTTTAAATCCGAGAACTTGTAAGTCCTTAAATGACCCATCACATTTGTGTTTACATGAAAAGTTATATAGTATTAAGTTTCTTAAAAATAAAGATTAATTAAATCAACAAAAAGAAATAACTGTTTTTGTAGGCATTGCATTATGTACACTTTAAAACATAATCAAAAAAAAATTTCATAATTATATACCTATTATTTGATTACAATTAAAAAAACGAGTTCTTAATTCCTAAATTTATATTTAAATTTTAACAATGATATATCTAATGTACCATTAAATATATTTAGATCTTTATAATTAAAAATATAAATATATAAAATACGATTTAATTATATTTAAAGCCCATTATAATTAATTATATATAATTATATTTAAGTCCCAATGTATTTTAAAAAATAAATTAAAATATAAATATAAATGCCAAAATTAACCCATTGTCCGATATATATCAGTCCTTGAATTTTAATGTATCTTATAAGTTCCTAACAAAGGTAGACAGGGTGACACGTTTCATCCAGTAATGCGTACATTGGCAATGAGAAATTACATCCCTACATCAAAACTTTAACCTACATTTTCACTTTTCCATCTTAGATTAGACCCAGTTTCCTGATTCGTCAAAAAAGACAGCAACCATTTAAAATGTTGAAATCTCATTACCTTCCAACTTAACCTCTTAAATATAATATTACATTCCCCAAAAAGTAAATCATTTTTCTGAAGCTGTTCAACATCGCATGAAAATGGAACAAAAATTTTAATTTTAATTTTTACTTCCGAAACAGTAATTTCTGTGTCGCGATGAAAAATATTTTTAAATAATAATAATATTAATATATAACTAGATAGATAGATAGATAGATAGATGGATAGATAAAGAAGAGATTTAGATAGATAGATAGATAGATAGATAGATAGATAGATAGATAGATAGATAGATAGATAGATAGATAGATAGATAAAGAAGAGATTTAGATAGATAGATAGATAGATAGATAGATAGATAGATAGATAGATAGATAGATAGATAGATAGATAAAGAAGAGATTTAGATAGATAGATAGATAGATAGATAGATAGATAGATAGATAGATAGATAGATAGATAGATAAAGAAGAGATTTAGATAGATAGATAGATAGATAGATAGATAGATAGATAGATAGATAGATAGATAGATAGATAATCGACAGGCTGAGACACGTAGAGCTTATGGAGCACATCCCTCTCAAAGTCCTCCAACTTGGAGGTCACCTTATCCACAGACACGTTCCCTCGAAACAGCCCTTCACCCTGGCCCTTGACTTCCTTGTCTAGGAATTTCCCTACCCAGAAAATGCTCTGTCATCACTGGCCATATACATCGCGATCTAACCATCTACCTTGTTTAGACTGCTGTTGGCCTGTTAAGAGAGATAATCACCTTTTAATACGTCTTACTTTTAATCCAGCTGAGTGTTAAGCCACCTACCACGCTAGAATAGCCGGATTAGTCACCTATGATCCGAGCATACGGCAGGCAATACTAGGTTACATGTTATCAGTAGCAGAAGTTGACAGACTTGCCATAATGAACACACACACACACACATACATACATATATATATATATATATATATATATATATATATATTCGTAAAATTCATCTATTGAATGGTCTATTACATATCATCAATGAGGTTCATTGGAGGTTTTGGGTCTTTCAACATCATACCCCCTCTCCACGGTGACCTAGCTGGTACTGATCGGGGATCGACTTGTGTACCTTCCGTAAGCTACAATTTTTTTCCATCTTCTAAATTACACACCATGCGACTCTTCTTGGCAATTTATTGTAAAATTCTTGATGACTTCCGGTTCACCAGCAATGAGCGCTCTTCCATAAAAAAAAGGGAGCAAACGCAGCCACAATTTCTAACTGATCAGGAATATGGCGGCGTGCTTGACTTGAAGTAATAAGCACAGATTTGAATCACCTCACTTAGACACACACACGCGCGCACGCGCACACACACACAGAGAGAGAGAGAGAGAGAGAGAGAGAGAGAGAGAAACGCACTCAAGCCTCACATTCTATTACACTTATCCTATTTTCATTCATATTAATCATCCGCTGAAGAAAAAGGAAACAAAAAAAATTATTTCCTTTTCCGTCTTTCTTCCTTGACCTTCCATCTATATGAGTTACACCCATGAAACACAAATCAACGCCAACACACACAGATATATATATATATATATATATATATATATATATATATATATATATATATATATATGTACAGGGTGTCTCAAAAATTGTACTCACACTCTCTCTAACATGCTTTTTTTTTTTAGTCATCAATTTGAACATTTGCGAACATGATTCTTCAATTACATTTTTCTTCTGTATTCGAAGCTATTCCATTTCACTCTATGTTCATAAATAAAGGTTTTCTCGTCATTCAAAGTGTGAGTACATTTTTTGAGACACCCTGTGTATATATATATGAAGAAATATAGTCTTAAAGTGTGCTATATTTATGGGATAAAGTGCTCAATATAAGAGATAGAGCGTGTGTAAATATAAAAGCGAACATAGAAGTCAACACTTAGAGGTAACAGTCTGTTTCATGCTAGATACAATCGTCAGACAGAGTTGCCTGACGATTGCATCTAGCATGAAACAGACTGTCGCCTCTAAGTGTTGACTTCTATGTTCACTTTTATATATATATATATATATATATATATATATATTAGGAAATGGACAAAGTCCGACAATTATTTTAAGACATTTTTATGTTTAGAGATTCTTTTTATACATACAAATATTTAAGTAAATGCTCTGTTTATAATAAACAGTATTAAATAACATTTACCGGCCTGAATGTCCGAGAAATTTTCATAGAAAATATTCGCCCTCCGACAGGAATGGAACCTGTATCCTATACGGAACCATCATATAGCCTGATGTGCCTTAACCGATTTGGCCACAGAGGATCGTTCGATTAGCAAGGTTGATTTTACTGCCTTTAAACTACAATCTTCCATGAATCTCTCACGCACATTCATATCTGCTCAAAGCGTATCCAAATGTAAACAAATGACGTCACACATTATGAAATGGACAGAGTCCGACAATTATTTTAAGACATTTTTTTATGTTTATACGTTCTTTTTATTGACACAAATATTTAAGTAAATGCTCTGTTTCTTATAATAAACAGTATTAACAATATTTACCGGCCTGAATGTCTGAGAAATTGTCATAGAAAATATGCGTCCTCCGACAGGAATCGAACCTGTATCCTATACAGAACCATCATATATCCTGACGTGCTTTTACCGATTTAACATAATTTCTATGAAAATTTCTCGGACATTCAGGCCGGTAAATGTTGTTAATACTGTTTGTTATAAACAGAGCATTTACTTACATATTTGTATCTATAAAAAAAATGTATAAACATAAAAATGTCTTAAAATATATATATATTGAAATAATTTTTTTATGGTACATAATTTAACGATAGTTCGGAAAAAGCAAAATTCATATGGCATTTTAAAAAGGCTAAAAAGAACAACCGGTTTCGTCCCCGGACTTATCCAGTTTATTTCTGGGATATAAAAAGCGTGTAAATTTAATTCATATTAATGATTACCAAAGGAAAGGAAAAATATGAATTTCAAGAAAGCTAGAGTCCAATAACATTCCGACCCAGTAAGCATTCCCTCTGTTTACAAAGGGATGACCCACGGGATCTGACATACAAGGACTCTAGAACCTTGAGGTGATATGAGGAATGGGACCTAGATTAAATCGAGAAACGGTCACCATTAAAATCAAAGACACAATTCCTGCTATTTATTACATGCTCTGCAATAGAAGAGCCAAAAGTATTAAACATATATATATATATATATATATATATATATATATATATATATATAAGTGTGTGTGTGTGTGTGTGTGTGTGTGTGTGTGTGTGTGTGTGTGTGCAGAATGTTTTTATTCAAACATGTTTGGTTAAATAATCTATTTAGTCTATATATATATATATATATATATATATATATATATATATATATAAAAGTGCTGACTTCCATGTCCACTTTTATATTTACTCACGCTCTATCTCTGATATTGAGCACTTTACCCCATAAATATAGCACACTTTAAGACTATATTTCTGCATATATATATATATATTCATGTTTGGATGAATAATCTGGACATGTTATGTCTATTTATTTTAATTTTAATCCTCTCAAATTCTCGGATCAACTTCTTAATGTTGTTATTAAATTCATTAACCCTAGAACACTAACCATTAATTAAAGTTACACCACTACTAACCATGTGTATATAATACCCGATTTTGAAAATATCAAAAAAAATATTAAATATAAATCTTTATTTGAAATATTTTACATGCTGGCACTTCAAACTTTGTACTTTGAGTTAACATTAATAGGAACTGAAAAACATATTGTTTAGGTTAGAAAATCAGGTACTGAAAATTGTAATTAAAAATAGGAAAATTTGCGCTGGGTACTATATACCCAAGGTTAGTGTTCTAGGGTTAAGGAAGGCGCCTCAGTTTTCGTCATTTCTTTTATTTTCCCAATTTTTACTATATTTGCATTGTTCAGATTGTTGTCCTCATCTTTATTGTCATATTCACGACGCTTCGGCCTTCTTCAGGTGATATACATTGGAATTTTGAACCAAAACCTGTATTTAGTCCACTGAGGTGTCCTTGGGTAAACATGGCCCAGTGGATAAAAGCGTTGGTTGAAGTAATCCATTGACTTGAACGAAAGAGTTGTGAGTTCAATATCTGGCCACAGTAGAAAACAAAGAGTTGAGTTGCTAAAGGGAGATAACTGAAACTGGGACATCATGAAGAGGCATGGCACGTGGAACTATAACAATATACTAAATAAACTTTTCGAAATTCTAACGTATATCATCTGAACAGTTCGAACAACATACATAGTGTAAATAGTCACAATACCTCATCTCATATATATATATATATATATATATATATATATATATATATATATATATATATAAGTAATTCATTGAGTCTGAAAGAAACCTCAGCAGAAAGCACTGGACGGCCGTTTCGTCCTATATTTGGGACTCATCAGCAGTGCGCATCCACTACCGAGAATTGAAACCCTGACAGTTAGGTTGTCAAGCAAACACCATACCATCGGTGACGAAGAGATAGGAAATCAGACTCAATATAGCGCCGCTCACTCACATATTCCGTGGTGGAAGTCAACTGAAGTTCTCTGTAACTATAGGACTGTTCCCCCCGGAGCCACGACTACTATCACCAAGCCGCTCAAACTGAAGCATTAGAAGCCGGATCAATCAATTATATACATATGATAGAAATATATATATATATATATATCTTTAAAGATATATTGTTAAATATAACAGACAATGAAGGTCTATTATGTTTGATCATGAGCCGTTCTAAACTCCGTGTATTTGCTTTAATTTAGGGTGAAAATAAAGACAAAAATTGTCCAAAAATTAGGTATTTTTATTAGGCTGTTCCTAAATCTTCATTTCAAATGGCCCATCTTATACTGACATAGATGGTTGCTATGCGACGATAACGGTCGCAGAATAATAAATATTAACAACAGAACCATATGCCTAGATGCAATTTCATGTGTTGTGACTAGTTTGAAATGTAAATTTATTGAGTGTGGGTTGAATGTTGGACAATTTCTGTCTATTTTCACCCGAAATTAAAGCAATTAAAACGGCTCATGATCAAACACGCACACACACACACGCACACACACACACACACATATATATATATATATATATTGTGACGAAAGACATGACTTACCTCAGAATTCGAAACGAGCGCGAACGTGTCTTGCCTGCAAAGTGATGATAAAAAGAAATATGGCCGCTATTGAAGACGCAATTTATACGCGCCTATCTCGTCCAAAACGAGACGATATTTGCACACATGCAAATTTTGGTCGTATTGGAATAGCATAAAAAGCGGAGTGCCAGCAGTACGAGAGAACCGAAGTCATTCGGCGGACAGTGTGCAATAGAGTTGGACGCATGGATTGACAGACGGACAAAGAGAAAGTCGAAGTGTAACGGCTGAGAAAGCGAGCACCGCACTGCACTTTTTGTCCCCCCCTCTCATCACCATTTCTCTCTCTCTCTCTCTCTCTCTCTCTCTCTCTATATATATATATATATATATATATATATATATATATATTGTTTTTTTGTTTCAAACTTTGGAAGTCAAATCTGATGATCCGCGGTCCTTTAAAAGGGCTGTGGTGAAATAATTTATTATATGGAACCTTAAAGTGGTCTGTTTTTATTTACATTATTAGCTCTGTAGTTACATTGAGCTCTCTGGATTTTATCTTCCTTGGGTCTACCCATACGGATTACCTAGTTTTTCGTAAACTATATATATATATATATATATATATATATATATATATATATTTATATATATATATATATATATATATATATATAACTTAAACGTTTTTTTTAATGGATTCTCTTATTTCAGTAGACGTTACGTAAATTTATTAAGCAGTGTATTTATTTATTTTCGTCTACTGGCTTGAATATTCTAGAATTTGGGTGGGGGAGAAAAATATACGCTATAAAACTAATCAACCCTTTGCAGAAAAGCCAGAAAATATTTTTGAATTGTAAGATTTTTTTAATGATTTCGTAATACAAGTCTTACTAATTAACCCATAGCTGGGGGAGAGAAGCGGTAAATAGATACATTTTCCCAAGTGTATATGAGCGTAAGTAAACATATAACGGACCCAACTTGAATTGGAACTCCAATTAACAATTCCGAACTATTATCCATCACACCACCACACCCCCCAAGATTAAGCACGTGATATTCCCAAGTCACTCGTATAGGTACTGACCAGGCCCGACGTTGCTTAACTCCGGTGTGTTTCAACTTGATGTGGTCGTAAGTAGTAATGATGCGTTCAGAGCAAGATAGAATGACAGAAATTTTCCTCTTCAGGCTGTTTTTGAATTCAGAGTTTTCCTTCTCCTAGGCTGGTTACCATTTCAAGGAAAGCGAGCACTGTACCCAACGTATGGCTTGATTACTTGTACGAAACTTAACGCAACGAACTGGGCCGAAATTCGCGCCTGGCTCGCCGATTTTTCAAGTGTATATCACTTTGTAAATAACTAAAGAAAGATTTTGAAAGTGTAAACTATCTTTTTGTAAATTCATTTAACGAATTTCTTCTTTCGTTCTTCAGTCTCAGAAACGAAGCGATTCTTTTTTTATTTTTGCCTTTCGTTCGTTTTTATTTCAGCCTGGGGTGAAACTGTTGAACATCCGGGCATTGTCATGCAGATGCATCCCGCCCGCAAAGCAAGCAGTGATGAAAAACGATTGACTACTAATCTTGACCCATTGTCTTAATGTGTGACGTCGACTGATTACGATCAAGTTACACGCTAACTTCCGGTATCACGCATTTGATTTCCTAGCGAATGGCGCATGAAAGAGACACAAGAGGACGAAATAATTCAACTCAGTCTACCAGAAACTTGAGTAGGTAGCGGGTTTAAAGTATGCGTCCTTCGATAGCCACGGATAGAGTTAAAGACAGAAAGATTTATACTAAATTTCACATAGATAGATAGATAGATAGATAGATAGATAGATAGATAGATAGATAGATATGAACAGACTAAGATAGATAGATAGATAGATAGATATGAAAAGAACTAGATAGATAGATAGATAGATAGATAGATAGATAGATAGATAGATAGATAGATAGATAGATAATCTACGCCTGGGTTTTTTCCCAATATCACTTTTCCTAAGAGAATCACTACACTCCCAAGCAAACGTACACAAGTGTATCAAGGAATCAAAAGAAAATTGTTGAATCCGCCAACACAACAATAAAAACAATATTTCCACACGTGACAGTACTTGACGTAATTTTCAGTTGACAATATGAATACAATAGCTTTTTCTAAATTCTTCCAATTGCTAAGGACATTTTGTTTTGTTGTTAATAGTTACTTTGTTTTCAATAAATTCATTTCGTTTTAGTCTTGAAAATGTACACATTGGACGAAACGCGTCGGCTAATAAGACTCTTTTCTATTGTCTTTTACATTTTTAGATAGATACATAGGAATTAACAAACTGAGATAGATAGATAGATAGATAGATAGATAGATAGATAGATAGATACTGAAGAGTCTTAGATAGATAGATAGATAGATAGATAGATAGATAGATAGATAGATAGATAGATAGATAGATACTGAAGAGTCTGAGATAGATAGATAGATAGATAGATAGATAGATAGATAGATAGATAGATAGATAGATAGATAGATAGATAGATAGATTTGTGTGCTTCGATACCCACAGAGTTTCAGGTGGATAGAGGAAACACGAATTTTGCTGGTTGGGGTGCTTACTTTCCGGCGTATATTACCTGCACGTATGTTTATTTTGATACAATTTCGAAAAAAATCGTGCGAACATCAGACAAATACTGCAAAACGAACGAGATATTTTTTAAGCAAATTCGCTGGTCCGCAGTAGATGGATCCCCTGTGCCGAGATGAATATCAGATTTTGGAAGCGTGCTGATTAATCAAAATTTGAACCATGCTTTAGGAACATTGACGCACGTAGGAATCTCTCCCCATGTCTCTAACAATAGAAACCTTACTTTCTCACGTGACCCGGCAATGAATCACAGCATCTTTTGATCATGTCAGTCCATGCCCTTTTCCTGAATATAATTAATATTTTTGTTAACGTTTGTACAAAGACAGGTGTAGATACATGTGTATGTGTTTGCATAAAATATACAGCATATATGCAGTATGTTTGTTTAGATTTAGTTTTTGAACAGGAGTAGAAGTTTATCCAATGTGTTCCAGTTGAATATTGGGTTTCCGGTTCCTTTGAAAGTTTAGTTTTTTCATCTTGGTGGCATTATCACATGGCTTGGAATAAATTCATTAAATGAAATTGTTCATAGATATATATATAGTAAAAGACTGAGATAGATAGATAGATAGATAGATAGATAGATAGATAGATAGATAGATAGATAGATAGATAGATATGAACAGGCTGACATAGATAGATAGATAGATAGATAGATAGATAGATAGATAGATAGATAGATAGATATGAACAGTCTGACATAGATAGATAGATATATAGATATGAATAGACTGAGATAGATAGATAGATAGATAGATAGATAGATAGATAGATAGATAGATAGATAGATATGAACAGGCTGACATAGATAGATAGATAGATAGATAGATAGATAGATAGATAGATAGATAGATAGATAGATATGAATAGACTGAGATAGATAGATAGATAGATAGATAGATAGATAGATAGATAGATAGATAGATATGAATAGACTGAGATAGATAGATAGAAAAGATAGATATGAATAGACAAAGATAGATAGATAGATAGATAGATAGATAGATAGATAGATAGATATGAATAGACTGAGATAGATAGATAGATAGATAGATAGATAGATAGATAGATAGAAAAGATAGATATGAATAGACAAAGATAGATAGATAGATAGATAGATAGATAGATAGATAGATAGATAGATAGATAGATAGATAGATAGATAGATAGATAGATATGAATAGACTTAGCTAGCTTTTAAAAAAAACTGCATTCTTTTTCCTTGGCCAAAATATGTATTCCAAATTTATTTTGTCAAAAAAAGTTGGGGAGAATGTTGTATTTAAATGCAGATCTCCACCATATAAATAACAGTTGATACATCTGGCGGCAAAACTATTCTCCTAACCTTGAAGTCTAAACTGCTAGATAAATACTATTGACTTCTTCTAGCTAATTGTAGCTTACGATACAATATAAACATATGTTTTATAGATATATAGTGTGTAGATGATCTACTGCAAGTGTTATATATTTTTGTATGAACCTATTTAACCTATTTAAGGGGGGATGTTGACGGTTTTAGTATTTTAAAATAGTTTTCTCCATTTGGTTTCCTTGTAGGTTTTATGTCTTACAGGTGCAAAGTGAGTCCAAATATATATATGATCAGTTGTAAACATTATATGATTTGGAAAGCAACTACTTCTTGTAAATATTAGTTGATCTTCATACTTCAGCAAGTATGAAAGGTTGAGGTATATTTAGAGTTAGGTACTTCATGTTGCTGCTTCAGCGAGTTCGATCTACTCGAGTGATTCTCATACGGAGCCCCAAATACATGGCCTTATGCGAGACTGTTGAAACTTGACTACTGCATGGAATAATAATGCAAACACAAAATGTAGTTAGAATAAAATGTATTGAAACAAGAAAGTGTACACAATATTTACATATAGTCTTTTGTATATTCCTGGGAAGACCATTCCTGGAGAATGTGTTGACTAAGTCGCAGTCGGGCAGAGTCTCTAGTTGGATCTCTTGATTTGCCTCCCTGTCTTCCGGTACCAACCATATTTATATCGTCGGTACTCCACTATGCAAATTAGGTGGATCCTACCACAACACAGACTAAGCCGAATAAATACTTACATCAAAATTTTCTAAACTACTTTGGTTGCAAGAGAATCTACGAACAATTTATTTAGTATTGCATGTCCACTATTTAGCAGTCGATGTGCCATGAGAATACGTTCATTATCCCAATGAAAGTGTTTTACCCAATATTAAATACGAGATGTGTCTATCTGAAAAGTATCTCGTCATAAGTAATATTTGTTTAATCATTTCACCCCAAGCAAACTGCATTCCTTTTCTTTTGCCAAAATAAAGTATTCCAAATGTCAAGAAAAATGTGGGGGAGAATGTTGCAATGATATGCAAATCTCCACTATATAAATAACAGTTGATACAGTTGAAGGTAAAACTAGTTTTGACTTTGAAGACTAAACTACTAGATAAATAGTAGTGAATTCTTCTAGCTAATTGTAGATTACAACACAGGGTAAACCTATGTTTTATAGATATATAGTTTGTAGAAGATCTCCTGCAGGCGTTATATATTTTTGTATAAACCTATTTAAGGTAGGACATTATATTGCCGGTTTCAGTATTTTAAAATAGTTTTCTCCATTTTGTTTCCTAGTAGTTTTTATGTCTTACAGGTGCGGAGTGCGTACATTCAGCTAAAATGTGTTTCACCGTAAGTGCAGCTTGGCATGTTGAACATGGTGATTGGTCTTCATCCTTCAGCAAGTATGAAAGAGTGAGGTATGTTTAGAGTGAGTTAGGTTGCTGCTTCAGCGAGTTCGATCTACTCGAGTGATCCTCATACGGAGCCCCAAATACATGGCCTTATGCCAGACTAAGCCGAATAAATACTTACGCCAGAATTTTCTAAACTACCTTGATTGCAAGAGAATCCACAAACAATTTATTTAGTACTGCATGTCCATTATGTAGCAGTCGATGTGCCATGAAAATACGTTCATAATCCCAATGAAAGTGTTTTACCCAATATTAAATACGAGATGTGTCTGTCCGAAAAGTATCTCGTCATAAGTAATATTTTTTTTAATTATTCACCCCAAGCAAGGTGATAATGCTACTAAGACGTGAGGGGGTATTGTGAGTGAAAGCAAATGAGGAGATTTTAGAAGGACCCGGAAACCTAATCCTAAACAAGTAACAAGTGATAAACCTCTACACCTGTTCGAAAAACCAGGGAGAAGTGTGAGCCGGACGACATCGACAGAAACGGTTATGCGATCTTGGTGTGATTTCGCAACCAGCCAGGGAGGGGACCTGCACGTTAAGGCATAAACACTTTCCCATGGCATTACTCTATTGGCAATGACATCTCATGACGTGAACTTGTGAGTTGCATTCACGAAGACCGAGCCAACAGATTCTTTAAGTCCCGTGTATTTTCCTAGGTGTTATCTCGCCTCACACTTTTTTCTAGTTATTTCGCCTCAAAACTTTTTCTAGTGGTTATTTCGCCTCACATTCTTTCCTAGTTGTTATTTCGCCTCAAACTTTTTCTAGTTGTTATCTCGCCTCACACTTTTTTCTAGTTGTTATTTCGTCTCACATTCTTTCCTAGTTGTTATTTCGCCTCAAAACTTTTTCTAGTTGTTATCTCGCCTCAAACTTTTTTCTAGTTGTTATTTCGCCTCACATTCTTTCCTAGTTGTTATTTCGCCTCAAACTTTTTCTAGTTGTTATCTCGCCTCAAACTTTTTTCTAATTATTTCGCCTCAAAACTTTTTCTAATTGTTATCTCGTCTCACACTTTTTTCTAATTGTTATTTCGCCTCACATTCTTTCCTAGCTGTTATTTCGCCTCAAAACTTCTTACTGCGTAATAAATCATCAGTCTTCAAGTTGAGTTGGTTTTATAAACAAAGATCGATAGCTTAAAAAGCAAACAGCATAAGAAACGGCTACCAGCTTCTCTTCATTAATGATATTGGATAAATCCAATTTTGATGGAAGGCAATTTTCAGTGAAAATTCCTGCGCCAAGAAACGGTAAGCGAAGTGGAACACTTTGGCGATGCGGTTGGGTAGGGGGTAAAAGAACCCGCGTTAATTTTCAGCCATAATGCGGAAACATAATTGCTTAGTCGAATGCGCATGCGTTTATCTCATACTAACTTCTACTTCCGCTAGCAGGCTCTGGATATTTTGGTGGGTTAAAGAAAAAATATAAAACTAGAAAATAGTGAAGATGGAAATCAATTTTAAAAAGAAAAATGGAGATAAAGAATAAAAATGTGTTTATTTTTCTAAGATAAGTTATTGTCACTAATTAAATTGTTGAGACTGTCATATTCACGACGTTTCGGCCTTGTACGCTCCGGCTTTCGTCAGCTGAATGGAATATCGAACCGAACTTGTCCACCGGAGAAAAATTGTTCTAGTTCCACAGGCCATGCCACGTCTGGATATCTCAGTTTCAGTTATTTCTGGACACCTGGGCCACTGGATAAAAGCGTTGATTGAAGCAATCCATTGACTTGACCCAAAGAGTTGTAAGCTCAATACCTGGCTACAGCAGAGTTAACTTACTAAAGGGAGATAACTGAAACTGAAATTGAGATATTCGAAATGAGGAACTGGAACAATCTACCCCGGTGGACGAAATAAAACGTTCGGTTCGAAATTCCAATCACCTGAAGAAGGCCGGAGCGTATTATGACCGAAACGTCGTGAATCTGACAGCAAAGATGTGGAAAACAGTCACAACAATGTAAATAGGGTACAAAGAACAGACAGATTGAGAGGGAAAAGAAAGGACGAAAGGAGCGAGTAAGGGTAAAAATGTAATAAATTGAGATGAAAACGTTGGAAGAGAACATTTTAAAATGAAAGATGAAAACGAAGGAAAATAAAAATACATAAAAAGAACTATTATAAATGGAAACAAAAATTAAATATCACAGACCAAGATTATATATATATATTATGAAATGGACAAAGTCCGACATTTTTATGTTTATACATTTTTTTATAGATACAAGTATTTAAGTAAATGCTCTGTTTTATAATAAACAGTATTAAACAACATTTACCGGCCTGAATGTCCGAGAAATTTTCATAGAAAATATCCGTCCTCCGCCAGGATTCGAACCTGCATCCTATACGGAACCGTCATATAGCCTGACGTACCTTTTTAACCGATTCGGCCAATGAGGATCGTTCGGTTGGCAAGGTCGAATTTACTGCTTATAAACTTCAATCTTCCATGAATCTTTCACGTACATTCATAACTGCTCATGGCGTATCAAATGTAAACAAATGACGTCACACATTATGAAATGGACAAAGTCCGACAATTAAAGACATCATTATGTTTAACATTCTTTTTATAGATACAAATATTTAGGTAAATACTCTGTTTATAATAAATAGGATACAGGTTCGAATCCGGGCGGAGGACGAATATTATCTATGAATGTTTCTCGGACATTCAGGCCGGTAAATGTTATTTAATATTGTTTATTATAAACAGAGCATTTACTGAAATATTTGTATCTATAAAAAGAATGTTAAACATAAAAATGTCTTTAAATATATATATATATATATATATATTTAAAGACATTTTTATCTGAAAAAACCCCTTACGGACAACACAAAGGAGCTACATAAGATAAGCTGTAAGAAAACGGTCACGATTACTGTAAACATTAAATATAAAAACAATAAAACTCTGTCACATTTAAGAACAAACATCCTAAATATATTTCAATAATTATAATATAAAACTGACAAAAAATATTAACATTAAGCCATAGAAAGATATGAGATGTCATCTTTTTTAATATTTCAAATTCAGTTATATAAGTTTCATATAATTGATATCATGTGTAGAACGGTTTTACAGAGCTTGACAACACCGGAAACAAGTATATTGATACATTATTTACATTATTCGGATATTGTCCTCGTCTTGGTTGCCATATTTATCACAACGTTTCGGCGTTGTACGCTCCGGCCTTCTTCAGGTGGCTGGAATGTCGAACTGAAACCCTTTATTTCGCCCACGTGCCATGTTTAATGGGTGTCAGTTATCAGTTATCTCCTGTTAATTTCCCTCTGAAAGTTCTCCACTGCCTTAACCGGGTATTGAACTCACACTCTTTGGGTCCTGTCACTGGATCTAACCAACGCCTTTATGCACTTTCTCCACTTTGCCATGTGTACTTGTATGAATTGCTGGGTATTATAAACCTAATGTCTTCAGTAACCATTTTTACCAGTGCTCATATTGCAATTTTTGCTTTTATCATACATTTTTTTACCAGAGCTCATATTGCAACTTTGTTGTTATTATCGCTTTTCTCTGGCACTCCTTATTACTGGTTCCCATATTGTATTCATTTCTATGCTTGTTCGGCTCAGGAGATTTTTGTGGCCTGGCATATGTGCTGATTCCTTAAGTTTTTGTATTTTCCAGTGATGACATCTGTCTATTATTTCAACCTCATCCCACGGCGTGGGGCGGGGCGGTGATCTCCCTTTTCACATGTGAAACGTGAAGTACATTTTAAGCGATTATTCTAGCTTTATTTCTTATTACACTAAACTTTATATTTTATTAGGTACACGAATTTCAGTAGACATCCTTGTCTTTTAAACAGTGAAATTAACCTATGCCTGCCTATATATCGAAAGTCTTATTTTTTTAAAATTGTGAATCTCGACAGAATTTGAATCTATAGTAACTCTAATTTTGCAAAACGCATACAGCCCAGGTTTGCTTTTAAAGACTTCCAAATTTCCCAACGAGAGATGTACATTTTTTTAAAAATAGGGACACTGATCTTTGCTTTGCTGCAATGGTTCCTGTTAGCTTAATGGTAAATCGCTTCACTAGATATCAGTGTAGCCATTGAATATGACGTTTATAGTAATAATAAAAATATAGATTAATTACTTTAGCTTGCCAAATAAGTGCCGTCTACATTGCTAACCAAATTCACCGCCACAATCAATTTCCTTTTATCGCCAGCGTTCTCTGAAATGATACTAAAGACGAACCCTGAGTTTACCCAACCTGTAGCCAATATGGCGGACGAAAATCAACTTTTCCTTCTTGGTTAATTCTTCCAATGAACTGTCCATATTATTAAGCGTGTGCGTTTCTCATCTCGATGTTGATTTACACTTCCGGTTTCATACTCCGCAAGTGTCTTTGTTTTTTTTAAGAAGGATGTTGACATATGCAGCCTACTTACGGTGATTCGAAGGAGACTTGGCATAAATGACATCCTATCCTGTTTTGAAAAGAAAAAACTGAACCAGCATGTTTCATATTTGAAGTACTTTGCATTATCGACGAATGACGCGAATCCTTTCTGAAGGTCCCACTTGAGTAAAGCAGATTTAACATTTTGCCGCTCAAACAGCTTAACACAATTTTCGACGGAGTGCCTCCAATCAGGAGCTTGGTTTATATCCCACTTAAGATACAAGCACACAGAGATTGCAATAGAGAGCTTACAAAGGTTGAGATAGATAGATAGATAGATAGATAGATAGATAGATAGATAGATAGAGAGAGAGAGAGATAGATAGATAGATAGATAGATAGATAGATAGATAGATAGATAGATAGATGACAAAAAAGAAAGAAAAGTTGACTGAAATAGATAGATAGATAGATAGATAGATAGAAAGGTTGACTGACAGATAGATAGAGGATAAAGAAAGAAAGAAAGAAAGAAAGAAATGTTGAATGAGATAGATAGATAGATAGATAGATAGATAGATAGATAGATAGATGACAAAGAAAGAAAAGTTTACTGAAATAGATAGATAGATAGATAGATAGATAACAAAGAAAGAAAGAAAGAAAGGTTGAATGAGATAGATAGATAGATAGATAGATAGATAGATAGATAGATATATGACAAAGAAAGAAAGAAAGAAAGTAAAAAAGAAAGAAAGAAAAAAAGAAAGGTTGAATGAGATAGATAGATAGATAGATAGATGACAAAAAAGAAAGAAAGAAAGGTTGACTGACATAGATAGATAGATGATAAAGAAAGAAAGAAAGAAAGAAAGGTTGAATTAGATAGATAGATAGATAGATAGATAGATAGATAGATGACAAAGAAAGAAAGAAAGAAAAAAGAAAGGTTGAATGAGATAGATAGATAGATAGATAGATAGATAGATAGATGACAAAAAAGAAAGAAAGAAAGAATGAAAGAAAGAAAGGTTGACTGACATAGATAGATAGATGATAAAGAAAGAAAGAAAGGTTGAATGAGATAGATAGATAGATAGATAGATAGATAGATAACAAAAAAGAAAGAAAGAGAAAGAAAGAGAGGTTGACTGACATAGATAGATAGATGACAAAGAAAGGAAGAAAGAAAGAAAGAAAGGTTGAATGAGATAGATAGATAGATAGATAGATAGATAAGAAAGAAAGAAAGATTGATTGAGCTAGCTAGTTAGATAAGTCGAGGTTTGTTTACAGAGAAATAATGTTGCTGTAAAAATGAACTTCCCTAATAAAAAAGAAATTTAAGGAAAACGACTGACAGGAATTGACGTTGAATTTCGTATCGATGTCTTTTCTGATTAGTAGAGGAAAAATGAAAGAAAGAAAAGAATACAAATAGGAAAGGCGAAGAAAGAAAAATGAGTTTTGCAAGATACATTTGGAAAAGAGTTGACGACTAAAAGTTTATCGCAGAAATCAAGATTCCATTGGATGCAGAAGTGGAAAGCAGAGACAATGAAACCACACATTTTCAAAGGTCGATTATATATATTATTTATCCATTTTTCGTTTTCTCCTATTTGATGTCCATTTATTTCAAAGCGGTTATCTAATCTTGCTGTCGCGTCCTACGAGAGTAGCAAGTCGACAGTTCACGGGATATCTCGCGAGTTTTTATTGGATTACGCGTACGGATGGTATCGATACCAGCAATGATATGCCACATAAATTCCCCAAAGTATCGCTTTCACTCTCTCTATCTAAATCTATTCATATCTATCTATTTAATTCCTTCCTATCTGTTTGTTTTCGCTCCGTATATATATATATATACCTGTCTATTTATCTATGCATAATCATTTTATATCTATTTTGGTCTCTTCATCTCTCTTCCTATCTATGTTTTGTTTATATATATATATATATATATATATATATATATATATATATATATATATATATATATATATATATATATATATATGATAGAAATTGTTAGGAGGATTTGATAATTATAATTAAGTAATTCATTGAGTCTGAAAGAAACCTCAACAGAATGCAGAAAGCATTGGACGGCCGTTTCGTCCTATATTTGGGACTCATCAGCAGTGCGCATCCACTACCGAGAATTGAAACCCTGACAGTTGAGTTATATATATAATTTAAAGTAAAACAGACCACTTTAAGGTTCCATTTGTAATAATTTATTTCACCAGAGAATTTTATTTTTCTTTGGATTTTCAGACTTCACTTTCAAAAGGTGAAACGAAAAATGAATTTTAAATTTACATTTTTGACGGGCAGTATTAAGCTTATATAAGTTGACATAGAGGGTGGTGAGGAATAGTGTGAGAGACATGGTCGAGTTTAGAGAGAGAAGGGAGATTTTTAAAATTTCTTTTTATATTTCTTTTTATTATAATAATTAATATTGTGGAAGGAGGGGTAAGGATCAGACATTGACTTATTTAATCGGTCAAATCAATGGAAATGATATGGGAAAAGAAAAAGGCGAAAAAAGGGAAAAGAAAATAAGGGGGAAGTAAAGAGATAAGAGATGTACGGGGGGTTGGAGGAAGAAGAGGGGTGGTATAGCTTTAGCAATTTAGATAAAAAACAGATTTTAACGTTTGATAGTAATTTAAATGTTTAAAAACTCCACAAAGAAAATAAATTTAATATATATATATATATATATATATATATATATATATATATATATATATATATATATGTGTGTGTGTATATATATATTGACCAGACTCCTCGTTGCTTAAAGATGACGAGGACGTAATATACATTACGGCCTCTTGACATTATTATTTATTTCTATTATATTATTATTTCTAACCATATATTATAATAATAATAATAATAATATTACAATTATAATAATATTTAATAATATAATTATAATAATATTATAATTATAATAATAATATAACATAATAATGATATAATAATAATAATAATAATGATATAATAATAATATGTTATTATTTCTAAGCATACATATATATATATATGCTTACAAATAAGCATACTTCGTGACTGGTGCTGACTATTTAGCCAAAATTTGCATCACCCGGGTTTGTTAGAAGGATTAATCTTCCAGAAACTTCTGCCTTTTTCCAAAGCTAAAATTATCGTTAAAATGGAGAAGATCTCAGACCGTGGACGAGATTAAGGAGAACGGAGAAATTTAGATAATGGCAATAGAGAAAGAGGACTTTAAAGATCCTTATGGAAAGAGGACTAGGTTATGGGATACAGACTGGAGATTCCAAGGAAAATAATTTGAAGAGAAACTAAAGCACCATTTCCTTAGGTAAATTAGTTTTATTGATATTATTAAATAGACCATTTCTGGGGAGATCTCGTATGTCAAGCGTTCGAAGCCGGTACGACGACCAAAAAAGGTTTTGCTCATTTGCGTAGCAAGAAATGTCAAGTCGTAGGAAATTGATTGTGATTCTCCACCCTTGTAAGAAAGGCATTATTGGTATGACACTGATTTATATTCGTCCTCCGATAGGAATCGAACTTGTATCCTATCATATAGCCTGATGTGCCTTAACAGTCTTAGAATAATTGTCGGACTTTGTCCATTTCATAATGTGTGACGTCATTTGTTTACATTTGGATACGCTTTGAGCAGATATGAATGTCCGTGAGAGATTCATGGAAGATTGAAGTTTAAAGGCAGTAAAATCGACCTTGCTAATCGAACGGTCCTCCGTGTCTTGATCGGTAAAGGCACGTCAAGCTATATGACGCTTCCGTATAGGATACAGGTTCGATTCCTGTCGGAGGACGCATATTTTCTATGAAAATTTCTCGGACATTCAGGCCGGTAAATGATATTGTTATAGTGGAACAACCTGGCAAAAGAACTAGCGGAAGTACTTGTTAACGCCGTTAGAGAGCGCTACCAGTGACACGGGAAGAAATTTTTAACAAAGCAGCGAAAATGGATGAATATATTACTAACATGAAGAAACATGCAAGGTGGAACGAAAAGAAGAAAAAAAGGTTTAAGGGTGTCTCCATTTTCGATATGCGACGAAACGCTGATGTATCCGGATAGAGTCGTAATACCGCGTGTCCTACAAAGAAGAGTTTTGAAAGAGTTTCATATGGGCCATCCTGGAACCTCCAGAATGAAGTCGCTAATGAGAGGTTACGTTTATTGGCCTAGAATGGACCAAAATATAGAAGATATGATAAAACAATGTAAATGTTGTCAGTTAGCAGCCAAAGCTCAACCGATAAGGACACAACCCTGGCCAAAAACGGACGTTCCGTTGACACGTATTCATACTGACTATGCAGGACCATTAAATGGATACTATTATCTAGTAATCGTAGATAGTTTTTCCAAATGGCCTGAGGTTTATAGGTATAAACACCCGACAGCTTCAAACACCATAAAAGCGTTAGACGAAGTATTTCGTCGTTTTGGAGTAGTAAATACAATTGTAAGCGACAATGCTACTATGTTTACCGGGAAGGAATTCAAAGATTACTGTGATTCGTTGGCAATCGAACACGTAACAACGCCGACGTACAATCCTAGATCAAACGGACAGGCAGAAAGGTTTGTCGACACATTCAAGAGAGCATTAAGAAAAAAATAACGGAATCGACACTGAAGAAAAAAGCTTACAAAAGTTTTTAGCGGTATAAAGGATAACACCAAATCAGAATTCAAACGCTAATCTATCACCTGCAGAAATTATAGTTGCAAGGAAAATACGTTCAGTGTTCGATAGGATGTTACCAAATAAGAAAAAGAAAAATTATACGAAAGTAAACACAAAATTTACAACGTATAAAGAGGGCGATAAAATCTTCTTTAAGAACTATCGGTCAGGAAAGTGTTTTGGGGAGGACGGTATAGTATCAAAAAGAATCGGTAGAGTGATATATGTTGTAAAAGGAAAAAAATTATTTTGCAAAAGACATATTAACCAAATGAGATATCGATACATTGAAACCGTGGAAAATGACAGCGAAATACCGATGGAAGTGTTATACGATGTTTTTCCAAATCTAACCCCCCATAAATAGTGAAATGCCGATGGAGGTAACATCGACTCCAAAAATCACTGATTTTCAAAAATCAAAAAATACACCAACTCGGAATGGTAGGAGAAAAAGTGGTAGAAAAAGAAAGAGGACTACACGTCTATGTCCAAATCCAAAGAGAAAAAATATTGAAAGCAAAATTCTAGGGAAGAATTTAGCTCAGGGGAAGGTGTTATAGTGGAACAACCTGGCACACCCCGACATGGATTGGTCAGTCTATAAAAGACTGACGAGCTATTGAAGGAGGAGGAAAGAGAGAGAGAGAGAGAGAGAGAGAGAGAGAGAGAGAGAGAGAGAGAGAGAGAGAGAGAGAGAGAGAGAGAGAGAGAGAGAGAGAGAGAGAGAGAGGGCGACCCTTACGAACCTTCGTGACTTATCTCCTGTTTTCCTTAGTATTACGAACCCTTGCTCATTTGTACTTTACGTACAATAAACCATTGTTATGTGTTACCTGATTTCTTGTATTATTGTAATCTTTCCACTCGGGATTACTTTGTTGTTTAGATCGTATAATCCACGATATAACAGTTATTAATACTGTTTATTATAAAACAGAGCATTTACTTAAATATTTGTATCTATAAAAAGAATGTATAAACATAAAAATGTCTGAAAATATATATATATTTAAATAATTTTTTTTAATTTTTTATATATATATAATGCCAACCGAATATTGCCATTAGTATATATATATATATATATATATATATATATATATATATATATATATATATATATATATATATATATTATAATATTTTTTGTTTTTAAAAATATGATTCCTTCGCTACATAAATAGAAGGAATCATATTTTTAAAAGCAAAAAATATTATAATATAAGCTCTACTTCTGTATGGAGCACTGTCTTGTTGAAAATAAAAGCAAAAATACTAAGGAACACCGCATTATCTACCTAACGTGTTCTTTCCTATTTTTCTGCATACCTGCATACATATATATATATATGTATATATATATATATATATATGAAAGAGGCACGGTGGTGTAGTGGATAGCGGTCTGCAACGGGGATTGGCTAGCCTCCCTAGAAGACAGATACACTCGGATACGAGGGGCCAGTCATTATGATAAATACTTTCCACATACAAAAGTGAATAATAATTAAGATGGCAAATATAAGATAAAAAGTTGCTATACAAAATCTTTTCATAAAAATGTTCAGATAAAGAGATATAATATCTAAAAAGAAAAATGAAAGAAAATTAAAAATAAAAAAAAATATGTGGCATAATATCGAAGCCAAGTTTCTTCTAAATATGGCTTTACGGGTGAAAATGCTGACGCGACTTGTAAAAAACATAGAAGAAATTACAAATATAATTTTAAAACATGAAACTAATTGCAAGTTTAAATAGGCTTTGCTTTTTAGATTGAAAAAGAAAACGCTAAATTACTTTCTTTATTGAAAGATTCGAAAACGACGAGTGATATTCTTTTTTTATAAAAATAACAAAATCTGTAACTCAATTCTAAAAAATAATTTTCTGTAAGTGTCAGTTTATGTATTAACAAATAAAATCTATTCGTATTTCTAAATCTGTGCAAAGAAAAATGGCGAATAAAACCGGACAAAATACTCTATGAAATAACACAAGCATAAACCCCTGAAAAAAATAAGAAAACTATTCATCTCCAAATATAAATGTTTGCCAAGCAGAATATATAGCAAGCATCCATAAATATCGACAGACTATATAGTCGATTTGGTTGGCTCTCTAATCCTTGTAGCAGATGCTTTCCCAGGCACATCTGAGCTCTAGTACGTTGAGCGGACCTTAGGTTATAAATCTGTATAAATGAGTATAATCAGCCTGATCAGTAGGCTCAAAGCTCCGCTCACAAATACTGACTCTGTTCTAGTAAGAATTTTGTTGAGTCAATTTCACTCGGAAGGCTTGTGGTTTTCAGACATTTCCAAACGGTTAAGATCAAGAACAAAAAGTGCTTGACAAATAATTTTTTTTTATATATATATATATATATATATATATATATATATATAGTCTTAAGATGTGCTATATTTATGGGATAAAGTGCTCAATATCAGAGATAGAGCGTGTGTAAATATAAAAGTGAACATAGAAGTCAAGACTTAGAGCCGACAAGCACCGAGTTCTGACCCGTATATATAAATAGCCGAGAAAAGTAACAGCACTCGTGCCCTGACGATTGCATCTAGCATGAAACAGACTGTCGCCTCTAAGTGTTGACTTCTATGTTCACTTTTATATATAGTCGTCCTTCTCCTAGATTAGTTGCCACGTGTGTGTCATATATATATATATATATATATATATATATATGGGTGTTCGCGCGTGCGTGTGTTTCCAAAGAATCATTTTCTTGATTAACATTTCTCTAATTCGCTGACCGAA
>OZ038504.1:88956526-88999026 GCA_964036315.1 Acanthosepion esculentum
TTTGACCAGTGTTATGTCCACCGTCAAGCCATATTCAGCTACAAGCTCGCGAAGTGTGTTCAACAGTCTCCGCACTAGCATTTCCCCAGATGCCTTCGTATTGATTCGAGCCTTGCCAGTTAAGGTACTTGAAATCCACTGGATATCTTACACCCTTGATACTGTTTTTCTACAGAGGGCCAATTCACTTTCTGTGGAAGCACTTATACACAAGCTATTTCGGCTTTTTCTCTAAATCATGGCGGACAGAATTTCGATATTAGGCTGATACCTGAATTCAGTGGAGCTGCTACCGATCTACCAATTCAACAAATGAACCAGAGTGGCTTGCATCTGGTGCATAGGAAAATAAGGGTCTTACCTTAACGTTCGGCACGTGACATCGGCAAGTTTGCTCCGTGGTAATGGCATTACTCCCCCGTCTAGCGATTCTAGCAGTATGTGCAGTAATGAGGGTTATTTTTGTACATTTTGGCATGCTTCCACCAATAGCAAGTCGTGTGCTGATTGATCGAACTGGAGGAGGCTATTTGCCTGGGTAACTGAGAATAAAAGCGAAGAACGCTGATTGGTTGGTCGACCGCGCTGTTGGCCTGATAAAAGAGGGCAGAAGGGACGACGGATATACGTTGTGACGTGTTCAGAAAGCAAGGACGGCGAATTGAACCAGCGGTATCTTGATGTGTACAAGTGACGTCGTAGCAATACAGACTTATTTAAACTACAATTGCTATGTGTTATCCACTCTCTTATATGACAGTGAATGCAATATACTGTTTATTATAAAACAGAGCATTTGCTTAAATACTTGTATCTATAAAAAGAACGTTAAACATAATATATATAAATGTCTTTAAATAAATTGTCGGACTATGTCCAATTCAAATATATATATATATATATATATATATATATATAATCCTAAAATTTAAATAATATCGAATATATGTACTCCATATTATCAGGCTCCTTAGCAAGTTCGATTTTACTATCTTTAAACTTAAATCTTCCATGAATCTCTTCTATTCATATCTGCTCTAGCGTATCAAATGTAAACAAATTTAAATCGACCTTGCTAACCAGACGCTCTTCTGTGGCCGAACGGTTAAGGCACATCACGCGAAATGATGGTTCCGTATAGGATACAGGTTCGATTCCTGTCGGAGAGCGAAAATTTTCTATGAAAATTTCTCGGACATTCAGGCCGGTAAATGTTATTTAATACTGTTTATTATAAAACAGAGCATTTTCTTAAATACTTGTATCTATAAAAAGAACGTTAAACATAATATATATAAATGTCTTTAAATATATATATATATATATATATATATATATATATATATATATATATATATATATATATATATATATATATATATATATATATATATGGCCTGCAGTGTACATTGCAGCATGAAACAGACTGTCACTACTTGGTGTTGACCACAGTGTCCACTTTTATATTTACATCAGCCCCGTAGAAGCAGGCGAGTCAGAGTGGCTTGCACCTGGTGCATAGCAAAATAAGGGTCTTACCTTAACTTGCGGCAATTGACTTCGGGAAGTTTGCTCCGTGATAATGGAATTACTCTTCCGTTTAGCAATGTTAGCAGTATGGACAGTAATGAAGGTTTTTTTTGTACAGTTTGGCATGCTTCCACCAGTAGCAAGTCGTGTACTGTTTGGTCGAACTGGAGGAGGCTGGGTAACTGAGAATAAACGCGAAGAACGCTCATTGGTTGGTCGACCGCAGTGTTGGCCTGATAAAAGAGGGCTGAAGCAGTGAAAACGGCAGTAGTAAAGACGTATATACGTTGCAATGTGCTCAGAAAACAAGGACGGCGATTTGAACCAGTTGTATCTTGATTTGTACAAGTGACGTCGTAGCAATACAGACTTATTTAAACTACATATTCATTTCTTGTAATATATCCAGCTATGTATAAAAGAGCCATTTTTATTTCATCAGAAAGAGAAATGGTTCTAAATTTTCTAAATTATCAAATATTTCTGTGCATTCTTAACAGAGTTTATACTCACAATATATACATTGGTGACCTGGCTTAACATCAAAAGCATTAATATTTACATTCTGGTTTAAAAGTAAAGATGTCTGCTTAATATGTAGCTTTTCAATCCACTGTTGGACATCTATAAAATAGCTGCCACCTGATCCTTGACGAAGTTTACTAAATTCTTTTTCTAATGGATCAGTTGTAAATTGCCCAAATATCATATATTTATGGCTTGTAGCTTAAATATATCGACATACAGTAACAATTCGATTGCAAATATGGCGTGTGGTCGTAGCAGTGTGTTTGAATAATTGTTTTATATAATTATCTTGACTGCCAGCCATATTAATAGCGATTTGACCAAACTCTGATAAAATCTTGTCGACTGTCATTCGGAGTTTGGATTTCAGCTTGTAGAGAGTCATTGCGTACTTTATCAATTTGAAAGGTCTTAACATTTAACATTTTCCGCCATTTTTTATGGAGATGACAGTATCATTTTTATCCTCACTTATTTCAGACTGAGCGAGAAGTTTATTATGTTTTTTTTCTAAAATCACTCTGAGGCAAGTAGAACCCTGCTGTCTTTCTATGGGCTTTGAAGCAATGTAGATATTCAAATCTGAAAGTTTAACTAGTCTTTCAGATTCAAAACTATATAACTGTTTAAGTTATACCCATTTTACAACTTGTTTTACTCCATTATCATCAAAAATTGGTTCTCCTGTTTTTTGTTTTTTTCTGTCAGCTACAAATTGAGAATATTTTTCCAACAGATGAACATAATCAAAAAGCAAATGTTTATTATCTTCAGTTAACCAAGGTTCTTCACGGTATGTGGGATATAATTTTTAAAAAAAGCTTGATTTACTCAATCGCCATCAAAATCGGCTGATACAGAGCTGATGGCCTGAACTGTTAACTCAACTTCTTCAAGTAAAAAGGCTGATGTAAAAAATGTTGTACCCCTTAAGATATATCAACATTATGCCAAGTACTGTTTCAGCAAGTGGAGTTGGATTGTCAAGTAACTTACTAAATAGTTGTTTGCTATGATATAGTAACATTTTCTTGATATAAACTTCATCATGGAGAATTATGCCCCCTTTTTGACTAGCATTAATGAGTTTATTAAATACAGATAGCAAAAACATTTTTCATTAAATTTTGAAACTTTTGATGTCATCCATCTTAATCTTGCTAATGATGGTAATTAAAAATTCAGTTTTAATCTATTATACAATGGTCATAATGTTGCATAGTACGCAAAAGCACGTATTACCATATTTGAGCTGTATTTCATTCCAACCATTTTGGGAGCCACTGCTGAAAAGTGTTAACTCAAAATATCGTTCTTGCGAACAAATGTCGTAAAATTTAAATATCGGATAATTTCTTCCAATGTTGACCAAGTATGAACTGTATTTACACGGTTTTGAAACAGGCTGTTAATGTGACACATAACTCCATAATGAAAGGTTTCAAATCGTAAATTTGTATAAATTCTTAACATAAAAAGAGGGATAACTTTCGACGTCTAAACAGTTAAAATATTTTCAGCCAAAAATGCTACAACACACAAAGTCTTTTTTGATGTTGATTAGTGTTCTAACCTAGAAAAGGTTACTGAATGAGGAATAACCAAAACGGAGGTTGGTAATGAAAACGGTAACCGTTATAACATCAACAAAATAGAATACTCGCCAAGGGCGGAAAGTAGGTAAACCACTGTTAGTGGTGGACTACTTAGATTCGCATATATTTATTTGTTTTATCCACGCATATATATATATATATATATATATATATATATATATATATATATATATATGCACATTTCATTAAAAACGACTGACAAGGTGCTTTTATTTAGTTTTTTATATAATTTATCGTGCGAGAAATTATATAAAAAACTAAATAAAAGCACCTTGTCAGTCGTTTTTAATGAAATGTGCATGAAAGAAGGATTGCTGCTTAAATACACAAATATATATATATATATATCTTGGCACCAAGACTTCTCGCCAATTCAAGGAGAGCCCGTCTGGTCGCAGAAAAAGCGGGAAACGCCCTTGTCCGAGAGAGAATTCAGTACAATCGTTGGATAAAACAGAAGCTACAAGCTCATATCTCCCAGAGGCTCGAGGATTTCTTCAACAGAATTACCAACGAGGAAGACCGGAGTAGGATTCAAAATGACCTGGATAAATCCTTCAGAATGTAGTCAAGGCTCGCCAAGTACAAAAATTAAATAGATTGAAAGATCAGAAGGTGATACACAAGGTCCATCACCCACCAGTGAAAGCAGTAGTCAACATCAGCCAATAATAGCTGAGTGCCTCTGAGAAGTCAGTATTGAATAAGGGTCTCAACTTCGACACAACCATCAGGCGAGTGCCATACTTGGACATCATTGCCAGAGTTGAGGAGATGGTCTTGAACTTCCCTCAGGCTCAGGCGGATGATCTGAGATGGAAGGTGAGACAGACCTTGGTGAAAGGCAGCCGTCTAACATCACGAAACTGGATAGGCTGGCAATCGAGACCCTACAGAGGAACGGACACATCATCATATTACCGGCTGGCAATGGCGATGCAACTGTAGTGATGGACAAATCAGATTATACAAGAAAGCTGGAAGACCGCATTAGCAATGGTAGCTACAGCAAAGTAAAAGAGGATCCTACAATGAAAACAGAACACAAACTGTCACAGATACTAATCAAGAACAAGGATCACTTCGCAACTAAGACGTATAGGCAGTTATCGCAGTGTTACACCAAGCTACCTCACATACACAGTCTCCTTAATATTCACAAAGACGGTATTCCGCTCAGGCCAAGGCCACCCTCTGAGTCACTTCCTTGTAGATATAATTGACCCATTGATCGGAAAGTCTCCTTCATATGTCCGGAACTCGGCCCATTTCGTGTAAATAATCAAAGATGCTCCCATCCTATCCAACCAGATGGTGAGCTTGGACGTGGTGAGTTTGTTCAACAAGGTACCCACGGAGGAGGCACTCTCAGTAGTCAGAGACAGATTGGTCTCTGACTCATCCCTAGAAGAACGGACCAGTATTCAAATAGATAATCTGATGGAGATGTTGACTTTCTGTACACAAACAACACACTTCGGAATGGGATCACACACATATCGACAGGATGAGGGCTTAGCAATGGGCTCGCCATTATCACCAGCAATGGTGAATATATACATGGAATACTTTGAGGAAAATGGCATTAGAATCTATATCTCTGAAGCCAACTATATGGTCAAGGTACGTAAATGATACTTCATACTCTGGCCACACCAGGAAGATGTTCAGGTTCTACTGGACTATGTGAACTTAATAAGACCTTCGATACAGTTCACGATGAAGAAAGAGAGTAACAACACACTCCCATTCCTGGATGTTCTAATATCTTGAACAGAGCATGGGTTCAAGACATCCGTATACCGTAAGCCGACATCCACCCGACAGTACCTCAATTTCAACTCCCACCATCCATACAGCGTAAAGAAAGGGATTGTCCGCTGCTTACAACACCGAGCAAAAATCAAAAGTGGCGACCCAGAGAAATTAG
The DNA here is from genome assembly GCA_964036315.1 of Acanthosepion esculentum. NCBI lineage: Eukaryota > Metazoa > Mollusca > Cephalopoda > Sepiida > Sepiidae > Acanthosepion > Acanthosepion esculentum. The sequence goes on from OZ038504.1 coordinate 88,962,131, forward strand.
ATAAAGAATTGGTCAGTATAAGTAGTATCCTACAACGTAACAACTACCCTGGGTACATGGCAGCAGCCCCCCAAAACTGGGATAGGCGGGTACAAGAGGAGGACAACAACACTCAGAAAACAGTCTGCCTGCCTTATGTGAAGTGATTATCAGAGAAAATACAAAGGATCTGCGGTCCATATGACATCAACACAACTTTCAAAAGCTGGACGACACTTTGCGGATATTTCTCCCGAGTAAGACACCCCCACCGCCATAGAGGAGAATATGACTAAAGACTGTGTGTACGCTATCCCATGTAGCTGCAGAAAGAAATGTAAAGGGGAGACAGGCCGCCCCCTTAAGGTAAGGCTTCAAGAACACCAGAAAGCTGTAACACGAGGGGAAGCACATGCTAGGCCACAAAAATCTCCTGAGCCGACCAAGCATAGAAATGAATACAATATGGGAACCAATAATAAGGGGTACCAGAGAAAAGCGATAATAACAACAAAAATTGTAATATGAGCTCTGGTAAAAACATGTTTGTTAACAGCAAAAATTGCAATATGAGCACTGTTAAAAAATGGTTGCTGAAGACATTAGGTTTATAATACTCAGAAATTCATGCACAGATGTCCTCAATGACACATGGCACAGCGGATAAAGGCGTTGGTTAGATCCAGTGACAGGACTCAAACAGTGTGAGTTCAATACCCGGTTATGGCAGTGGAGAACTTGGAGAGGGAAATTAACAGGAGATAACTAATAAACATGGCACATAGAACTAGAACGGTCTACCCCAGTGAGTGAAATAAAGGGTTCAGTTCGACATTCCAACCACCTGAAGACGGCCGGAGCGTACAACGACAAAGATGAGGACAATAGTCCGAATAATGTAAATAGTATATATATATATATATATATATATATATATATGTGTGTGTGTGTGTGTGTGCGTGGATGAAACAAGAAATGGATTACAAAAATTCTTCGTGAAACAACTTTACACTAAATATTTTGTACCTTTTTTACAGTACAACCGAATGAATTGCGTTATTATATTATAAACAGAATGCGTCCACATATGAAAATGTGTGTGACACGAATGTACGTTGATTTATCTATGCGTATAAAATTGTAGCAGCCGGCAGTATGAATAAGCAGTCAGTTTGTGTTACTGTTGACGCTCGTAAACAAACGTAGTCTGCATGTTTTATGTGTCAATATCGCTAAGCATTTTAATATAATATAGCCGAATAAAATAATAAAACGTGAGTAATTAATTAAGTGTAAGAATTTCAGTTTTGTATAAAAAAAACGAACGACCACCCTGGTCAAAGATTAACTGAAGAACTAACTAGAAAGCAAAAGTAGCTCATTTTTATGGCGAAACCGGCTACAAAAAGAAAGGAAGAAAAAAAAGAAAATTTGATTTATTGATCTCAAATGTAGTGCTTAATATATATATTTTCCCAATTTTTAAGCATCTATTCTAATGAAGGAAAATATTGTTGATCATATTCGGAAGTGATCTTCCAAAATTTCTTACCAACCAAGAAATCTGAATCGTCTGCGAATTCAAAGGATACCGCGCGTCTCATATGACATTGCTGATAACTTAATATATATGAATATAAAAATTCAAATTTTTGGAGCCGGTCCGAGCACAAAAATGATGTAATTTCCGTTTGAATCGGCTTTGTAGAAAAATTAGTTTCCAGTTGCAGTAGTTATATCTATAGCATTGCTCTACAATCCTGTAACAGGATTCAATAAATATCCCCCCCACCATGGATCGATATAAGTATATCGAAAAGATAAAAGATAGAAAAATGTACATTAAATTAAAATTAATGCAATGTATAGTACTATATAATATTGATCATTAGATAAAGCTATAGTGCTTGAATTTTGTTTCTGTAAGTGTCGCTTTTTTTTTTTCTTTTTTTTTTTCTTTTTCTCTATGTAAATGAATAAAAGATGACAGTTCTGTGTCCGTAATTATAGAATTAGTATTACTACTGTTTTTGCATGAGTAAAAGTTCATCTTTGTTACATTGAGTAGATGCTGTTTCTGTGTAAGTGGGTTCGATCCTGTCTGTAGAGAGTGTCTCTTTTGAAGTTTTGGTCGATAATGAAGATTTTCTTTTCTGTCGATTTTTCGAAAAAATTTCTAAGGTTCGTCGTAGTTTCATTGAAGTGAATTTGTTAGTGACGAACAAAAATTTTTTTTTTGCGGGAGGCTAATATGTTGAGGAGACTGTAGTGAACACTTGTTGTCTAAATGAAATTTTCGCCAGTGTTATTTCTAAGCAGTGGATGTTAAAGTATTTTTGTTGCATATCGCTAGGAAAAATTGTACAATAAGCATAATAGCGAAGTAGGCATTACCTTTTTTAATTATCTTCTGTAATATCGGATGGTAACCGAACAAGGAATTTTTTTAAAGTAGTTACTCCGTTTGCTTCTTTCCTGTAGTTTAGTTCAATGTGCGAGATGTTATTAAAATAATGAAAATTTCTTTGACGGTAGAAGGTGTGGCTCATAAGCGAAAGGAAATTTTGTCAGTGAAAATGAAATATATTTCAGAAATTTGTTTCATTGCTGAGCCTTTAAGTTATTTTAGCGAAATACATGAAATTTAGTCGTTCAAAATTTTGAATATATCAGTGGTACAAATGCGTCAGCTATAATGTTCTCGGCACGACGTCTTTAGAAAATTGCGAAATATATAAATGATGTATTTTCACTTTTTGTATTCATGTAAAAAGTCAGACGTTGCGATCGGTGAATGTGATAAAATTTGTATCTTCTAACAGGTGCCAAAAATGCCTGATATGAAGATAGAGAGCCAAAAGTTCACGACAGGAAATACTATATTTCTTTTTATGAATCTTGCAAGTTTGAGAAGAAAACTGAATGACTGTGTCTTTTGTTGATTAATGATGAACAGAATTTGTTGAAAAACATAGTTGCGAGTGTTTTTGAAGAATACAATTTCGAATATTTTTGAAGAATATAGTTGCGAGAATTTTTGAAGAATATAGTTGCGAGAATTTTTGAAGAATATAGTGGCGAGTATTTTTGAATAATATAGTGGCGAGTATTTTTGAAGAATATAGTGGCGAGTATTTTTGAAGAATATAATGGCGAGTATTTTTGAAGAATATAATGGCGAGTATGATTGTCTTCTATGGAGTTCGGTTTTGTATAGTCTGCAGTTATGAAAAACTCGTCTTAATTGTCAGGAAACGTTTTGTTCTAGATTGATTCTATATTTTAGAAGTAATGTCTTCGAAAGTTTACCAGGAATTTTTTCGGATATTGGATTGGTAAGTGTTCCAAAATTCACCAACGATTGGATTTGAATGTTTATTATTGAAAAATATTCTAAATCGATGGGTCAAGAATAATTTTAGATTGTTCTTCGTCGGCGCTCACCAATAATATGGATTATCCGTGTATAAATCGAAGAAATAAGCAAATCTCCAACACAGCTCTTCAATTTTGAACAACTTTTTATTATTTTGTTCGGATGCAAATTGATTTTTCAAATACGAAAAGTTTTTAAAATGTAATTACTCCAATACGAATGGTTTGTAAGTATTTCCGAAAGTTGTGTAGACGCCTTTAAAAATAAAAATGTAGATTGAGAAATTCATATATAAGAAGCGTCGTGTCAACCATCACAAAATTAGCCCCAGTTAGCTCGTTGGTAATAAAAAAATATCGTATTGATTGCGGATTCTTGCCCGAAAAAGACTGGAATGAAAGATCTACACACTATTAAGTGAAGGTTAATATTTCTTTCTTTTTTTTTTTGTAGTTTGAAACATCGATCAGACCCAATTTTCCTATCTGACTTTAAATTCAACTTGGTAGGCAAAAGTCTCTATGGTCATACGTAATATAACCATATTTCACTAATTATTTGAATTATTGAAATGTCGGCCAGTTTAAAATATTTTTCATGTCACCACTCATTCATAAATGTAACTGTTAGGTCACCAATCCTTTGTAGATGATTGGATTTGTATGTTTACATTGGAAAATATTCTATGTCGATGGGTCAGGAATAATTTTTAGATTGTTCTTCGTCGGCGGTCGCCAATAATTTGGAGCGGATGATGCGTGTATAAAACGAAGAAATAAGTAAATCTTCAACACAATTTTAAATATTTTTTTTTATTATTTGAGAATTATTTTTCTTTCATGTTGAAAGAAATGAACTATAAGTATTCTTTGCTGAACAACTTCACACAAAATATTTTTTGTATCTTTTTTACAGTATAACCGAAAGAATAGAGTTAATATAAAAGACGCCGAATGCGTCCACATGTGAGAATGCACTGTACTTAAATACATTAGGTCTAGGTACCATAGAGGATAGTATATTTAGCTACCCCCCCCACGAGGGTTACATGTGGGCACAAGGCCGGGTTTAACGTGGGCTCGGCCAAAAATATTCCCTATTCGAACGCGTATAAACGGGCTCAGGGTCAGTCTATCTCCCTGAACGAGACTCTGTCTTTCGGCGGTGCCTCGTCCGGGTTCCTCTCTGCTCAGAGGCAGAGAGTTCGACTGTCCAGCTGGAACAGGTCGCAGCTAGACTCGTACCATAGAGGATAATTCATTAGAATAATCATCATGAAAGTATTTATAGAAAAGGCACAGGCCAGATACGTTAAGGCATTTGGGAAATGACTGAAGCCGAGATGCCAGGTCAGGGCCAATAACATTGCAGATTCTTCTTTGGACTTCATCAAGAATCTCTAAATATAAAGTAGGAGCACCAGAGCAGAATGGTAGACCTAGCAATTGATTCAGTAGAAATTTTTCACGTTCCTGGGTATGACGATCAAACTACATCCAGCAGCAAGGCCTCGAATCGGGAGTTTTTGAGGAATGAGGAACTACTTCTTAATTTCTATTGTTCCCAGCTCCACCCAGACCGGGGGGTAGTAACACCTGTTAGGGTCTGAACTATGGGCAAATAGTTAACCCTCAAACTAGAGTTAAAACACTATGAAAGTATCAAAATACCAACAACGCATTTTCATTGTTAAAAAAAAATACTATCAATACATTATTGAAAAAGAAAAAAAAATACATGCATTTTTTTGTAAAAGAAATTCCGAAAGCGTCTCAAAAATTAAAATGTTGGCACTAAATGACCCATGAGGAGTTGATATGCCGCTAAAGAAACAAACACTGAAACAATATACAGTGATGTTCGATAAAAGTGACTCACCTGATTTTTTTTTACTAAATGTTCTCTTCTCCGATGAAACGAAAGTTGAACTAAATTCAAAGGATAAGGATAAAATCCGAAGAAGAAGCTTTGAAAGCTCTTTGAATTTAGCAGTAAGTACTGTCAAGCATCCGTTCAGTATAATGTTCTGGGGATGCTTTTCTTTTCATGGAACTGGTTTCTTAAAACCTATTGAAAAGACCCTCAGGAGCGAGCAGTACAAGAGAATTTTAGAGTCTTGTCTGCTCCCTTCTGCTGAAAGGGTGCAAATCGACCCCACCAAGCTCATTTCTATACAAATCAAAATTGATGAAGGAATACTTTGATGAGAAGCAGGTGAGTGTTATGACATGGCCGCCCCAATCTCCTGACCTCAACCCCATAGAAAACTTATGGAGCATTATAAAGTACAGGCTTTCGAGAAAGCAGTTGAGCAACAAAGAGGATTTGATTGTGAATTTCATATCCGAATGGAATTCAATGCTTGGAGATGAGATTTGCCAGAACCTGATCAAGTCAATGGCAAAAAGGGTTGAAAAGGTTATTCAAAATAAAGGAGGACCCATAGATTATTAAATATTTCGAACTATATTACCTATTATAAATAAATTATACCTCTATTATTCTTTATTTAAAGCTGTTCGGTTATGTTTCTATTGATTACTAGTTGCAGGAAATAAGTGAGTCACTTATTTTACACAGAGTTTTTCCCTAAATCGCATTTATATCCGAAATTATAATTATCAATAGAATACCTTAGGGTGCGTAAACTTTTTTACTAGGTGGTTGGGAAGGGGTCTTTATATTAGTAAGATTAAAAATTAGTTTGACCCCAAAAGCAATAGGCAAAAAAAATTTTAAGTAATAAAAAATCAGGTGAGTCACTTTTATTGAACAGTACTGTACTTTTCACTTCGCGGGAAACGTTAGTCTAAGAAGGCAATGAGTCATTCTGCCGCAGGTTAGCATCAGTTAATTAATTAAATTAAAACAATTAATGAAATTATTTTTTGGTTTCTTACTTTTTTTAATCTCGTTGTAAAATTTTTCTTCTCACGTGAAACAAATTTTACATCGCGAGATTATTCACTTTTATCCGCCGCTTTCGCCACACATACATACATACATACATACATACATACATGTCGCAGATAATATCCTCAGGTTTTATAATTTGGTAAGATTTTGGGAAGTCGGTCAGGCCTAGAATTTTATTGAGGATACTTTTTCAAATAAAGCTGTCTTTTTAGCATCTCCTGGTATATGAGTGATTCACCGTTAATAATTACCAGATAGCAGCGCCAACAGCTTATAAAACCACTCCAGATAAAAGTCCTTGACCACCAAACTCTCTCTGAAGTCTCTAGTCGTAAATCCTGAAAACAAAAAATCAGGTGAGCCACTTTTATCGGACAGCACCGTGTTTATTATAACAGAGCATATAAATTACACCGGGAAAAAATCCAAAATGACCTCATCTGAGTATAAATCTCAACTTTGGACTGAATCTTTCTCGGAATCAGAGATTTAGAATTTAACTTAAACAGTAGTCGAGGAAAGGATACCGAACCTACCGAAAACGACGCCTCAGCCAGATAAAAAGACAGAGTCGGTAGTAATGGGTGGTCGGAAAGTATCTCTCTAAAAGGGGTAGAGGCTTGCTATATCCAACCCAGATATTAATCTTATAACCCTAACTTGGGTCTATATGAAGAATGAAGTGTTAAAGGTGGGGCGAAAAGGAGTTTATATATGACCAAAACCTTTAATTATATATAAAGTTAATTTAGGGTCCCACTAGGAAATATGAGATGTATTGACAAAATTAACAATAGATCATATTTAGACAAATGATATAAAGAAAGAATAAATTTAAAGTTTTTATATTATCAAGGGTCAAAGTATTTAAGGTTAAAACAATTTAAAGAAAGAATAAATTGCACATTTATAATTTTAAGGATAGGTTAAGATTAAGAAAACCTTTAATTCTTTAAGAAGCATAGAAACAAAAAATCAAATAAAAGCAAAGAAGAAAAACTTAAAAAAATAAAAATAAAAATGTTGATCAAAAAGGAGTGCGTAAATTAGGGGACAGGACAGGATTAGTATGGAGAATAAAGTGTAATTGTAGAAGTTGATTATCGTTATATATTCAATATTATGTGGTTTGGAAGTTAACAATAAGGTAAGATCTATGTCTACACTTTAAAACTAATTCGTTCCTTTGATTTAATAGTTTGCTTTGATTATTGTATTTTATTATTCTATTTTTTTCCCTCTAAACATACGTTGCACTTATCTTTAAAACTATTTAAGAGTATGATCGAAACCTATACTTTTTCAATTTATCAGACCTTTTCCTTCAATTCCAAAAATTTCTTTGAAAGAACTGTCTGGTATTTTAATTTAGGATTGGTCAAAGAGTGCCTATGGGTATAAAATTTCTGTTTCCATTTCCCCGCGGAAATTCCAATGTAAACATTATAATTTAACATATTTTCTTTAGGGGCATTTGTTGCTTGGTATATCACCCTAGTAAACAAAGTTAATACGATTAACTAAGGACTCCCGGGAGACAGAGGAATAAAAATCTACAATATCAAACTTAATAAATGTTGCTCTATTCTTATTACTCATATTAGTGAACTATTTGATAGTATCTGACGAATCCTTCCAAAGATTAGTACAGGTCGTAATTAGTAGTTTATCGGTTATTTTTTATTATGTTTTGAGATTAGACCTAGTTCAGTTTTAGTTGGATTTATTAGTCTAGATTGTGTACTATTAGCGAAGTTAGGTTTGTGGCCCTTAAATAAAATGTATGCATCTTTAGTATGGATCTTCCCCACTCTATCCGCAATAATAATAAAATTTAAATTAGAACCAATCAGATGAAATAATGTTGAAGAATATGGCCAAGAAGACTATGTCCGCCAAAAAGAAAAGTCCTGCCTGCCTAAAAATAATTAACGATCAGAATTATCGCTAGACTTGAACACCGATTGCTGGTACCATTGTGACATATGAAATTATATCAACTATCAAAAACCTCCATAAATCTGATTCGTTGAATGATCCTAAATATCAGTTTCAATATCGATTACAGCGACATTTACTTAATTAATTAAAGCATCCTATTAATTAATTTGGATCAGTCAATCAATTATAAATATTCAATCAAATTACGAATGTTAAGCCAATTACAAATATTCAATCACTTATACAGGCAATCGATAGATGCAGAAGAAAGGTTATTGATTTACTTACCGAATACAAGAAAGAAGCTTCTGACGTGATTTTCAAAAGCAATATTTTATATAATACAATTGTTTACTGGTCGGGGTGCCATTTAAAAAGTCATGGAACCAGATCTGTCTACATGCTGTTCATCTTTTGTTCTTTGAATTTACATTCACCGACAGTTTCCATTAAAGGAACGAGGATGATACTACTCACGTATTTGCAGGGACAAAGATAAGTTTGGCAAAAGTTCACATTTTTAGAGCTTAGAAATCAGCACACAAAATAGCAAGTGGTCGTGTATACACCTGGATATCTGTTGGACAAGAATTACTTAGGTATAACTGACAAGAATTATTTAGGTATAACTGACAAGAATTACTTAGGTATAACTGCAAGAATTATTTAGGTATAACTGACAAAAATTACTTAGGTATAACTGACAAGAATTACTTAGGTATAACTGCAAGAATTATTTAGGTATAACTGACAAGAATTACTTAGGTATAACTGATAAGAATTACTTAGGTATAACTGACACGAATTACTTAGGTATAATAGACAAGAATTATTTAGGTATAACTGACAAGAATTATTTAGGTATAACTGACAACAATTACTTAGGTATAACTGACAAGAATTACCTAGGTATAGCTGACAAGAATCAGGTTTTTTCTCAATGCCTTCGAGAAGAAATTTCGAACCGTTGTAGAAAGTTTTTAAAGCTTTGAAATATTTATAGTCTAATGAAACATCTTGGTTTGTTGTTGCCTGAAAAATATTTAAAAATAATGAAATTTTGTCTTCGATAAATACAGTCTAAATATTTGACATGATTAATCATTATTCGAAGTTCATATTACTTTCACATTTAATAAATGGTGAGAAAAATGCCGGTGATTGATGGTTTGAAGATTTCAAAAGCAGTTCTTGGTGTCAATATTGGAAAAAGAAATGGAGGCCCACTTTGTGGTGTTTTTTTTGTTTTGTTTTTTTTCATTTTTCATTTATTGTCTATCATTAATGAAGCAATGTATGAATATGAACGATTGAATTTTAGCAAATATGATTTTCACAATGATTGGCAACTTTGGCGAAATCTATTGACATTTAAGAACAAAGATGATATCAATACAGAACATGTAGTTTTCATTTCAGTCATTACTCGGATAGTGTCTTCATTCACTTATTATCATGAGGTATAACATACATCAGCATTTCACACCTTTATATTATTATTATTATTATTATTATTATTTCCTTTTATTTCTGCTGTAGAGTAATCTCCACCCAGACCCCAACCAGAGACCTAAGGTCAGAAATGGCATCATTACATTTTCCACTGAGCATTTTTGTAAAAATAGGAAAGAAAAAAGACAATGTAAAAGAACATACTATATATCTACACAATTTAAATTGTTCTGTCTGTTGTCCTCAAATTTATTGTCATATTCACGACGTTTCGGCCGTTGTACGCTACCGTCTTCTTCAGGATTTGTCTATATTTCTGAGATTAATTATACAATTGAAATTATTCGGACTGTTGTCCTCAAATTTATTGTCATAATACAAACGTTTCGGCTGTTGCACGCTACTGTCTTCTTCAGGATCTGTCTATATTTCTGAGATGAGGTATTGTAATTATTTATACAATTGAAATTGTTCGGACTGTTGTCCTCAAATTTATAGTCATATTCACGGGATCGAAACCCAACCAATTTGACATTAGTCAGAGGTCCTACCCCTAGGCTATCGTCGCACGGCAGAGATAAATGGAAATTTTAATGTTTTTTCTATACGAAATACGCCAGTGGCCCGGAGAACTCAATTCGTACTTGAAGAGTAATGCATTAATAGCAGTAGGAGCCGCTGTTGTTAATATATATATATATATATATATATATATATATATATATATATATATATATATATTATAATAAATTATTCATACAAAAAGTAGATTAGTAGAGATAATGATATAAAATGGCGAAATCCCTTCGCTAACATAATTTTAAAATCCTGTTATAATCCTTGTTTTTAATTTTACCAAAAACAAAATAATTTCCAACCCTGAAGATGACTAAATGTTCAGTCGAAAGTACTTGCATATTAAAAAAAGACATTATACAGTTTATAGTTATTAAAAACAAGGATCATAACATTCATTGAGTGATTTGTAGGTTAATGCAACTTTTAAATTTTGTTTGCGAAAGGATTTCGCCATTTTATTTCATTAACTTTACTAATCTACTTTTTGTATGAATGATTCATTGTAATATAAATTGAACTGCACCACATATTTGATATATATATATAGATAGATAGATAGATAGATAGATAGATAGATAGATAGATTTATGGGATAAAGTGCTCAGTATCAGAGACAGAGCGTATGTAAATATAAAAGTGCACATTGAAGTCAACACACATGCTAAACCTAATCATCACGCCTGATGATTGCATTCTGACGCTTCTGTGTGTTGAATTCAATGATCACTTATATATATATATATATATATATATGGGGGGTGTGGGGGGTGTATTGCAGTAAGCTTCACCCTGTACAAAGCTCAGGGAGAGCACTCGTGGTAGAGGATTACGTTAGGAGGCAGATTGTACAGATAGAAAGGGAAAGTAACGGTTAACCCTAGACTTGAACAGTTTAAGATTATAATGTTTGGCAGTCGCTTGGACAGAGCAGTAGTTCGCAGAAGAAGCTGTTCGTGTGTAACTTAATTCTCGCCGATCGAATATGGGTTATTACAATATATGTAGCATAGCTGGTCAACGTGGAGTTTAAACCTGACGGAACCAAGGAAGGTAGATTGTCCGAGAACTTTCCGTGGAGATAGCGAGAAGCTTGCCACCTCCCGCCTGTGAGGGAGAGGTTGAAGGGTGGAAAATGATTCGTCGCCCACAAGAACTCGGAGACTCATTTGGTCTTTATCGAGCCTCTTTCAACCATTGATTTTGTTAATTTTTCTACTTTTTCTAATTTCAACACTACTTGCTAGATTTTCTATCGCTTCCCATTTATCTTTGCCAAACAACGTTTCCCGTTTTCGCACACACCTCTTTTAATAATAAAACGCAATTTTCTAAACTGGAGAGGAGTGGAGCCATCCCATTAATTAGTTGCCTTTGAAATATTTTGGCAATAGTCATCTTCGTAGAATGTAAAAGATTATTGTTATTCGCCTTAGATTAAAATTTCTTATTTGGGATCTATACCTCTCGACAAAGAACGTACAATAAGTCTCTGCGTGCATCCATTAGTGTTGTGGCCTTGTTAGGGCCAGGAATAAAGACACAAAGAGAGGAATTGAGTTAAACAAATATATTAACAGAAACAGTAATACAAACATATACAAACGAGTGTTACAGCAAGAATGTTCGGTCCGACTGTCAGAGCTGACTGCTGGAAACTTCCCTCTCCAAAAGGCAGTACCTGCTCCTATTTGTAGTTGGGAGATTCCATGCGTGTATGGATAAATTACCATAACAATTATCAAGATCTACAAGCTTACAGGCTACAGTAGTTATCCAAATCATTATTGATGTTGTTTGTTTTTTTGTTTAACAAAAACATGGCGGGTCCTCGCCGTGAAGGTTAGACCTGGTGTAAGCAAGAAATCCAGTTCGTCCAAGCACTTTCCATGGTAGTAGCGATGGAGCAGTGAGAGGTATATAGCGCTTGTGAGGGAGAGGTTGGAGGGTGAAAAACAAGGACTCGGTGACGCTTTTGGGATGTGATGCCTGGGTAATTATGGCAACAGTACTCCATTTTCAGCCTTATTTGGTTTTTATAATGGTAGAGAATAGTTGTCTTCTGAATCATGCTGGTTTGTTATTTCCACGAAAAACTCCACTTTTAAGATCAACCATGATGTGCATCCAATGAAGCTTTACACCCTTGTTTAAATTAGTTGAAAAAACTGCTTTAGTTTCCTTTCTTTCACCATACAGTCATTTTTAGACCCACTGGAGTGACAGAGTGAAATCGACATCTATTTTTCCTCGGATTAGGTCATCTCCAGTGGTTTGCATAATATGAATCTATTTTCAGGGTGTATGATGAAATTTGTTTGACCTTGAAAAGTATTGCATCATCAGATTTTCATCACACCCAGACACTATTGTCTCGACTATCGATTAGTTGTCCTACGACCATTGTCTGAGCTGGACATTACTCTAAGGAAACAAACGAAAATAGTAACACTGTATGAACACACTGGCAAGCCTTACCAGTGAGCAAATTTAAGTACCATAGACTGGCCCAGAAACTTTCCTGATTTAAATCCAATCGAGAATCTGTGGTCAATCTTCAAGGAACGACTTAGTGGAATGGGCATACGAAATACTAACATGTGTACTGGGTCATGTTTCATTGAAAAAATACGAAAGAAAATAATGACGGAATTATTCGATGTTTAAATGAATTTGCACAAGGGTGTACATGCTTCATGAAACGAAATGTTGAAAGTTAGTCTTCGCGTGCGTCTCGATCAAGTTACGACTTTCCAGCTGTGATATATAACTTAAATGTCATTGTTAGTTTGCAGTCGTCTCTTTAAGCAACGCTCTTAATATTCGACATCTTTTCTCGTTACATATGCAACACCTGCTTATTCAATTTTCTTTTGCTGGTTAATCTATTTTTCGCTTATTAACCTTTTCATTTATTTCTCTAATCTTTTTTGGTTGACAGTTTTTAAGAAAAGACTTATTTTCTTGATCTTACCAATATTTTCAATATCTATTTGTGATTCTTCAATTATCTCTGTATACTGTTTTTTTGATTTCCAATATTGTTGTCTTACCACACAATAAGTTCACAATATTTTCTTTCTCTTTTGAGGTTCAATCTTTCTTATTATGACCCATGCCAATCTTTATATATCAGAAATTAAATAATAAATATCAATAATTATACTATTATATATATATATATATATATATATATAATGCATGTATATATATATATATATATATATATATATATATATATATATATATATATGTATGTATGTATGTATGTATATATATCTACAGGTAAAATGAGAACAAATGGAGTATAATTCCAATGCATGTAACATTTAATTTAGGACTCAACACGGAGTAGAGCTAAATATAATTATATAACTTAATATAAAAAATAAATCGTTCACTTCCGAGGAGACACATTTGTAGTGTCGAAATATAATTGTAATTTTGTAGCGCTTTTTTTAACATGTTTTTTTTAATATCCTAAAATAGTATATACATATATATATATATATATATATATATATATATATCTGTGTGTGTGTGTGTGTGTGTGTGTGTGTGTGTGTGTGTGTGTGTGTGTGTGTGTTTGTCATTTGCAGACAGGACTGTTTCGCTGTATCACAACTCCTCAGTACGACTAAACATCCGAATACCTCAAGCCAGAATCAAAACCCAACCGATTTGGTCTACGTCAGAGTTTCGACCACTGAGCTATCTTCACTCGGTGGAGTTACACAGCTAAATCTAGCGTATTGTGTTTACGTAAATTTTTTTTTCTCCATTCATTTTACTGAAGAGCGTCTTCAACAACCATTTTTACCAGTGCTCATATTGCAATTTTTGCTGTTATTATCGCTTTTCTCTGGCACTCCTTATTACTGGTTCCCATATTGTATTCATTTCTATGCTTGGTCGGCTCAGGAGATTTGTGTGGCCTAACATATGTGCTGATTCCTTAAGTTTACGAATTTTCCAATGGTGTTCCCTGTCTATGATCTCAACCTGATCCCACAGGGGACGGTGATCTCCCTTCTCTCTCCATATGTGGTCAGCCACGCCTGATTTTTCTACTTCCCCTCGCATTACAGCTTTCTGGTGTTCTTGAAGCCTTACCTTGAGGGGGCGGCCTGTCTCCCCTTTATATTTCTTTCCGCAGCTGCATGGGATAGCGTACACACAGTCTTTAGTCATGTTCTCCTCTATGGGGGGATCTTACTCGAGAGAGATATCTGCGAAGTGTCGTCAAGCTTTTGAAGGTTGTCCTGATGTTATATGGAGCGCAGATCCTTTGTATTTTCTCTGATAACCCCTTCACATAAGGCAGCCAGACTGTTTCTGATTGTTGTTGTCCTCCTCTTGTATCCGCCTATCCCAGTTTTTTGGGGGGTCTGCTGTCATGTACACAGGGTAGTTGTGACGTTGTAGTGTACTGATTAATGATCATGATGAACTGGCTTTTATCTTACTAATAAATACGAATTTAAATAATTAGGTGCTACTTTTTACCCACATTCGCTCAAATATTTTTTAAAATACTAATTTAAGTAAACAAATCTTGAAATAAGAAAACTTTTAACTTTAAATTTAGATTTAGTAATTTAATCACCTGAAATTCAGTGGTCATTATTAGTCCTATTCTATCTTATAATACTAATAATTAAAATACTTAAAGTATTTCTTGTTACTATTTTTACATGTACTTTTTTAGCGAAATGATCGTCGGCCAAATGTACGTTCGCCCAAATATCTGTTTCGCCAAATATCTGTCGACCAAATGTCCGTTCGGCCAAATGTCTGTCGGCCAAATGTCCATTCGGCCGAATGTCCGTTCGGTCAAATGTCTGTTCAGCCAAATGTATCTCGGCCAAATGTCCGTCGGCCAAATGTCCGTTCGGCCAAATGTCCATCGGTCAAATGTCCGTTCGGCCAAATGTCCGGCTACGGGTAACGGTTGACCCTAGACTTGAATAGGTCAAGATAGAAGGGATTAGGGAGGCATCCTCTCCGGTGACAATTTCACAATGCAACAGTTATGATAATGATTTTTTTATGGGTATAACATTCACCAAACCAATGGAATGCGTAAGTGTCATGTTGGTTCCTAGGCATCAAAGTCTGAACTTATGGAACCAAGCAATATAGTTCGCCCGAATATCTGAGAAAGAGGCTGGAAAAAAATTCATCAACAACAGGGCCAAGTAAACGCCTTAGAACTCTGTCTAGGCGGGAACTAGGATTGGGCAACTCCAGTCCAGATGTTACTGCAATACTCGATTTTGGGTCTGATCAGACTCTTCTGATGATACATGATGGCAAGAAGAGTCAGATATTTTCTGGACTGGTACCGACTATTTGTTCAGCATGATTAACCACCGACTATATGTTCAGCATCTTTAACAACTGGTACCGACTATTTTTCCAGCATCTTTAACGACTGGTACCGACTATTTTTCCAGCATCTATAACGATGAATTATATTCAAAAATATACTCAGGGTATTTGCTTTCGTTCTTTATTCAGTGTAGCCAAGTTTGGCACCCAGTTAGCATCATGATCACTCGTTGACCATGACCCCTCGACAAGGTACTCTTAAAATACGGAACGTAGTTGTGCCACATCGAAGTCAATACTTAGTAATGGTCTCCAATTTTGAGTTGCTGTCCACAACTTCCGAACGCCCTTGGGGTGATAATAAACTACATTCAGCAACAAGGCTACTAAACGGCATGTTTTGAGGAGAGTGGAACCACCTCTTTATTACTGGTGTTTCCAGGTTCACTCTGACCCGGGGTGGTAGCACCTGTTAAGATCCCAACTCTGGCCAAATAGTCTATCCCCTAAAAGGAGTCAAAACACTATGAAAGTATAAAAAAATACATTTTTATAGTAAAAATACCGGTTATATATTTCTGTAAAAGAAATTACTAATAATCGATATTAAATTTCGAAATTGAATGACCCATTAAGGAGTCGATATGCCGCTAAACAAATAAGTAACCAAACAATGTTAAACGTTCATTTGCAACTGTCTATCGCAATTTTCAGTAACGTTTTTAAATATCCGAGAAAGTGATCGCACTTGTTCAACCAAAACATTCGATGGATTATGCTAATGCTAAAATTCAATAATTGATATTAAATGAAAACAAAATAAAACTCTTCTTCTCCAGGCATTTAAGCAAAAATACTTTTAAACAATAAACTACATAGAAATGATGAGAAAAATCTTATTTCCAGACTAATTTCTTTTTTTAAATATCTTGTAAAATTGTTCGGAACGTAATGTCCGATTTTAGAAACAACATTTATTTCTGAATTAATGTATATAAACAATGTTTAAATCATTCAAAATAGGAAACTTGAACAGTTATCCATTTCTGTCATCGAGTTGCAAATTTCTGCCTTCACGGTTTAGTTTGTTTTGTTTTACGGCGTATCAACCTCAATCGGTTATTTAAAGCGACAAGATTTTCCAAAAATGTATTGCCGGTAATATTTTTTCTTTGCAAAGTGCATTGCTGGTAATAATTATTTTCTTGAAAAATGTTTTGCTGGAAATATTTATTTTCTTGAAAAATGTATGCTGGTAATGTATTACTGGTAATAATTATTCCGTCAAAAAATTGATTGCTGGTTAAAATCTATTTTTACACTTTCATATTGTTTTAAACGCAGTTTGGGGGTTAACTATTTGCCCATAGTTTGGACCCTAACATGTGCTACCACCCTGTGTCAGAGTGGACCTGGAAAGACCATCAATTAAAAGGTGGTTCTACGCTTCTCAAAACCTCCTGATCGGAGGCTTTGCTGCCGGATGTAGTTTATCGTCTTACGCAGGACGCATGCATTTACGATGAAACTCTAAAAGTTTGGACGCCAAGGAATCTTTGAATGCGGCTTCTGTATTTTCTTTGCAACGGAATGTCTTTTGGTTTAAAAATTGTCAAGATGCTTGAAAAAGTAGTAGCCGTTTGTCGAGAGATGAGATTAATATGACGGACGTGGCAAAGTATAGTACTACAAGTTGGTGGACTTTTACAGTGTCATCCTGGCAACATTTGGCGGAGCATTGTCATGAAATGGAATTGGACGTCATTGATTAACCAGTGCCGGCTGCATTTTGCCTAAGTGAATGTGTATTTCATCCAGTTGCAGGCAGCAAACTTAAGTAGTTTTGCTCTGGTTAGATTCCCAAAAACTGTAATGGATAATCCCAATGACGGGCAACCAGACACCATAATCTTCTTTGGGTGCAATTTCGTTTTTGGAAAGTGTTTGGGTCTTCATGAGCCGTTGTTTACGATTGCCATAAAATGACACATTTCTCATCAGAGATCAGTCTTCGATCAAGAAATGGATCATTCGAATTTCGCACATGCAGCATGGAACACACATCAAAACTTCGAACTCTTTGACTTTCAGTGACTTCACCTTTATCGAGTGTCTTCACCTTGCCAATTTCCTTGAGGTGCTCGGAAATTGTTGAAATACTGACAACTACCATCTGAGACAATTTTTCTGACACTTTGACGTGGGCTTTTTTCGACTAGTGTTTACGGATGTTGACTGTTAATTGCAGATGAACTTCATCTCCACCGTGATCATCAAGACTCGTATCCCCACTGCGGAACTTCAGAAACCGGCGCCGTACTATCTGATCACAACTGGATCCTTCACTCCATTCTTTGTTAAAAGTGGAATTGGACGTCTTCGATTAACCAGTGCCGGTCGCATTTGATTTAACTGAACATGCATTTCATCGAGTTGTTTGCAGTAAATTTCATCAGTTATGCTCTGGTTAGATTCCAGAAGGCTGTAAAGAATAACGCTAATGGCGGACCACCAGACAAGTCACCATAATCTTCAGTTGGTGAAATTTCGGTATTGGAAAGTGTTTGGGTCCTTCGACATGATCAAACTATTAGTGTTTACAGATACGGATTGTCAATTGCAGAGGGACGTCCTCTATCACCTTGAGCTTCAAAACACGTATCTCGACTGCAGAACTTCAGAAACCAACTCTGTACTGTCCAATCACAAGTGGATACTTCACTCCATTCTCTGTTTAGTGTGGCAACCTTTTGAAAAGCATTATGATCAAGCTTGAACTGATGAAAAAAGTAACCCCATTTCTTCTTTTTTCATCTTCAACAGAAGAGAGACATAATGTTTTAAGTTCAATTCCGAAAGAGATTGATATAAAATTAACAAAGAGAACTCTTTAATCATTAAGAATGAGTAATAGGTTTTTGCTCAACTATTATAATAATTGAGGCCCGATTTCGTGAGGTTTTACCTGTAGAATAAACTGGCAGGGTTAACCGGAAATGAAAAAAATCAAAACAGTAATAATAAGGGGAAGAAAAAAGATCAGTGTAATCAATAAGAGACAAAATATATAAAAAGAAAGTCAAAAGCAAAGCAACTATAAGACATTAAAAAGTTCACAAAATCGAAATACCGTTCTTGCGTAAAGGGGATACGATCAAGTGGTTGTAGTCTACTGACTTCATGGCAAGAAAGTCCAAAAATATTGAGATAAGATCGAGTATGGTCGATTTCTATTGATTGGAAAGAAATCCAAGCATGCATCTGTAGAATTTGTCTATTTAGGGAAGGTAGGGTTTTATCCGTCATGCCTTAAACTTGAATTAACATTAACTTCTGGGTTAACCGACACCTAAGTCTTTTGGCATTCTGTGGGGACACCGAGTACAAATCTCACATTGATATCTTTTAGCGTGAGTACGTAGTGAGACCATTCTTTTTAGATTAAGTTTTCTGACGGAAATTGAATTCGATTCAGACACGAGTTTATTTCCTGTTGTAAACCACATACTTCAATATCAGTCTCGATTATTCGATAGAGTAAAATGAATTTGTTTGGTGTTTAAACTAAAACCTTATGGTTTACTTATATTTCAGATATAAGTCTGTTCATTCAGGTTTCGAAACAATGACAGTTTTTAAAATAAATGAATTAGAGAGAAGAAAATGTAAGAAATTAAGATGTAAGAAAATGAAGAAGAAAATGTAAGAAATGTGGTGTGATTGTTTGTTAATAAATAGACACAACTACACAACTGGTTTCAAATTAATGTTTGCAGATGAATTACAACTTATAATTCGCCCTGGGTAAGACGATAAACTACATCCGCGTCCAGGGTAAGACGATAAACTACATCCGCGTCCTGGGTAAGACGATAAACTACATCCGCGTCCTGGGTAAGACGATAAACTACGTCCAACAGCAAGGCCTCTGATAATAAGTTTTTGAAAAAATAATGTTGCCGGCTGTACATTTTTGAAAAAATAATATTACCAGCTATATGTTTTTTTTTAAAGAATAGTGTTGCAGGCTATACGTTTTTGAAAAATAATATTACCAACTATACGTTTTTGAAAAAATAATATTAGCAGCTATCCGTTTTTGAAAAAATAATATTACCAGCTATACGTTTTAAAAATATAATATTACCAGCTATACGTTTTTAAAAAATAATATTACCAGCTATACGTTTTTGAAAAAATAATTTACGTGGTATACGTTTTTGAAAAAAGTAATATTACCAGCTATACGTTTTTGAAAATTAATATTACCAGCTATACGTTTTTGAAAAATAATATTACCAGCTATACGTTTTTGAAAAAATAATATTACCAGCTATACGTTTTTGAAAAAATAATATTACCAGCTATGCGTTTTGAAAAAAATATTACCAGCTATACGTTTTTGAAAAAATAATTTACGAGCTATACGTTTTTGAAAAAGTAATATTACCAGCTATACGTTTTTGAAAAAATGATATTACCAGCTATACGTTTTTGAAAAAATGATATTACCAGCTATAGGTTTTTGAAAAATGATATTACCAGCTATATGTTTTTGAAAAAATATAACCAGCTATATATTTTTGAGGAAAAAATATTGACAGAAATTGATTTTTGACAAAACAAAAATATTACCAGGAACAAAAGTTGTCGGCATTAAATGGCCCGTTGAGGTTTTGATATGCCGTAAAACAAACAAAAACAACCTATAATGTTGTCACGTCTAATCCACACTTATAAAAACTCAATGACATTCCGTACATACAAATATGCGTACATAAAAAGGTACACAAGCCTAGAAACAACTGTGTACGTATCAGGCTACAAGTTCATCCCTCGAGTCGGGGCGGGTGACGGATTATTCTAATGAATCTGAATGTATGCAACACTGATTTTTTTCCTGCAATTTCGTTCACCAAAAATATCTGTGTGGGAAATTGTGCATAGGGTGTTCTTTAAATAAATTCCAGTGGAGTTAATATTAGGCCTTTCTTAATATAAGAAACTCTCCAAACACCTTCAACGTTGAGCAAAAAATATAACATACAATTTACGAGGTTGGTGTGAAAGTTACGAGGTTGGGTTGTCTATGAAGGAGTGATGTTAGAGCTGCCAAATCTTGCATGCATTAATTTCAACTCTTCTTGTTAATAACTGCATAGGTTTCTCTCCGGGCACGGGGATGGGCTGAAAATTTCATAAGCCATATATGAAAGAGCGATGTTTGAGCTGTGAAATATTGCATTCATAAATTTAAACTCTTCTTATTAATAACTGCATTGGTTATTGACAGGTAAACTGACATCTGGCTCTTGAAAGTAGACTTGAAATGTAAGTAATATCGACTTCTCTTGAAAATGGACAACATTTGGCATCAATAACGTTAAAAAGGTAGCTAGAGAAAAAGGATTTAGCCTCCAAGGACACATTTATGATATGGTTTCTACATTAAGGAATGGCGCTAGCTTTATGAGGAGGACAAAAGTGGGCAGCCGAATTTAGGAGGGAAATGAAGGGAAATTAAAAACATTTTGAATTAATTAAGTTACTTTATCTGTCTATATTTTTGAGATGAGGTATTATGTACATTATTTACATTATTTGAACTATTGTCCTCATCTTTGTCGCCATATTTATAACAACGTTTCGGCTGTTGCACGCTCCGGCCTTCTTCAGGTGGTTGGAATGTCGAAGTAAACCCTTTATTTCGCTCACTAGGGTAGACTGTTCTAGTTCCATGTGCCATTTTTTAATGGAGGTCAGTTATCAGTTATCTCCTGTTGATTTCCCTCTGAAAGTTCTCCACTGCCTTAACTGGGTATTGAACTTACACTCTTTGGGTCCGGTCACTGGATCTAACCAACGCCTTTATCCACTGTGCCATGTGTCCTTGTGTTCAGAGGGAAATTAACAGGAAATAACTGATAACTGAGATCCATTAAAACCTGGCACGTGGAACTAGAACAGTCTACCACAGTGAGTGAAATAAAGGGTTCAGTTCGACATTCCAACCACCTGAGAAAGGCCGGAGCGTACAACAACCGAAACGTTGTGATAAATATGGTGACAAAGATGAGGACAATCGTCCGAATAATGTAAATGAAGTTGCTGATATAACAGAAGCAGTCCGTATTTATTCAGTCGAAGTTAGCGACATGAAGGTGTAAAGCAGGGAACTTGAAGACTCACGTCAAACTACAATTTATTTACTGGAATTGATATCTGTCTTTGTGCTGGTCTGTAGTCACCACTAAGTTTATAAAGAGGCAAATATCGGGGAGTGGGGGTAGCATCCTCAAGGGTCTTTATTTTCTTTTTATGTGCCTGTTCCCTTCAGCACGTAAGCGATCATGACTCTCCACTTCCTCTATCCATTGTAGCTCTCGATAAGTTTTGTCTCTTCCGTATTTCCCCCAGGTCAAGTCATCCACTTGCTTAAGCCCGCCAGGTATATCGTGCGTTACTTTCCCTTGTCTCTCTTTCCCTCTATTCACCCTACGCGTATCAGATTCTCCAAGCCCTCCTTTCTCATTGTGTGTCTCAGAAATTTCAGCTGACTCTCCCTGAAGTATAAGCTTCCTCCTTGTTTGCATTCTCTCCAAAACCTCGTGGTTGCTCACACGCTCGGTCCATGATATCCTTAATATCCTTCCGTAGAACCATACCTCCGTTGCCTCGAGTCTCTTCTTCATCTTTGAGGAGACTGTCCAGCATTCACTGCCGTAAATGAGGACAAATGTCCCGTAGCAGCTCAGTACTCTTTTCTTTGTTACTAAAGAAATCGTCCTGTCTCGTAATACTGTGCCTAGCTTTTGAAATGCGTCCTTGGCCATCCCAATACGTCTACGGATCTCACCGCCGCACTTACCGTCCTCTGTCAGAACTCTTCCTAGATATTTAACCTTCCAAGTTTGCTTGATTCTAGTGTTCTCGACCTGCAAATTGCATTTGGGACTCATCCTTTTAATGATGACAATGCATTCTGTCTTCTTGTAGTTTATGCTTTGTCCCTTCTCACTCTCCGTCTCTATCTTCTGTAGGAGGTTTTGTAATTTCTTTTCCGTGTCTGCTATCAGTACGGTGTCATCTGCGTATATGTTGCCAGAATGGATTAACTTTATTGATAGAATGGTTACCAGGCAGCATTGGACGAAATTAGGCCGTGGGCTTCTGAGAGGGTAAGTCTATGATGGAGAAGAAAGTAAACGAGATATAAACGTACTAATCATTTGGGGGGGGGGGTATTTTTTGTTTGGGGGGTGGGGCGTTGGTTTTTGTTTTTTTGCTGCAATAAAAAAGAACAGTTTTAGCAAGAATGAGAATTGTTTTGTCAAATGTGAGTATCTAAAAAACAAAAACGAACGGTATATATAGTGATTTTCCAAGCGTAGCTTAGATGTGACACAAGACCGAAAGTATGGGGCACCCAGTGAGGATCGAACTCACTATTCAGTTGTAATAGATTTAACGCGACAAGCTTGCTAACCATTACACCGCCTCGAGGTGCCTGAAGGTTAGTATATATAAGTTGATTTGGGCGCAAGAATTACATCCTGAGTTGGACCTGTTTTAAATGTTTGCTCAACTTTCTACCAGTCAATATTGGGGGTAGCGTGCGGCTAAAATGCGTAGGGTCGATCAGTGACGGACGCCGGATGGAGAAGAGAAATACGCTCCTTCTGTTCCTTCCCACCACCGGCCCTTATAAGCCAAATGTCACGCCATGAGTGCTGGCAGCAAACCACGCATGCATGGATGAAGTCGTCTGGCTCTTCATCAGCAAGGTCACTTTTCAGGGGGCATCAACAAGTCTTAACCTGTCACGCAAATATTGAAATTGTTCTTCGGAGGCACGACCCCTCCAAAAATATTGTTTGGACGAACGAAATACTTCTTCGTATAGTTAGATGTTATGAAAACGATCCGGCTGATTGATTCTCCGCCTTCCAGAATATTCAGAAAGAAAGAAAAAGCAAACCTCTTCATTTTTTTTTTTACACTATTTACATTATTCGGACTATTGTCCTCATCTTTGTCGCCATATTTATTACAACGTTTCGGCCGTTGTACGCTCCAGCCTTCTTCAGGTTGTTGGAATGTCGAACTGAACCCATTATTTCGCTCAATGGGGTAGACTGTTCTCGTCCCGAAATTTGGCCGTGGAGAGAGTAAGTCTATGATGGAGAAGTCTAATGCATATCAGTTATCCGTTATCTCCAAGTTCTCCACCGCCTTAATCTGGTATTGAACTTACACTCTTTGGGTCCTGTCACTGTCTATCGAACGCCTTTATCCACTGTGCCATGTGTCCTTGGGAACATCTGTGTATGACTTTCGGGGTATTATAAACCTAATGTCAACAACAACCATTTATTTTTATTTTATTTTATTTTATTTTTTATTTTTTTGCAATTTCTGCTGCAATATCATATTTTTACCAGAGCTCATATTGCAACTTTCTTGTTATTATCGCTTTTCTCTGGCACTCCTTATTACTGGTTCCCATATTGTATTCATTTCTATGCTTGGTCGGCTCAGGAGATTTTTGTGGTCTAGCATATGTGCTGATTCCTTAAGTTTACGAATTTGTTTATGATCTCAACCTGATCCCACAGAAATATAGACACTCTTTTTTTTAGGAAAAATAAATGATGATAACAACAGAATGTTAATTGATGCAAGAAACGAATCAGGAAACTGATTGTTGCTTTGTTCATTACATCTACATTTTTGACGTTTTTAAAACACACTTTAGAAAACACTGTCATCATTTTATCAAAAGAAGACGATAACAAAAACGTAGTCACTATAGGGAATTGTTCAATAAGGTTTTAGGATTTGCTTCTTTATTATAGAACAAGGCTAACATTCACCTCAGAATGGCTTTCTTTGTCTAATTCGCTAGTTTATTCTACAAATATGACTAAGATGCTTATTTTATTGTATAATAACAACGATATCTATATCCTAAACGAAAATACATATATCTATAACAAAAAATGTCGAACGTATCTGTGGGATTAAGGTTACTGGCGAGAATGACATGAGAGGTAGTCTCATAGTATTGTTACCAAGTTTTTGTCTCGTAAAGTGTCCACCATTACTAATGTCGGCTGTCCGTAATGAAGTATGAAAATCGACTTGTTTCTCGATTTTATGGTCGTCTAAAAGGTTTTAAGCCTTTTCTTTTGTTGGCACATTTTGGTTCGAATAGGTTGCAGAAGATTTATCTTTTTTTCTTTCTGGCTTTCATTCAGTAAAAGGAAATCTTTTTTTAATTCTGACCATGCTATCATCCTAATATACTATATCTTGTAAATAATACGCACAAAATGTTACACACATACAAACACATACATACGCTAATACACACACACACACACACACACACACACACACACACATATATATATATATATATATATATATATATATATGAAAGCCGACATTGATGGACTTCATCAAAGAAAATATAAGAATTTTATTTTACAACAAATGCATTTACTTTTAAAATCCAGTATTTTTCTTTTTTTCTGCGTGTGTATGTGGAACTGAAATCAGAATCTATCAATACGCATTTACAGTTTTCTAATGAGTGCCCTGGTTGATTAAAATGTTCAGCTATGGGAGAATAAGGATTGTTTTGACGTATGGTTAGTTTATGGTTGTTGAAGAGAAATCTAAAATTTATTTCCAGATTCACCAATATATCCACTATTTGGACATATTGTGCAGAATAAATAGTAGATTATGCTGTGGTTATCACAGGTGAGGCGAGGTGGGTGTATCTTTATATTGGTGTTGGGTACAGAAAATAGAGAATATCGATTATTAAGTGTTTGCAAACTAAGCAACGAGGTTTGTTACATTTGTAATTTCCTGATTGGTTTGTATTGATTAGATATTTGGTCGAGGTGAGGATGGCTGATAGATTAGGTGATTGTTTCTTTGCATTTATGGGTGGTTTATCGAAAATGTCTTTCTTCTTTTTGTTTAACTGCAGGTTCTTGTAATCAGAGCAATATGATATACATCAAGGAAAAGCATCATGTGTTAAGCTTTTCTCGATATATATATATATATATATATATATATATATATATATATATATATATATATATATATAAACATAACATAATATTAAATTCGGAAGAAAAGGAATATATTTATTGTCAAGTTAATTTTCCTTTTTGATATGATATTTCTCAGTATTCTTGTATTATTTCGAATTATTTTTCTCAACTTTGTCGATACAGATATTACTATAGAGACAACGTTTCGACCAAGTAAAACCTAGTCATCATCAGTTTAATTGGCGTATATGGGATTTGTGATATTTTTCTTGCTTCACTACCTGATCCAGGGATTCAGCTCATGGAACACTATATGAGAATAATACAGGTATAAGCAGCTACTATATCCACTACGCCACTATCCACAAACATATTAGCGGGTGTGGTTTTGGTGACCTTTATATTCAATGTCAGATTTTTGACATTTCATATATATACAGGAGTTGGACAAAATAATTGGGACAGTTGCAAAATACATTCCTATATTTCAAAGACCTATTATATTAAGAACGTTAACTAAAACTTCGTAATTGCAGATTATATCTATTGTAAATTCGTTTATTTATCTAATTTACTGTCTTTGTCTTAATTATTTTTAGAGTTTAGTAAAATTTAAGATAAATGCGTGACCTCTCCGAGTTTGAAAATTGTTGGAGCTCGCATGGCAGGAGTCTTGATCATTAAGGTTGCTGAACTGTTTGGTTTTTCAAGAGCTACATTATCAAGAACACTGATGCAATTCGAGAAACTTGGGTAAAATCTCTAGCAAGCATAGCAATTCGGGCCGGACTTACAAACTTACTGACAGGGACTGACGTGCATTGAAACGCAATGTGGCAAAAAAAAACATCGGACAACCGCGGCCAAAGTGACTGCTGAGTTGAATAATCATCTGAATAGTCCAGTTTGTACTAAAACTGTTCGTCGTGAGCCCCATAAAGCTGCATATCATGGAAGAGCCGCCGTGAGGAAACCTCTTCTCTCCACTCGCAACATTCAAAAGAGGTTGAAGTGGTGCAGAGATCACAATGCCTGGTCTGCAGACCAATGGAAGCAAGTCATATTCTCAGACAAGTCCAAGTTTTTCTCTTTACCCAAACTTCAGGGCGAGTTTATGTGTGGAGGCAGCCCAAAGAAGCTTACAACCCTGACTGCCTTCTTCCAACAGTGAAGCATGGAGGTGGATCAGTGATAGTTTGGGCCGGCATATTATGGAAATGTCTCAGTCCAATAGTTGCCCTGCATGGTAGAATGAACAGCAAAGACTACCTGAACATTTTGGGAGATCATGTTCATCCAATGGCCCAGACTTTATCCCCTGATGGTGACTGCATCTTCCCAGACGATAATGCCCCAATACATACCGCCTGAGTGGTTAAGAATTGGTATGAAGAGCATGAAAGTGAGCTAGAACACATGGAGTGGCCTCCCCAATCTCCAGATATCAATATTATTGAAAATGTTTTGGAGAGACAAGTTAGGAGCCGCTATCCTCCACCGTCTTGTCGTAAAGTGCTAGAGAAGGTGTTAATGGAAGAATGACTGAAAATTCCTCTGGATGAAGTCAGGAAGCTGTATGATTTCATTACTAGACGTATTAAAGCTGTATGTGAGGCTAAAGGAGGGCCAACTTTATATTAAATAAATTTTCTTTCAATTTAACAAGTGTTTCAATTATTTTGTCCAACCCCTGTATATATACAAGAATATTAACAATTACTCATCTCAGAAATGAAATACTAAATTATGAAAAGCGGTAGCAACCCAACAAGAATATTAACCTGTGGATTTCGGCTATACATCTCGCCATTTTGAAGACCAAGAACGAAATGTGGATGTTATTCAATTTTCCATAGTTTTTTAAATCGACGTTCGTTACATAAGTTGTAATAAAGGACAAGTGTAATTCTTCACTGGGTAGAATAATTCAAAACATTTGCATACACTACACATTGACTATATTAAATACTGCATACTGGATATACGAAGAGCGGCCAATCCTAGGCTCGTGAGCCACATGCAACTCTTTCACCTTTAATATACAACTCGTGGAAATATTTTGGCTGAACTCTTTTAGTCATCATAGTTAATATGAAAGGTAAATAAAAAAAACTATTTAATTATTCACTGTATATGAATTGAGAACCCATTGGATGAAAACCTAAAATGGTTAGTAAAGACATTTAAGAATTTAAGACCATATGTTTGATAAGAAAAATAAATACTTAAAGCGAAGAAAACGGCGACTTACCTCGTCAAACCTAGCGACAGCGCGTCGCGTGTATCCTACGACGGAAAATGTGGCGAAAAAGAAAATTGCTTACCAAAAAAAGGCACGTATTTCGCATGACATGCTGAAGACAGAATATGTAAATTAAAAATCAAGTCCGTCGCAGGAGTCGCTATAAAATTATTTTGATATGCAAAAATTGAACGTCCTCTCCCAGCTGTCGACGAATGGAAAAAAATGCTCGGCGGATAAAAGCAGTTGGTGTTCTCAAATCAGGGAACAAGTCAGGTATTTTGGCGACCGCGTTTGTTGGAGAATGAGTTATTTTTCTGACTGGTTACGTGCATTGGGATTTGTGGGACAGTACCTGCGAATCGAGTTTTCGGAATTTCTTTCTGCCCCCGGTGTTCAAGTCTGAACTTAGTGATTTATTCTCTGCGTTGTGGAAATAATCTGCGACTAATATTTCCTTTGCAATCCAGAACGCTTACAATACCATTAAAAATATTTTTTCCTTTTTAGTGTTATCTTTGCCAGTCGAATTTTATGATAATGAAATACAAATTGACATATTTTTTTTCTAAGTTTGCGTGTTCCTTACCGTATTAAATGCGTTCAGTATAGTTAAAATAATCATCAGTCAAGATTTTACAAACATTTTGTTTATATACATATATGTATCACACATTATAAAATGGACAAAGTCCGACAATTATTTTTTAAGACATTTTTTATGTTTATACGTTCTTTTTATAGATACAGTGTAACCCGGATATAAGAGACCCGGATATAGGAGAAACTCGGATATAAGAGAGATTTTCTCTGGTCCCAAATTAGAGCCTGTGTTACTGTATATATAATAGACCAAACCCGGATATAAGAAAAACCCGGATATATGATACTTCTCCGGTAGCGACAACTCTCTTATATCCGGGTTACACTGTACAAATATTTAAGTATTAACATAAAAAACGTCTTAAAAAAAATTGTCGGACTTTGTCCATTTCATAATGTGTGTGACGTCATTTGTTTACATTTGGATACGCATTGAGCAGATATGAATGTATGAGAGAAAATCATGGAGAATTGTGTTTAAAAGCAGTAAAATCGACCTTGCTAACCGAACGCTCCCCTGCAGATCCCAAACAGATCCATCTACCAAATTCCACTTTGGGTCAAACCGTGGCATGGTTCTCAGGCACTTTTCAAAGGTGCTGCACGCTGAGATCGCCTCTACAGTTCGATAACATCAACAAGTCACAATCCTGATAAATCGACTCTGATGAAATTCGAACCCGGGTCTCATGTTCGGAAAGGGAACGTTTTAACCACTATTATTATTATTATTATTATTACCCGTCTGGAACATCCATTAGTTGGGGAAGATATCAAATAATAATAATAATAATAATAATAATACGGAGATAGGACCTGTTATAATTCTATGGGACTACACAATACACACTGACAGAACAATCAAAGCCAACCGCCCAGACATTGTTATTAAAGACCACAAACAAAGTAAGTGCCTCCTTATTGATATGGCAGTCCCTGCAGACTGCAATGTATCTTTGAAGATATTCGAAAAACTGTCAAAATACAAGGACCTTGAAATAGAAATCTAAAAAATGTGGCACATGGGAACATCAACACTCCCTGTTGTAGTTGGAGCCCTTGGACAGGTTGGAAAAGATTCCAGTAGGCTGATTGAAGGGATCCCTTGAAGTCCATGCCTCAAAGAGATACAAAGAATTGTTCTGACAAGTACAGCCAACACTTTACGAAGGGCTTTATCTATGTAATTATTTTTTATTTTATTTTATTTTTATTTTTTTGCAGTGGAAAGTGTTCTGATACCATTTCTAACCTTAGGTCTCTGGGCAGGACCTGGAAAGAAATGTGTAAACGCCAGATATCAAAGGAAATAATAATAATAATAATAATAATAATAATAATAATAATAATAATAATAATAATAATAATAATAAATAAATAAATAAATAAATAAATATCAGCATTGACAGCACAAATGATAATAATCTTTGTCATATTCACGACGTTTCCGACGTTATACGCTTCGACCTTCTTCAGGTGATTATAATTTCGAACTGAACCCTTTATTTCCCTTGTAGAAGGCCGGAGCATACAACGGCCGAAACGTCGTGAATATGGCAATAAAGATGAGTACAACAGTTCGAACAATGTAAATAATGTAAGTAATTACAATACCTCATCCCAGAAATATAGACAGATACGAGGGTCATTCAATAAATAAGGTGACTTTTTCGGTATAAGGACTTCTTATACAGATAGAAGCTTACTCTTTTTTATTTTATTTTTGTTTTTTTTGTTTTACTTCTTTTTCACATGGATTTAATTTCTTTTGTAGATTAAAAAAAAACTTTGAGAGTTTTGGCCATTAACAAAGATGGCCGACCAAGAAGCATGCTCCAGGATTGAACAGCGGTCAGTTATCAAGTTTTTGGTTGCTGAAGGGTGCAAACCAGTTGAAATTCATAGGAGAATGTCAACTGTGTGTTTCAGCCAAAAAATGTCTTCAAGTGGGCTAAATTGTTTAAACAAGGACGTAGCAGTGTTGAGGATGAAGACAGGCCTGGGAAGCCTACAGAAGTGAGGTCACCTGAGGTGATCGAATCAGTCAAAGGGTGACAGTGGATGACATTGCAAGGACTTTGAGCTTATCTGTTGGGACAAACGCAGTGGTCATCAGTCAGAAGGAGTCATCTTGCATCATGACAACGCAAGGCCTCACACAGCAGCCCAAACGGTGCAGACCATCACCGAGCTGGGCTGGGAACTGCTCCCTCATCACCCTTACAGCCCAGACATTGCCCCTTCAGACTTTCACCTGTTTGGTCCATTGAAAGCGTTCACGAGAGGCACGAAGTTTAAAAGTGACGATGAAGTCAAAAGTATTGTGAGCGACTGGCTGAGATATCAGTCCAAAGATTTTTACGCTGAGGGAATACGGAAGCTTGTGCACAGATGGGAAAAGTGTGTGACAGTGCTGGGAGACTACGTTGAAAAATAAAAAAAGTAAGCTTCTATCTGTACTAGAAGTCCTTATACCGAAAAATTCACCTTATTTATTGAATAACCCTCGTATTGTCTTCCAGTTTGGCTTCACGAATCTCAAACATTCACTTTTTGAAAATCTTGTCCTAACAATCTTCTTAAATTTGAGACAGTGCGATTTCCGTTAACTCTCTCAGCGGAAATACTTGTCAACAATCCTGACTTTTGGCACTACAATCAAAAATCGGCTAACTTTAAAACTCTTTAAAACATTTAAGTGAAGTATCTTTTCCTTCTTTGACCAACATTCGCATCTTATTCTTCTTAAAAACAAATTCGCTAGTTAATCTTCGAGACTGCAGTCGCCATAATGACATAACTAAAACATAGCACCTAAAATGGCGTCGTAAAAGAACAAAGAAGCCATTAGTTTGAATAATGCGTGGAACAATGAAGATATTACAACTCATAACGCCAGACAATGGAAGTTACTGTATTGATAGTAATTCTCTTTTCTGACCTTTTGTGGCATCGATACCAATGAAAACATTTTCCCTCCACGCCGTCGTATTTTCTGCCACACCCATGTGTCTTTGCCTTCCCCTAACGGACGAACACTCACCACGGAAGTAAATGTTAGTTGAGACAGTCTACGACAGACGACCGGGATTTGTATTGAGTGCAAAATTATTTCAATACGAATTCTGTGATCTTTGAGCAATGTCTAACATCGGTGATCTTTTCAGAGTTTCGTTTTCTTTTCATTTCTTTTCCCGATTAGACAAATTGTTTTTGGAGTTCATTTTTATCGGTCTTTCCTCCTCGCCCCACCAGTTTCACGGTCAATTTGGATATATCGAATGAGTTACGAAACTTGAATAGATTACACATTAACTCCTATATAATGGTCATGTGTCGAAACACATTTTTTTCAGTCTTCAAATATATTTTAATTTTAAATGCAGTTTTGACGCAAATCAACGTTTATATAAAGGCCATTTAGGCCAGGGAGGGTATTTAAGGGCAGATTTTCAAACTACAATGGCAACGTTTCCAAAACCTGAATTCTTATTTAAATAGAAATTACCGTCATTCTCCATGTATAATACGCATTTTTTTCTAAAAAATAATAAGCAAAGTTCAGTGTGCGTATTATGCACAGCTACATAAATATCTTTTAAAAGTTGCCATTTCGTAGGTCGATTTCAGTTGCAAAATGACTACTCACCACAAACATACGACAATTTGATTGTGACCCCATAAGGATGTCAAATACAATGATATGTACCTAACTATACTTACAAATGTAAAATAAAATAGGAATTATCATAAAACGAAATTAGAATAATATTATTCGATGTTTAAAACAATTTTATTTTAATAAGATTAGAAACGCTGGCCGTAATTAAATTGGAGAGGTACAAATTATAGGATTTGATTACCAAACAAGGGTGCGTATTATGCGTGATTAGAAGCATTTTGCACACACTTTCAGCACAATTTCAGGGTTGCGTATTATAGATGAAGGCGTATTATTCATGGGGAATCACGGTACTTTATTATTTAAAGTATTTTTCAGGGAAATAGGTTACTCTAGTCCAGTAAATGTTATCACTCTTTCCAGTAAGGATGGTGGTTTCCTTTCTAACCTTTTATTAGAAGTTGTGTGGAATGTCGACATCTTGATTATGTCATTATTTTTTGTGTTACATTTGCTGTCCATTTTAGCCAAAAAATTAAATAATTCATCGTCAGTTACATATTGCAGATCGAATACCAATCGTACTTTTGAGGGGATTTTCATAGTTTTGAATCAAATATTTTCTCCATTAGTCCCATAACCGGATGTGGTTGTATGGACGCTGCGCAACTAAGTACCCAACTAATTCCCTCCGTATATGCTGTTTTCTAAGTCCCTCCCCATATCTTGGTTTCTAAGCACTTCGCCATGACGTGGTTGCTAAGTCCCTCCACCTATCTTACTTGCTAATTCTCGCCACATATCTTGGTTGCTAAGTCAGTTCACATATCTTGGTTTCTCAGTCTCGCCACGTAACTTGGTTGCTATGTCTCTCCACATATCTTGGTTTCTAAGTTCCTCCACATATCCTGGTTGCTAAGTCAGTCCACATATCTTAGTTGCTAAGTCCCTCCACCTATCTTGGTTGCTAAGTCCCTCCACATATCTTACCTGCTAGTTCTCGCCACGTACCCTGGTTGCTAAGTCAGTCCACATATCTTAGTTGCTAAGTCCATCCACATATTTTGGTTGCTAAGTCCCTCCGCCTATCTTGGTTGCTAAGTCCCTCCACCTATCTTGGTTGCTAAGTCCCGCCACATATCTTACTTGCTAATTCTCGCCACGTACCCTGGTTGCTAAGTCAGTCCACATATCTTGGTTTTTCAGTCACGCCACAAAACTTGGTTGCTAAGTTCATCCACGTATCTTGGTTTCTAAGTCCCTCGACGTAACTTGGTTGCTAAGTACGCCCACATAATTTGGTTGCTAAGTCCCTCCACATATCTTGCTTGCTAAGTCTTACTACATATCTTCGTTGCTAAGTTCCTCTACATATCTTGCTTGCTATGTCCCTCCACACATCTTGGTTTGCGTAGCAGGATATATGGAGGGATTCTCTTCGAAGTCTCTTAAAGACTGAGTAAAATGCTGAAAAGTTTCCGGTCGAAAATTTTGCATGCCCATGTAACAATTCTACTAATTTCCAATGCCAATCCAAGCTATTTCTGTAGACTTTAATAAAAATCATTTTACATCTTTAATAAAAAAGAATCCCAGGCGACGACAGATCCGCTACGAATATAATCTAGAGTGCTATTTATTCATGCGTAGCTTTTCTTGATCAAGTAAACCTGGCGAAGCGCATCCCTCTGTCACAGCCGATATATTTCAACATGGTGGCATGGCTTGATTACAAACATATAGTAGTTGAGTCTATCAGAAGAACCTTCTGCCTTGGTCGTTGTCTTCAGTTTTGGAAGCCATCAACACATCTATGCCGTGTCATCACCGCCTAGGATAGAGTGACAGTCGATGAATCCCATGAGCAAACTTAGGCCACAACGGGTTGAAAATCACACTAGTTACTGTTGAACCCTCTATTAATGAGAGACTCGGGACTACTATACATGGGCCAGAAGCGATGAAATAAGCGGGTGTTAATCCACTAATTATAGGCGAATGAATAGGTTCTAATAGCTCATTGACATTTCGGTAATGATTTTAACTTTATATTTATGAGTGTTGCTGGAATGCTTCTTGCGTTTATATAGAAAACGTGTGTCTCCTGGTATATTTTTCCCGTAACAATTATTGCGGACTTGAATGTGACTCTGAGTAATAAATGAACACATTTCATAAAATGCATCTACTGGATGCTTTCATGCACATCCTCAGTGATGTTTCTAACCGAGGTTCATTAAGAGTTTCGGGTTTTTTCTGCCTCATATCCCCTATCCACGGGGACCAAGCTCATACTGATCGGGTACCGACTTGTGTACCTTCCGTTAGCTACAATTTATTTTTGCATTTTCCTAAATACACACCATGCTACTCCTCTTGGCATTCATTGTCCAATCCCGGATTACTTCCGGTTCACCAGCAGTGTACGCTCTTGAATAAAAAAGGAAGGAAACACAGCCCCAATTTCTATCTGATCTGGAATATGGCGGCGTTCTTGGCTTGAAGTGGTAAGTACTCATTTGATTCCTCTCACTAAGACATATACACATATATGCATACACAGAAAAACGCACTCAAACATCACATTTTATTACACTTATTCCCATTTTCATTCATGTTAGTCATCCACCAGAACAGTATATAAAACAAACGACAATGTATTAATGTTATAGTGAAAGACACCTAATCTATAGGTAATAGACTCTCCCATCTATTATAAGTAGGAGTCAGTAGTAGTCGAGGGAAGGAGTAGTGTTCAGCGACCACAACTCGATTACTCTGCGTAACACTTTATTACAAGTTCCTAACGTTTCTGTACGTTTAACCTATTTAGGACGCATTTAGTCCGAATACAGTTTCTATTGTGGAAATAACTCCACAACAATTAACAAAAGTATACAATGATAATAAAAGAAGAGAAAACATTTGAACTGGAGAACATGTGTTTGTGTGTATGAAGTTTGTGTAGGAGAAGTCCGGGAGGAATTTAATGCATTGAAAGTGAAGTGAACTTTCCCCAGACGGGGGACACTTTTTTTCCAATGTGCGTTTACATATCATTGCCGGAATTGGAAGAGAGGAAAAATAATGTGAATGTTATTTCCCATTTATACGCTTAAGAAGCGTCCCCTGGCGACGGTTTTTTTAGTAAAGTAAAGTGGGGTAACCCACAGAGGATACACTTGATGCACCAAGCATCCCTGTTTTTTTTAAACAGTGTAAATTTACGTCTACCGGCCTGTGTATTCGAGAGTCTGAATAAAAGAAATGTGCGATCCAGCAGTATTTAGAACTGCTTCCCCCTTATATGAAAAGTATGCTGCTAGTTTGGTGTGCTTTAGACCAATCAACCACGATAGACTTCCACGGCCAATCAAGGTTTATTTATCCTTTTATTAAATGCACATCTCTCGTTGGGATCTATTGAACCACATATTTGATGACCTTATTTTCATATCCGAAATGTAAACAAAGCAATTTATAAGAAATTCATGCATTTTTATTTATCATGCAGCATTCTTTCTCATTACTCTAATTACAATAATTCTATTTAATTAAGTTCTCTTTAAAATCATACAAACATGATTCTATTAGGTATGGGCAACAGTTTCTCATGCTAATTTTTTAAAAATCAGTTTTTCGGTGGCAAATTTTGCACGGATTTCTCATAATTTTATTCACTTATTCATTTCAAATTCCAGTTTCAACAGCCTTTAATAAAACTCATTTTCAGTGAGTCCAAGAAGGTTGGAGTATACAACGGTCGAAACGTCGTGACTATGTCAATAAAAATGAGGACAACAGTCCGAACGATGTAAATACTATACATAACAGTTTCTTCTCGCGCACTTCTTGCTTGTGGAACTCTCTTCCAGCTTCCTGATTTCTTGTCAACTTTCATCTTCCAAAATTTAAATGCAATGTTATTCGTGTTTTTTCTGCCTGCTTGAATCTTGTGCCTGCTTCACTCTCAGTAACACTTTGTGTCTAGGTAGATTTTGCTGCTTTGCTTGGGGTAAAATTATTAAAAACATAGACATTGGGAAATGTCACTGTAATGAAGCGTAAGCGTAAATGAACCTGGAGTTGAATTCACACATTTTTGTGAATTTATATTAAATTAATTGAAAAAATCTGTCTATATTTCATAGATAGATAGATAGATAGATAGATAGATAGATAGATAGATAGATAGATGTGAACAAAATGAGATAGATAGATGTGAACAGAATGAGATAGATAGATAGATAGATAGATAGATAGATAGATAGATAGATAGATAGATAGATGTGAACAAAATGAGATAGATAGATGTGAACAGAATGAGATAGATAGATAGATAGATAGATAGATAGATAGATAGATGTGAACAAAATGAGATAGATAGATAGATAGATAGATAGATGTGAACAAAATGAGATAGATAGATAGATAGATAGATAGATAGATAGATAGATAGATAGATAGATATTTGACGAAATCACTGACCTGGGCGTGTTTTCAAAGTTTTCCAAAGAGGAAAATGCATAAGTATAACATAAGGCTGTATTTTCCGACAATCCTAAAAGCATGTCCCATTACCATAATTAACCGACTTCGTTCCTTTGTTTGATGAAAGCTTTTAACATTGTAATTTGGATTTACTTTACTTTCCTGTTGTTTAGTTACGAAACTATTTCCTTCATCCGGAACTTTCCATGGCCGCTTTCCCTAACCCTAAACCTGTTCGTCTGTCCAATAAGAAATTTTAATAACTAATTACGAATTTCTAGTGCATAAAATATT
>OZ038504.1:89001526-89006526 GCA_964036315.1 Acanthosepion esculentum
ATTTTTTACCCAATTTTATATTATTTTTGAAGATGATAATTGTTAGTCTCACTAATTAACCCGTGGTGAGGGAGAAGAGGTGGATGAATACCTTTCCCAGTGGTGTAAATGGAGGTAACAAACCCAACTGGAATTGGAACTCGGCCCTACGAATAACAATTCAGAACCATTAGACCATTTGCTAATTAGACCATTTTCTAATTCAAGCTTAGAACACCTGGTATTCCCAATTAGCTACCTAGCCAACTACTGACCAGGCTCGATGTTACACTCTTGTTCGAATTAACTGAAAAAACTGCTTTAGTTTCCTTTCTTTCACCATTTTTAGACCAACTGGAGTGAAAGGGTGTAATCGATTTCTATTTTTACTCAGATTAGGTCATTTGCAGTGACGTGCAGTAATATGAATTTATTTTCGAGGTGTATAATGAAATTTGTTCGACCTTGAAAATTATTGCGCTATCTGTGATTGTATCAGATTTTCATCACGCCCAGACACTATTGTCTCGACTGTTGATTAGTTGTCCTACGGCCATTGTCTGCGATGGACGTTACTCCAATCAAGCGTACGAAAATTGTAACGCTGCACGAACACACAACCAAGCCTTACTAGTAAGCAAATCAAAGTACTATCGACTGTCTCGGAAACTCTCCTGATTTAAATCCAATTAAGAATCTGTGGTCAATCTGTAAGGAACGACTTCGATGTACTAACAAGTGTACTAGGTCGTGTTTCATCGGAAATATACGAAAAAAGTAAATAGTAACGGAATTATTTGTTTTGTTTCAATTAATTTGCACAAGGGTGCATATATTTGGGGGATCGCACGGCAACCGGTGTTTCAACTTGACATGACCGTATGTTTGTTTTATTCTTGATTTGATAACTAGTGCTGAAGGATTTTGACTAAATTAAGTTTAGTAAGCGCCTAATTGCCTGCCTTTAAGTAATGGTGGACATTCTAATTTGATCTTCACTAAGTATCCCGAAATCTTTACTCTATGCTAGAAAATTTAATTCGAATAATTATCGATAACACCTGATGCAGAAAAATAATTTGTATCCTCGGTCTAACCTCATCGGATACTCCACCGCTGTGTCGTTAAACTGAGCAAATTATCCCATTACGTTTCTCTATTAGTGCCTTCATTTTCCGATACCACGTCGCCTGAAACTATGGATTTAGAGCAAGCACGGGGTGAATGGCTGGTCGTGGAAACGGACAAGCGAGAAGCTCTGGACAGCTGGAATTCTGTCCTTTGAAGTACTCTTGGATATTGACAATAACAGTCTTAGCCCCCATACCAATTACAAATGTGACGCCTAGGCCAATTATGCAACATAAGTGAAGGAGATACAAAAGTATATGGACTGAGTTTTAAAAAGACCGAAAAATTGAATTGGTTAAATAAAAGCTTAGAGGCCAAACAGAAAAATCATTGTCGGTGGAAATTGGTGGTAACTTGCTCCTTTGCCTCTTCTTCAGCCAAGAAATCTCTTAGATCTTTCTCCAATAACAATGTCACTGACACGGACTCGTTCTAAACTAATCCCTCTGCCAATGGATCCCAGATTGTGTACGCGAAGTCAAACCCTTACCCATATTATCTTGTTTCTCTAATCCCCTTGAAAACCCAGAGATACCTCCGTCCCCAAAAAGACAGAGAAGTCCATTTGCCAAAGCAAAAATTTCAAAACTACCTTTAGGGAAAGATGCCCGCCGTGCAAAATGACCAACAGATTAATTGACAAAAGGTACTTCAGATTTTTTTTCTTTATCAAGAAAAAAATCTGAAGTACCTTTTAGTTATTATAATTTCTTCACTAAGCCTTAGAAGACCCAAACATCCAAAACAGCCCGTCCCATGACAGATTTGGCACAGGATCGAGGAGTGTCTTTGAACTGGGTAATTAAATGTAAACAGAATATGATGTTTGCGTTTCTCTGTTTGTGTGTGTGTGTGTGTGTGTGTGTGTGTGTGTATATATGTCTTGGGGAGGAATCAAATCTGTACTTACCATTTCAAGCCAAGCACGCCGCCATATTCCAAATCAGATAGAAATTGCGACTGTGTTTCTTTCCTTTTACGGAAGAGCGTACACTGCTGGTGAACCGGAAGTCACCGGCGATTGGACAATAAATTGTCAAGAAGTGTCGTATGGTGTGCATTTCGGAAGATGGAAAAAGTTGTAGCTGACGGAAGGTACACAAGTCGATATCCGATCAGTATCGGCAGGGTCACCGTGTAGAGGGGGGGGTATGATGTTGAAAGACTTGAAACCCCTAATGCACCTCGACTAGAAACATCACTGATGATGTGCACTAAAGCATCCAATAGATGTATTTTACGACATATACCATTGGGAGTCACCAATATCGCTGTATTTATATAGAGTATTTTTTAAACTAAAATTCGGCCTTGCAAACCGAAACGCCCCCCTGTAACTCAATCGGTAAAGCACGTCGGGCCTACGAGTATTTTGGAGGAAAGACAATGATTTGATGAACTGACATATTATGGTGGTTGTCGTAAGAATGGCAAGTAACAATGTGGTGTTTTGGTGCAAGGAATATTGTGTAGTTTGGGTCAGTGATTGTGGCTAGCTAAGTTTAAGATAAAACAGATTGAAGACCATCCTTGTCCATCCCCACTTTTTCCTTTGTGCCATTTTTTTTTGTTAGTTATACAAAAATAAATATTATTTGTTGAACTGTCAGTGTTATTTATTTGCGTTTCTAAGATGTCTGATTATATCATTTTGAATCGAATCACAACTTCGTAAAAAACGCAATAGCGAGTTTTGAAAATGGCAACGGTAAAGGTATTTAGGCGTTTCCTTATTAGGAAACATTCGACACTCATTGACCGGGCAACCAAAAGTAATGTCGGTTGAAATTTATAAAATATTCTGCGATTCCTCAATCCGAGCCGCTATCCATTATTCCACCGTAAATGAGCAGTGCCCATGTCTACACATACGGGCTTGTATAGACGCAGAGCATAGCCTAGGAAGGGATTAAATAGACTGGCGAACTCATTTCTTCCTTCTCTTACTCCTGACTAGGTTTCAAATGTTTCCTTATTGGGAGCCTCGCCAAACATGTATGACTCTGCGGACTGAAATATTTCCTCTATTAGATCTCGACATTCATTTAAGTCAGAGGCAATTTCTTATGGATGAGAACATTCAAATTAATATCATCATCTTTGCTGATATTGTCGCCTTACATCTGGGGCTTGTAACTTCATCTTTTGCATAATTTAGACGACAATTTATCCATCGCACTCACCATATATATATATATATATATATATATATATATATACACACACACACACACATATATATATATATATATATATATATATATATATATATATATATATATATATATATATATATATATATATATATATATATTAAAGAAGAGAGGTACCGCAAACGTTTTTGGTTGTAATGTGGATTTTTTTTAAAATATTATCCTTTATTTCTCATAATTATGAAAAATAAAGAATAATATTTTTTTAAAAACCCACATTACAACCAAAAAAGTTTGCGGTAACCTCTCTTCTTTTTAATATATACACTTTTCTCTCGTTGGAACCATTATAACCTCTTCATTTATATATATATATATATATATATATATATATATATATATATGTGTGTGTGTGTGTGTGTGTGTGTGTGTGTGCGTGTGTGCGTGTGTGTGTGTGTCTGTGTGTGTGTGTGCAGGTATGCAGAAAAATAGAAAAGAACACATTAGGTAAATAATCCGGAGTACCTTAGTATTTTTGCTTTTATTAGGGACAGTGCTCCCTACAGAAGTAGAGCTTATATTATAATATTTTTTTAAAAATATGATTCCTTCGCTACATCAGAGTTTTCATGTTTCAAAAGCGAGAGCCGAGACCCACAATATAATTCTCGCTTGACGAGGAAGCGAGACCAGACACCTTAATTCAACTTAATTTCAAAAATTATATTAAGAGTCTCGGCTCTCGTTTTTGAAACATGAGAATTCTTATGTAGCGAAGGAATCATATTTTTTTTTAATATTATATATTATATATATATATATATATAGAGAGAGAGAGAGAGAGAGAAAGAAAGAAGGACAGAGATAGAGAGAGGAGGAGGGATAGAGAGGGGGAGGGGAGTGAGGGAGTTACAGAAAAGAAAGAGAAAGAGGCAGAGATAGAAAGAGACGCTGAATTTGAAATAAGCTGCATTATTTATTCATTACATTTAGGGTGTTTAGCTGTCATCAGAAATACGTAGCCTACCCCAACAGAGACGTTAACGCAAACTTTCGCTTTCAGTCGCTATGACTCCTGAAAAACCACACCCTTTCAGGGGGGGATGAGAATTTCACATATGAAAACAGATAGCTTTCCAGGTTACGTTTTAAAAAATCTATTTAGAGAAGCAATATAATTTTTCTCCCAATCATTTGTCATATTCGTTCTACACTGACATACTAGTTAATAGACACACACTCACACATATATGTGTATATATATATATATATATATATATATATATATATATATATATATATATATATATATATATACTAATTTGCAAATATATGGTAATAGTTTACAGTGTGCACCATAATAACTGCACAAGTGTGTGTGTATATATATATATACATACATACATACATACATATATATATATATATATATATATATATATATATATATATATATATATATATATATATATATATATATATATATATATATATATGTAATAGTTTACAGCGTGTATATATATATAGATATAGATATAGATATATATATATACACACTTGTGCAGTTATGGTGCACGCTGTAAACTATTACCATATATTTGCAAATTCATTGTGGATTGGAACATCTTAAAAGTATGTTAAGTGTATTTCTCACTGTCGTGTAAATATTGGGAACTAAAAATTTTGAGTGCTATTAAATAGGATCCGAAAATTATTTTCTGAATAGAAAATTAAGTG
>OZ038504.1:89011526-89024026 GCA_964036315.1 Acanthosepion esculentum
ACACACACACACACACACATATATATATATATATATACATATATATATATATATATATATATATATATATATATATATATATATATATATATATATATATATTGAGAGAGAGACAGAGAAAGACTGATTGATATAAATACCCACTGGCATTCTTTTTCAAGAATATATAATCATATGAAGCATATACATATGTATGTGTATATATATATACATATATATATATATATATATATATAAATATATATATATCTAAATTCATATATATATTAACACACACACACTTATATATATATATATATATATATATATATATATATATATATACATTGAGAGAGAGAGTGAGAGAAAGAGACATTGATATAAGTACTCATTGGCATTCTTTTTACAAGAATATATACTCATATGAAGCATATACATATGTATATGTATATATATATATATATATATATATATATATATATAAATGCATATATATATTAATACACACACACACACACACACACACACACACACACACACACACACACATATATATATATATATATATATATTAATGTATTCATTGTCAGTTATTTATGAAGGAACACAGGTAGAGAAACAAACATGAAAAGTAATATTTCTAATTCGTTTTTTTTTTCGGAACAATAAATAAAATATCTCCATAGTCAGACTAAATTCAAGACAGTTTTCTGGCGGGAAATTGGCATATGGCGCTCAGATTGACACTAACAGGAAATTTTCAACACTCATTTTTAAGATCTTTCAATCCGACCATAAATCGGAACCAGACATCTTTCCCTAATAACAATCGGGATGTTTGTCACGTGATGAAGTATGGCTCAACGGCCGAGCGACGCGTTTTCTGACAAGCACATGATTTTTATTTTTCGGATTCATTGTTTTGGATTTTTGCTGACTGTCTCGTCATGTTTTTGTGTTAGATGAATTAAAGCTTTTGTTAATACAGGTGCGCCTGTCATATTGCGCTGCTTTCAGAGATCACTTAACAGCAAATGACTCACATGACACCTTTGTGATACCGATTCTTTTAACTCTTTTCCACACTCAGTAGACTTTCTTAAGTTACATTGGTACCTGGTTTAGAGTCTTACAAATCATATCTCCTAGGCTATTTTTACGAAATTTTCACCCAATAAATGGCTCAAGAGCACTCAAGCCAGAGGTTTAATAAATGAGGTTGTTGGATGGATGTACGAGTGGAAAGTAAATACGGATTATGAGGATATGTAAGATAAGTAACCTTTGACCCAGAGAATAACAGTTTCAGATTTTAGTGTTCGGAAAAGCATTCTCCTGAGAGCCTGTTCCGTAAAGTAGCGGCTCTTAGAAAGGAGATATACTGAATAGAACTTTCTTTTTGCCATTGGAATATAAAAAAAATAAGAATTGTTTTCTCCTGTGTCTATAACATGTACGAGGGTCAGTTTTTCCCTATTTTCCAATATAGTCCCCCTTGACATCTATGTTCTTGGTTCAATGATGTTTAAGCATTGCAATCCCATCACGAAAGACGATGGCATTGTCCTCCAAAAACTCCTCCACAACATATATGTTCCCAAAATGGCGATCACACAAGTAGAATTTGAAGAAACAGGAAAAAATTAAGGTAAGGGGGTCGAATCGCAATTCAAAGCCAGAGTTTGTTGCTTCAGCTACTGCAACCTGAGCAGTGCAAACGGGCGCGTTATTCTGGAGCAAGACTACACCTGACCCCAGCTTCCGTCTGTGTTTCAATTTGATTGCTTCCTTTAGTTGCAT
The DNA here is from genome assembly GCA_964036315.1 of Acanthosepion esculentum. Lineage (NCBI taxonomy): Eukaryota > Metazoa > Mollusca > Cephalopoda > Sepiida > Sepiidae > Acanthosepion > Acanthosepion esculentum. Next base: position 89,013,306 of record OZ038504.1, read on the forward strand.
TAATTCTGGTGCCATTCACCGTATGGTTTCGAATGACAGCTAGTTGTCCATAGGCCTTAGGTGATAGCTTAACAGTGATCACATGAAGGTGATGACATTAATAGTTTTGCCCTTTTCCCAGTACTCTATCATGATTACGCCTTCAGATTCCCCCAAATCGGAAGCCATCACCTTACCAACAGGCACTGCCTACTTGAACTTCTTCATCGGTGGAGAACCAGAGTGTTTTGAATCTTTGATTCAGGTTCGAATTGGGGAATTGGTTTCATCTTCAGTTACTAATCTGCGTTGGAAATTTTCAGGGTGAGCCTGGATGTGAGTCAGAATTGTCCAGGAAATGTCAACCCGTTTCAGTTTCTGCTCTGGTGTCTGTATTCTTGGAGCCCATCTTGCAGACATCTTGCTCATCCACAAGATCTCCGTTAAAACAGTATGGACCGAACCAAAACTAAGGCCTATGTACAGCTATCTGTCATTCGAAACCATACGGTGAATGACTTCAACTTGTTCATCAGTGGTTGAGGTTTTGGGGCGACATGCCCGAAAACCATGATTTGTGCTGTCCCTGGGCCGCTTGAATTCTGCAGTTCGCTTCTTCAAAGTTGCATAGGAAAGGCCTTCTTCTGCAAGTGTCTGCTCCATGTCCTCGTTAATTTTCTAGGGTGCCATACCTTTCTGTTGCAGATATTTTATGATTGCTCAGCCCTCTGTTTTGTCCATGTTTAGATTTATATAGATCTTACCTGCACAGAAATCTGAATTAGTTTTTCTAGTTTTATAAGAAGTGGTTGTGTGTTTCTGTCTATATTTCTGAGATGAGGTATTATGTACACTATTTACATTATTCGGACTATTGTCCTCATCTTTGTCGCCATATTTATTACAACGTTTCGGCCTTTCAGTATCTGTCTATATTTCTGAGATGATGTATTATGTACATTATTTACATTATTCGGACTATTGTCCTCATCTTTGTCGCCATATTTATTACAATGTTTCGACCTTTCAGTATCTGTCTATATTCCTGAGATGAGGTATTATGTACACTATTTACATTATTCGGACTCTTGTCCTCATCTTTGTTGACATTTTTATTACAACGTTTCGGCCCTTCAGTATCTGTATATATTTCTGAGATGAGGTATTATGTACACTATTTACATTATTCGGACTAGTGTCCTCATTTTTGTCGACATATATATTACAACGTTTCGGCCGTTGTACGCTACGGCCTTCTTCAGTATCTGTCTATATTTCTGAGAAGAGGTATTATGTACATTATTTACATTATTCGGACTATTGTCCTCATCTTTGTTGACATTTTTATTACAACGTTTCGGCCCTTCAGTATCTGTCTATATTTATGAGATGAGGTATTATGTACACTATTTACATTATTCGGACTAGTGTACTCATCTTTGTCGACATATTTATTACAACCTTTCGGCCGTTGTACTCTCCGGCCTTCTTCAGGTGGTTGGAATGTCGAACTGAGCCCTTTATTTCGCTCACTGGGGTAGACTGTTCTAGTTCCACGTGCCATGTTTAATGGATGTCAGTTATCAGTTATCTTCTGTTAATTCCCCTCTCCAAGTTCTCCGCTGCCTTAATCAGGTATTGAACTCACACTCTTCGGGTCCTGTAACTGGATCTAATTAACGCCTTTATCCACTGTGCCATGTGTCTTTCTGGGTGAGGCTTTCCATTTTTTTTTAACTACCCTCGTATCTGGCTATGAAGGTCTGAACTGGTGGAGACTAGCGAATGTAACTCATCAGAATAATTGTCCAAGTATATGGCGATAGAGTAGCGATAGGCATGCGGCGCTGGGTCCGTAAGAAAAAACGCGAGATGTCCTGCCAGGATCCTATTATCTATATTTTTGCAGGTACTCCCTGTACAGTATAGTATACTATGCAAATATATTTACAAAGAACCCGGAAATGTTCTTGGGCATATAGTTAATATAAAGTAGAAAAAGTAGGACTGACGAGAGGGTCCTGGGTCACGCCTGCAATACTCTCATATGTTTCAGAAGCCTGGCCATCGACGACGACTTTCAGGAACCTAATGTAACTCTGTGTAATAATTCCTATTCCCCACTCTGTCAAGGGACCTTTCTGATGTCTCGTTCTCGTAATGAATACATTATAAAATGCTTCGCCAATTCTGTTAGGACGGTTTAGGTATCAGCAGTGGACCTAGAAGAGCCAAGTCCATACTGCTTGTCACTTGTTATTTCGCTGGGGTTTCTTACTGGATTTGTCACTATTTTTTTTATCTTAGCAAAAGCAAGACATGACTAGGAATACATATAAAACCAAATGTAGATATAGATCTATATTAATGATAATCTATCTAGGAAAAGGAAAGTCTAATCTAAAACAATGACAATGTCCAAAAAATTCAAATGAATTATCCTTCAAGTGAGCTATCTCTTGGTGGCACATAAGGCCGAGGTTGAAAAAGGTGTTACAGCCAAGGAATGTAAGCCAATTAACTTATTTAAAAAAATAAATAAAAACTGAAAAATCAAATGAACTTAAAAGATATTTTTCAGATAGAAAAAACATCAAAGTAATGCCCAGTCAGTCTAAGATGATTTCAGCGTAAAAATCATCCTAGGACAATGGAAAAATACAAGCCTTGGCGTTGTTTGTATATATTAGATTGGTCGGAAGGAGAAAAAACATTTGCCATTGACATTGCAATACGCAAGCGACCATATATTGTAATACACAACGTCTCACATCAGTCAATAAGACTTATGACTGCGCATAAGGTTGGGTCTGGCTGTAAAATTCCAGTGATATCATGCTGTAACCCCCCAAAATAGAAATAGAGGGTGCGATGTATAAATTGTCGTCTAAATTAGGCAAAAAAAAATAAAAAGGAAAACTGACCTCATTTTAACAAATATACAGAGTGCGATGGATAAATTCTCGTCTAAATGCCGCCAAAAATGAAAATACCACTGATATCTCATTTTAACAGATAGACAGAGCGATGGATAAATTGTCGTCTAAATGCCAACAAAAATGAAAATAACACTGACATGTTATTTTAACAGATAGACAGACTGCGATGGATAAATTGTCGTCTAAATGACGCCAAAATGAAAATAACACTGACATCTCACTTTAACAGATATTTTTACCAAATTGACACAAAAATATCTTGAAATACTAAAGCGCAAATGTATTCAATAATATCGCCATTGGCTTCAACCACGGCTTCCAGGCGACTTCAGAATCTCCTGCAACTCTTCTGGACGGTCTCCGTGTTTAAGTTGGTGAATGCTGCCATCATCCTTGCTTTCAATTCATCTTTGGTGGAACAAAGAGTCTTGTTGGCCTCTTGTTTAATTGCGCCCCACACATAATAATCAAGGGGATTGCAGTCTGGGGAGTTAGGTGACCAGATGTAAGGGGTGATGTGGTCACAGAAATTGTCTGACAGCCATGACTGAGTCCTCCTGCTTGTGTGTCATGGTGCATAGCCCTGTTGCCATATATAGGGCCTTCCAGCAGACACCCTCTTGACCCAGGGCATTATCAACTCCTCAAGGTACTTGATGTATGCCTCCGTGTTGAGTATAGTGGCATAACGTCGCTATCACTAATGATCACTCCAAATGCCTTCGTAATCACCATTAGACTCATCCAACTGCACTGTCCTCAGATTGACACCCCCACCATCTGAAATGTTCGTATTGGGGCTTCCGGTCAAAATGCCAAGCAGTTCAGCGTGGCGTTTCCAAATTTTCTGGGCGGGGGGGGTTACGAATTGCGTCATGATGCTTTTTTCCGTCACAAACGGTACACAACTGACTCTACTAAACTGTGACGTTGGCAAAATAAAAAACAAACAATACGCATGCGCAAAATTAAAAATATAAAATGGCGACAATTTACTCATCGCTTTCCTGTATTTAACAAGGAATTGACTAAATTTTTGCAGCAGAAACCAATAGAAAATGCATTAGTGGAGATGATTTCAACGTTACTTCAATCGTTTTCGAACATTGCTCTTACTTTGATGTAAAGTAGGCGTCGCCATTTTGAAATTGAAACATCAAACATCAATGAGGAACTGCTAATATTAATCGAAAAGAGTTTTAAGCCTAAATACGTGGTTTTGTCATCGTATGAAATATCGCATGACTTGGCATAGCTCAGAAAGAAATAACTATAAAAGTTATTGATTCCAGTATCTCGTATTCCTGAATTAACCCATAGCCAGAGGAGAAGAGGTGGATTCATACCTTTACCAAAGTTAAGCAAGTGAATATAACGAACCCGACTGGAAATGGAACTTGGCTCTTCTATTTCCGAACTGTTATCGACCATCATCCAAGGCGACCGTAATCAAAAACATCGAATCAATGCGAACGATCTTTTCTTTAGTTGTATAGCATGTGCTGCACCAGGGCTACATACAATTTTTTATTTCAGAGTTTCTCCTAGACCGGCTACCACCCAAGGCTATAGAACAGTATCTGTATTGCTATTTACCCGTAGCTGGGGGAGAAGAAGAGGATTCATATCTTTCCCAAGGGTATTAACACGTGTATGAATGTAATGGATCCGAGTGGAATTCGAACTCGGCTCCCCGATTCCTCAAACCGAGCCGCTATCATTTATTCCACTGTGCCTTTATTCATAACACCACCCGCACATCCAAGCTTACAGCACCTGGTATGCCCAAGTGACTCTCATATGAATGTCGTGCATATCGTCCCACACATTCAGAAATGCCTGATTTAGCTTCAATATGCAAGAGTCTTCCCGGATCAATGACTAAAAAGTCTTCGAGTGAAAGAATTATTTAGTTCTTAAAGAAAGCAATCCTTCAGCAGAATCTATAGACTGGCGCTACACAATTACAAACAGAGAGCTTTATAAAATAACAAAAACTCATCTCTTGAACAATTCCAACAGCAAGAACGACAATGGTTACAACATATAACTAGAAGGGAAAATGAACATTATTTACATTATTCGGACTATTGTCCTCATCTTAGTCGCCGTATTTATGACAACGTTTCGGCCATTTAACGCTCCGGCCTTCTTCAGGTGGTTGGAATGTCGATCTGAACCCTTTAATTCGCTCACTGTGGTAGACGGTTCTAGTTCCACGCGCCATGTTTAATGGATGTCAGCTAACAGTTATCTCCTGGTAATTTCCCTCTGAAAGTTCTCTACTGTCTTAACCGGGTATTGAACTCACATTCTTTGGGTCCTGTCACTGGATCTATCTAACTCTTTTATCCACTGTGCCACTAAGTGGCTGTAATACAAATTGTGTATCAACTGAAGCATATGTGTCCGTCGGGGACAATATCTTCTGAAGTCATCTGTTCGATAAGTGTCGCTTACAATACTACAAATATCTACAATATGATAATCTGGACCAACAAGAAACACAGTCATACGAATTGAGATACATTGACTTCCGATTATCAGTAGAAATATGACTAACCTGGATATGATAAATTATCTTATCAAAGCTTATGATTTGAAAATAAGTATCATAAAACACAGCCTAAAGTAATTTGGGCTGTGGAGATGTGTGGACTGTCAGAGATCAGACGTTTCCTTTGCGAATAGATATATACGAGTTTAAATCAAGTGACTAAGCGTACACTATACCAAAAGAGTATAATACAGCCTGGATAAGCGGTCTGAAATTATATGGGTATTTTTTCTGGCGTCCATGTCGCTACCGAATGTGACACAAGGTCAGTTTAAAGTGGGTTTAACGGCAATATCGCGAAAAAATTGCTCACACCCCTTCGTCACTTCCGCTTTTGCAGACACTTCAGGCACCGAGCAGTAAACCCAGCCCCCTCCCGAGGACGAAGCACTGCCTGTGGGAGATGGATCCCAGGGGCTTTGGTTTAAGATTATTTGCACCTCTCCAACCCCTGAAAAGGCCGAGGATTGATGGTGACCGCGATAATAGGCGCCATTTTTTAGGCACACAGTATCGAACGACAAAAACTGAGTAAGGTAATCACCCCCCAAAAATTACCATAAATAAAAAACATCGTCTGCTGAATTGTTTTTAAATTAATATTAAGAGAAATGTTTGCAAGGTGGCGATTCGGCGAGAAAGAAAGAAAGAAGGGAAGATAAAAGTGTTTGACGTCTCCTGTCAATGCCTCATGAATAAAGGACTATTCCGTTTTGATCGTATGGAAAGAGAGGAAAAAATACTATTTGGTTTGAGAATAAGAAAGAAAGAAAGAAATGGTGTTTAACTGCTGTTTCATTGAAAAAGAAAGAAAGAAAGAAAGAAAGAAAGTAGGAAGGTAATGGTGTTTAACTGCAGTTCCATTGAAAAAGAAAGAAAGAAAGAAAGAAAGAGAGAAAGAAAGAAAAAAGGAAAGAAAGAAGGAAAAAAAGAAAGAAAGAGAAAAGGAAAGAAAGAAAGAAAAAAGAAAGAAAGAAAGAAAAAAGGAAAGAAAGAAAAAAGGAAAGAAAAAAGGAAAGAAAGAAAGAAAGAAATGGTGTTTAACTGCAGTTCCATTGAGAGAGAGAGAGAGAGAGAGAGAAAGGAAGAAAGAAGGAAAAGAGGAAAGGAAGAAGGAAAGGAAAAGAGGAAAGGAAAGAAGGAAAGGAAAAGAGGGAAAGGAAAAGAGGAAAGGAAAGAAAGGAAAGAAAGTAGGAAGGTAATGGTGTTTAACTGCAGTTTCATTGAAATGGAAAATTTGTCAATTTCAAATCTTTTCATTTCTATTCCTTAACTTGAAACAACGACCAGCGTTTATTCATATTCATTATTGTTAATGTTATTGAAATATCTTTTTAATGTTCAAGATGTTCAGCTCAAATAGTTAGCAACACCATAACGGAAATAATTATTTTATTGTTGTAGAACTCGCTATGAGCTTATTCAATCATTAACCCAAAAGTAAAGAATTAACATTCATCAGAAATTTTTAATACGAAAACCTTGACATTTTCACGGGACTTTCGAGTTATTAATATTGTCATATTATTATTATTATTATTATTATCATCATCATCATCATCATCATCATCATCACCACCACCACCACCACCACCATCATCATCATCATCATCATTATTATTATTATTATTATTATTATTATTATTATTATTATTATTATTATTATTATTCATGGTTCTGGGTAAAATTCTTACAGGTCCTATCTCCATAATTATTATTATTATTGTTTTCATTTTCTTTGATATCTGGCGTTTACACATTTCTTTCCGGGTCCCGCCCAGGGACCTAAGGTTAGAAATGGTATCATGACACTTTTCACTGCAAAAAAAAAATAATTACATAGATAAAGCCCTTCGTAAAGTGTGGGCTGTACTTGTCAGAACAATTTTTTGTATCTCTTTGAGGCATGGACTTCCAGGGATCCCTTCAATCAGCCTACTGGAATCTTTTCCAACCAGTCCAAGGGCTCCAACTACAACAGGGATTGTTGATGTTCCCATGTGCCACATTTTTTAGATTTCTATTTCAAGGTCCTTGTATTTTCACAGTTTTCGAATATCTCCAAAGATACATTGCAGTCTGCAGGGACTGCCATATCAATAAGGAAGCATTTTTTTTTGTTTGTGGTGTTTAATAACAATGTCTGGGCGGTTGGCTTTGATTGTTCTGTCAGTGTGTATTGTGTAGTCCCATAGAATTGTAACAGGTCCTATCTCCGTAACCGGGTCAGGGTGGTGTTCGTACCAGTTTCTTTCAGTTTCCTTCCCGTAGAAGTTGTTAATTTTCCAGTGCAGATATTGGCCCACTCTGTCATGCAGGGTTTTATATTCCGTGGGTGCCAATATCGTGCAACCTGATATAAGATGATCAATGGTTTCTGAATATTTATCACAGAATCTGCATTTTGGGCTAACACTGTATTTTAGTATATGTGCTTGATAATTCCTAGTTAACAAGCATTTGTCTTGTGCAGCAAGGATAAAACCTTCAGTTTCAGCTTTCAACCCTGCACTACGTAGCCACTGATGGGTGTGGTTTTTGTCTACGTCAGCTTGTTTGGTACGGGCAGAGTATTGGCCATGAAGCGGTTTATCTTGCCATTGTTTCTGTATCTGGTCGGTTGCATCTGTCTTTGCTTTCTTTTTTAAGTATTTTGCAGCTTCAGCCGGTTTACCGTGTTGTACTTGTATTTCTGCGCCCATTTGAAACTCCATCTTATTATTATTATTATTATTATTATTATTATTATTATTATTATTATTATTATTATTATTATAGTTGTCATTATTATTATATTATAATATTTATTGTATTACATTACATTATTATATTATATTATTATTATTATATTGTTAATATAGTTATTATTATTATTGTTTTATTATATTATAAGAATTATTATATTACATTACATTATTATATTATTATTAATATAGTTATTATTGTTATATCATATTATAATTATTATTATTGTATTATTATATTATATTATCTTTATTAATATAGTTATCATTATTATTATAATATATTATCATTATTACATTATATTATTATAGTATTATTATAATATTATTATTATTATTATTATTAATATAATTATAATATTATTATTGTTATAGTTATTACAGTTATTATTAGTTGTAAAAGTGTTGTAAAAGTGTTAAGTCTTTATATAAGAAACGCCAATCTTGACATTTGTCAATGCCATTGATAAGCCAGGGAGAGAGTTTAAACATTCATTCTTGAAATCTCTCAAAACAGATCCCTTAATATTTTTTTCTGGTTTAAAATTGGCTGTTTTCCTCCTGGTTTACGTGATATTGTCCTGCAGAAACAGAGGAGATTTATGCGTAGTGTTTAATTATTCTCTCATTGTTGTCTAGATTTATTGTATGTAAAATACAATTGTTGCACAAGGCCGGAAGTGGGGGGGTGAAACTGACTGAGGTTGGTCATCACTTACTATCTTATACCTCGCTAATCAGATTCACGACCCAAATTACAATTTGCACATCTAACAAAATAACTTATCCATCCTCATTCTATACACCATATACCGCAATACTCCCAGGGAGGTTACAAAAAAACACCCCGTGACATAAAAATTAACGATTATAAAATTCTATATACAAAAATCTGTGGATGATACGTTTATGAGGCGGGGGAGGGAATGAACCGAAAAACTAAAATATCAAAACAAATACAGAAAATAAAAGGTTTACTTGTTTTGTTAGGTTGTTTGGTTTTATGGCATATCAAAACCTCAGTGGGTCAATTAATGCCATGAAAATCTTTGAAATAGATACATAGAGATAGTTAAAATAGCGGTAAAAAAGGTGTGTATGTATACATATATATTTGAACCATTTTTAAATTACTTATATCTATCTATCTATTTTTATAGATAGATAGATAGATAGATAGATAGATAGATAGATAGATAGATAGATAGATATAGAGAGACTGGGATGGATAGATAGATAGATAGATAGATAGATAGATAGATAGATAGATAGATAGATAGTACAATATATTGCTGGTAATTTTTTTTTTCTTCAAAAATTAATTTCTGGTAATAATTTTATTTAAATAATTTATTTATAATCTGCTGCCCTCGCTGTTCATCTCGAGGTTCTAAACAAAATTCAAAGATGGATATGCAATGTGATCGGTCCTGACTTGGGGTATCGACTTCAATCACTTTATCACCGACGTAATGTGGCTTCCCGCTGTCTTTTCTATAAATATTTTCATGGCAGTTGCTCTGACGAGCTATTTTCACTGGTGCCCCGACTGCATGAATTTAAACGCTCTACTAGGCTGAGATCTTGGACCCACTCTTTTACTATCGAGACAGTTAAATCTACCTTCTACTCCAACAACATCTTCTCTCGCACTTCCCGACAGTGGAACTCCCTTCCTCTTACTTGCTTCCCTGATAAATATAATCTCCAAACCTTTAAATGTAATGTCAATCGACATCTTCTCTTGCCTTGATCCCTGTTCTTCTTTTTATCCTCCTCTTTTCTTCTTTTTATCTTTTCCTCAACACCCTCTCTATACCCAGTCTTTTCCCTTACACTCTCTGGAATCTCTTGCGTACTAGAGGCACTCCCGCCTTACTTGGGATAAATTGCTTTAAAAAATGTGTGTGTGTGTGTCTGTCTGTCTGTGTGTGTGTGTGTGTGTGTGTGTGTATTAGTGAGTGGACCCAAAGCAACTTGTAACTTCAAGTTTTTGTCTGTTGGTTCCTTGTTATGAAAAAACCGATAACCGATTTTTTGTTTCAGTTAATTTTCCGCTTTTCCTTTTCGAATAAAGTGAGAGCAGACACAGATTCCCAAATCCAAAACCATTACAAAGATACCAATGTCTGTTAACCTCGCTCATTGATAACTAAACAATTACATAATTATTTTAATTGCCGTGTGGATCTATGCTGAATTATATATATATATATATATATATATATATATATATATATATATATATATATATATATATATATATATATATATTTTAAAGGAAAAACAGACCACTTTAAGGTTCCATGTAATAATTTATTTCGCCAAGCCCTTTATTAAAGGACACTGGCTCATCAGACTCCATTTCCAAACGGTGAGCCAGTGTCCTTTAATAAAGGGCTTGGCGAAATAAATTATTACATGGAGCCTTAAAGTGGTCTGTTTTTCCTTTAAATTATTAGCTCTGGATTTACATTGAGCTCTCAGGATTTCATCCTTTTT
>OZ038504.1:89031523-89036523 GCA_964036315.1 Acanthosepion esculentum
GTATTTTTTCTGGCGTCCATGTCGCTACCGAATGTGACACAAGGTCAGTTTAAAGTGGGTTTAACGGCAATATCGCGAAAAAATTGCTCACACCCCTTCGTCACTTCCGCTTTTGCAGACACTTCAGGCACCGAGCAGTAAACCCAGCCCCCTCCCGAGGACGAAGCACTGCCTGTGGGAGATGGATCCCAGGGGCTTTGGTTTAAGATTATTTGCACCTCTCCAACCCCTGAAAAGGCCGAGGATTGATGGTGACCGCGATAATAGGCGCCATTTTTTAGGCACACAGTATCGAACGACAAAAACTGAGTAAGGTAATCACCCCCCAAAAATTACCATAAATAAAAAACATCGTCTGCTGAATTGTTTTTAAATTAATATTAAGAGAAATGTTTGCAAGGTGGCGATTCGGCGAGAAAGAAAGAAAGAAGGGAAGATAAAAGTGTTTGACGTCTCCTGTCAATGCCTCATGAATAAAGGACTATTCCGTTTTGATCGTATGGAAAGAGAGGAAAAAATACTATTTGGTTTGAGAATAAGAAAGAAAGAAAGAAATGGTGTTTAACTGCTGTTTCATTGAAAAAGAAAGAAAGAAAGAAAGAAAGAAAGTAGGAAGGTAATGGTGTTTAACTGCAGTTCCATTGAAAAAGAAAGAAAGAAAGAAAGAAAGAGAGAAAGAAAGAAAAAAGGAAAGAAAGAAGGAAAAAAAGAAAGAAAGAGAAAAGGAAAGAAAGAAAGAAAAAAGAAAGAAAGAAAGAAAAAAGGAAAGAAAGAAAAAAGGAAAGAAAAAAGGAAAGAAAGAAAGAAAGAAATGGTGTTTAACTGCAGTTCCATTGAGAGAGAGAGAGAGAGAGAGAGAAAGGAAGAAAGAAGGAAAAGAGGAAAGGAAGAAGGAAAGGAAAAGAGGAAAGGAAAGAAGGAAAGGAAAAGAGGGAAAGGAAAAGAGGAAAGGAAAGAAAGGAAAGAAAGTAGGAAGGTAATGGTGTTTAACTGCAGTTTCATTGAAATGGAAAATTTGTCAATTTCAAATCTTTTCATTTCTATTCCTTAACTTGAAACAACGACCAGCGTTTATTCATATTCATTATTGTTAATGTTATTGAAATATCTTTTTAATGTTCAAGATGTTCAGCTCAAATAGTTAGCAACACCATAACGGAAATAATTATTTTATTGTTGTAGAACTCGCTATGAGCTTATTCAATCATTAACCCAAAAGTAAAGAATTAACATTCATCAGAAATTTTTAATACGAAAACCTTGACATTTTCACGGGACTTTCGAGTTATTAATATTGTCATATTATTATTATTATTATTATTATCATCATCATCATCATCATCATCATCATCACCACCACCACCACCACCACCATCATCATCATCATCATCATTATTATTATTATTATTATTATTATTATTATTATTATTATTATTATTATTATTCATGGTTCTGGGTAAAATTCTTACAGGTCCTATCTCCATAATTATTATTATTATTGTTTTCATTTTCTTTGATATCTGGCGTTTACACATTTCTTTCCGGGTCCCGCCCAGGGACCTAAGGTTAGAAATGGTATCATGACACTTTTCACTGCAAAAAAAAAATAATTACATAGATAAAGCCCTTCGTAAAGTGTGGGCTGTACTTGTCAGAACAATTTTTTGTATCTCTTTGAGGCATGGACTTCCAGGGATCCCTTCAATCAGCCTACTGGAATCTTTTCCAACCAGTCCAAGGGCTCCAACTACAACAGGGATTGTTGATGTTCCCATGTGCCACATTTTTTAGATTTCTATTTCAAGGTCCTTGTATTTTCACAGTTTTCGAATATCTCCAAAGATACATTGCAGTCTGCAGGGACTGCCATATCAATAAGGAAGCATTTTTTTTTGTTTGTGGTCTTTAATAACAATGTCTGGGCGGTTGGCTTTGATTGTTCTGTCAGTGTGTATTGTGTAGTCCCATAGAATTGTAACAGGTCCTATCTCCGTAACCGGGTCAGGGTGGTGTTCGTACCAGTTTCTTTCAGTTTCCTTCCCGTAGAAGTTGTTAATTTTCCAGTGCAGATATTGGCCCACTCTGTCATGCAGGGTTTTATATTCCGTGGGTGCCAATATCGTGCAACCTGATATAAGATGATCAATGGTTTCTGAATATTTATCACAGAATCTGCATTTTGGGCTAACACTGTATTTTAGTATATGTGCTTGATAATTCCTAGTTAACAAGCATTTGTCTTGTGCAGCAAGGATAAAACCTTCAGTTTCAGCTTTCAACCCTGCACTACGTAGCCACTGATGGGTGTGGTTTTTGTCTACGTCAGCTTGTTTGGTACGGGCAGAGTATTGGCCATGAAGCGGTTTATCTTGCCATTGTTTCTGTATCTGGTCGGTTGCATCTGTCTTTGCTTTCTTTTTTAAGTATTTTGCAGCTTCAGCCGGTTTACCGTGTTGTACTTGTATTTCTGCGCCCATTTGAAACTCCATCTTATTATTATTATTATTATTATTATTATTATTATTATTATTATTATTATTATTATTATTATTATAGTTGTCATTATTATTATATTATAATATTTATTGTATTACATTACATTATTATATTATATTATTATTATTATATTGTTAATATAGTTATTATTATTATTGTTTTATTATATTATAAGAATTATTATATTACATTACATTATTATATTATTATTAATATAGTTATTATTGTTATATCATATTATAATTATTATTATTGTATTATTATATTATATTATCTTTATTAATATAGTTATCATTATTATTATAATATATTATCATTATTACATTATATTATTATAGTATTATTATAATATTATTATTATTATTATTATTAATATAATTATAATATTATTATTGTTATAGTTATTACAGTTATTATTAGTTGTAAAAGTGTTGTAAAAGTGTTAAGTCTTTATATAAGAAACGCCAATCTTGACATTTGTCAATGCCATTGATAAGCCAGGGAGAGAGTTTAAACATTCATTCTTGAAATCTCTCAAAACAGATCCCTTAATATTTTTTTCTGGTTTAAAATTGGCTGTTTTCCTCCTGGTTTACGTGATATTGTCCTGCAGAAACAGAGGAGATTTATGCGTAGTGTTTAATTATTCTCTCATTGTTGTCTAGATTTATTGTATGTAAAATACAATTGTTGCACAAGGCCGGAAGTGGGGGGGTGAAACTGACTGAGGTTGGTCATCACTTACTATCTTATACCTCGCTAATCAGATTCACGACCCAAATTACAATTTGCACATCTAACAAAATAACTTATCCATCCTCATTCTATACACCATATACCGCAATACTCCCAGGGAGGTTACAAAAAAACACCCCGTGACATAAAAATTAACGATTATAAAATTCTATATACAAAAATCTGTGGATGATACGTTTATGAGGCGGGGGAGGGAATGAACCGAAAAACTAAAATATCAAAACAAATACAGAAAATAAAAGGTTTACTTGTTTTGTTAGGTTGTTTGGTTTTATGGCATATCAAAACCTCAGTGGGTCAATTAATGCCATGAAAATCTTTGAAATAGATACATAGAGATAGTTAAAATAGCGGTAAAAAAGGTGTGTATGTATACATATATATTTGAACCATTTTTAAATTACTTATATCTATCTATCTATTTTTATAGATAGATAGATAGATAGATAGATAGATAGATAGATAGATAGATAGATAGATATAGAGAGACTGGGATGGATAGATAGATAGATAGATAGATAGATAGATAGATAGATAGATAGTACAATATATTGCTGGTAATTTTTTTTTTCTTCAAAAATTAATTTCTGGTAATAATTTTATTTAAATAATTTATTTATAATCTGCTGCCCTCGCTGTTCATCTCGAGGTTCTAAACAAAATTCAAAGATGGATATGCAATGTGATCGGTCCTGACTTGGGGTATCGACTTCAATCACTTTATCACCGACGTAATGTGGCTTCCCGCTGTCTTTTCTATAAATATTTTCATGGCAGTTGCTCTGACGAGCTATTTTCACTGGTGCCCCGACTGCATGAATTTAAACGCTCTACTAGGCTGAGATCTTGGACCCACTCTTTTACTATCGAGACAGTTAAATCTACCTTCTACTCCAACAACATCTTCTCTCGCACTTCCCGACAGTGGAACTCCCTTCCTCTTACTTGCTTCCCTGATAAATATAATCTCCAAACCTTTAAATGTAATGTCAATCGACATCTTCTCTTGCCTTGATCCCTGTTCTTCTTTTTATCCTCCTCTTTTCTTCTTTTTATCTTTTCCTCAACACCCTCTCTATACCCAGTCTTTTCCCTTACACTCTCTGGAATCTCTTGCGTACTAGAGGCACTCCCGCCTTACTTGGGATAAATTGCTTTAAAAAATGTGTGTGTGTGTCTGTCTGTCTGTGTGTGTGTGTGTGTGTGTGTGTGTATTAGTGAGTGGACCCAAAGCAACTTGTAACTTCAAGTTTTTGTCTGTTGGTTCCTTGTTATGAAAAAACCGATAACCGATTTTTTGTTTCAGTTAATTTTCCGCTTTTCCTTTTCGAATAAAGTGAGAGCAGGCACAGATTCCCAAATCCAAAACCATTACAAAGATACCAATGTCTGTTAACCTCGCTCATTGATAACTAAACAATTACATAATTATTTTAATTGCCGTGTGGATCTATGCTGAATTATATATATATATATATATATATATATATATATATTTTAAAGGAAAAACAGACCACTTTAAGGCTCCATGTAATAATTTATTTCGCCAAGCCCTTTATTAAAGGACACTGGCTCATCAGACTCCATTTCCAAACGGTGAGCCAGTGTCATTTAATAAAGGGCTTGGCAAAATAAATTATTACATGGAGCCTTAAAGTGGTCTGTTTTTCCTTTAAAATATTAACTCTGGATTTACATTGAGCTCTCAGGATTTCATCCTTTTTGGGACTACCTATACGGATAACCAA
>OZ038504.1:89044023-89066523 GCA_964036315.1 Acanthosepion esculentum
ACGTTATACGTCTCGGCTTTGTAGCGGACCGTGGGGGTGAAGACGTGAAGAGATATCAGAAGGTTAAAATTTTCTGCTGGTCGGACCAGCTACATGGGAATGTTAGACTTTAATTAAGTCCAAAGAAGACAAAGAAAACAAACAAGACCGATATACATGGGTAAACAAATATATATTAATAACAAAACAAGTTAAACAAAGACATGAACAGTTACATATTGTTTGTATGAAGAAATTATGTGTGTGTGTTGTAGTGTTCGTACGTACGTGTATTGTTCTTAGCGCGTTCCCAGAATTTGGGAAACGCTGTATCTGTGAGAGGTCACTTATTGGTGAAAGTAGAAAAAGAAAGTTTTTACCTCACCTCCACGCGAGGTGGCGGCCCAAGGCCTGAGTCGGAAAAGAGAGAGAGAGAGAAAGGTCAGCCAGTATTTATAGCCAGTGGACTGTGACCCCTGTTGAATGATTAACGAACTGAGGAGGAGCTAACTCCGACAGCTTCAAAAACTTTTCATCAGCCGTAAAGTTGCCTCCCTGTGCCTTTTGTATAAATACTTTCTTGGTAATTGTTCGGATGAGCTCTTCGCTATGCGGGATGCCTTTTGTTTCGCGTGAGTGTTTTCGTATTTGTTGTTGTGTTTGAATGAGTGCGTGTCAGTGTGAGTGGTTGGGATGAATGAATGTTTTATACTATTATCGTCCCGCGTTGATTTCGGTCTGTGAACTGATATTTCAACCACATTTAGTGATTGTGGGGGGTTTTATTACTAATATTATTTTCTTTAGTTACTTGTAAATAGTTTTGTTTCATATTGTAAATAATCATTGTGGTTAGTTTTTAGAATTGTTGTTTTATCCCTTCCCCCACAGACAATGAATTGTAAATATGGGGACTATTTAGTATTTTCATAGAGACAGTGAGGTATTATGGTGGTTGTAGTAAGAAAGATACGTATGAATGTGTTGTTTTTTGTAAGGAATATTGTTTGTACGATTAGGTCATTGTTTATCGTTAAGACAGAAGAAGGCCGTACTTTCCCTAACCACCCCTTCGGCCTTGTGCCACATTCTGTGTACATAACAGAATAAATATTCCTCTTCGCTATGGTGCCTAGACTCTTCGAATTTAAGTGCAGTACTTGACTGGCGATGAGGTCTCATCAATTTACGGTTGAGTTGGCTAGATGTATCCGTAAGTTCTATGCTAACAGTTTCTTTTCTCGCACTATTCGCTTGTGGAACTCCTTCCCGCAAGGTTTTATGCTTTCCGGCCAGCTTTAATCTAAAAACATTTAAATGCAATATCAATCGCTATCTGCTGTCCTCCTGTTACTCTTTCCTCTTCCCGCATAATATTTGTCTTCCTAATTTTTCCACACCCCGTAAACCCCTTGTGTCTCAGTGGCTTTATTGCCTTGCATGAGACGATGCTGATGAATAAAAAAGATATTTTACCAAAAAAACAAATGAAAGGCATTAATTCTTATCTTTTTAATACGCGCGTGTGTACGCGCTTTGATGCATAAATTGATACGTGTTTTGGTGTGCGTTTTCTGTAAGCGTGTGTATATGTGCCTATGATATTCTTAGTATGTGCGTTTGCCTTCTTTTTTTACTTCGTGAGTACCTACGTGTACGTACGCGTTTACGTGTCTTTCGTTAGCGTATGCGTTCGTTATGCAAGTGTGTACGTTTTTCATTGAATTTAATTCTGTGTCTACTCTCACGGGTACACGTCTCACTTTATTTCTCTCTCACTCTCCCTATCTCTCTCGCTCTATGTCACTCTCTCTCTCACTCTCACTCCTCTCTCTCACACGCACTCTCTCTCTCTCTTTGTGTGTGTGTGTGTGTGTGTGTGTGTGTGTGTGTGTGTGTGTGTGTGTATTCCGGCCTTTCTCTTCCCCAGTCTCTCTCCACGATATCCACTCAATTATTTTTTCCTCTACAAAATCCCCTGAACCCAATTCTCAGACGACCCCTTTTTTTTTCGTTCCAGCTTTTTCAACCAACGCAATATCTAAACTAAACTCTCTCCAGCCAATTTTGCCAGACAACCGAAATCTTTCGAAAGGCGTCACGCGAAAGATTCTGTTAAACGTGAGGAGGAACAGAAAAATGAGATTTGCGAGTTGACGAGATTAGAACGAGATTTGCTGTGTTTTGCTATATGCCCCCGACATTTTTTTTTATTTACTTACTACTTGGCTTTACACTTTAAAGCATTTACGTCGATTGACGAAGAAAAATCATGAATATTTGCAAAAAAAGCGAACCGAAAAAAAACGCGCAAATATTTAAGACTCGCTGTTATTTATATTTCAAAAATTGATAAAATTAAAGGAACGCGCTAAAAATGAATGAAGAATAATAGGGGAAAAAACAGTTATGTAAATCTATTCAGCTTGCGTCAACCTTTCAAATCTTAGAAGAGAAATAAAAGAAAGGCACGTTCAAATGAGGCATAAAAAAAGAAATTGTGAAACGCAAGAGAAAAATATTAAATCGACAAATAAAAACTGATTTAATTAAAAAAATGATTCAATTAACAATCAAAATAAAAAATAATGTTACCAAAGGAAAGAAAAGATTAAAACAATATAAAATTATGTTTGTGTATACTTACGTCGTTGATCATATTATTATCTCTATCTATAAAAGGCAGGATGTGTGTGTGTGTGTGTGTGTGTGTGTGTGTGTGTGTGTGTGTGTGTGTGTGTGTGTGTGTATGTGTGTGTGTGTGTGTGTGTGTGTGTGTGTGTAACGAATGCACGGCCGCAATTTTCGACGGATTTGCACCAAAATTTACATACACATGCTCCAAGTTAATAAAAAAGGCCAAGACCGACTTTGCCTTTCCCAACTCTCATCGATGGTAGAAATAATCGATTTTTTCATGCTTCTACCGTAGATTTCATGTAGTTTGCGGCCATTTTCTACTATTGAGATTCTATTGGCCAGCGTGAGAGCCAACAGCTGACTGACACAAATGTTAACTAGCATGCTAGCATGCAAAAAAATCGATAACTGCATTCGTCACAAGTGAGAAAAATTGAAATCTGCATGGCACTTTACTCCAATTGGCTCATTTGCTAGCTTAAACTCAACGTTGATTCTGATTCCGCAGATTTAAAGCTGATCGTTTTGTGTTCATTTTGTTTAGTTCTTTTTTCGTAACAGATTTAATGTTTAGTATAGGGCTTAGAAAAAATTCGCAGTGTGAGATAGGCAAGAAGTAAGGCATGTAGCAACATCAGAACGGCAAAGGCACCCCTTTAAAGGCAAGGAAGGGCAAAAATATTTTAAGTCAAGTGATAGCGATTGCTGTATGAGTCGTACGATTTTTTAATCAAGCACATGCAACGCTGGGCCATACTGCTAGTATATTTTATACTTTAACGCATGGTGAGTCGATTTGGGTAATACAAACTAACAAAAGTAAGACTGGAAGAAAATGCTACGACCTTCATTCCCTTCGTTTCCCCTAGGTGAGATGTACAGGGGTTGGACAAAATAATTGAAACACTTGTTATATTCAAAGAAAATTTATTTAATATAGCTTTAATACGTCTAGGAATGGAATCATACAGCTTCCTGACTTCATCCAGAGGAATTTTCAGCCATTCTTCCATTAATACCTGCTCCAGCTCTTTAAGACACGACGGTGGAGGATAGCTGCTCCTAACTTGTCGCTCCAAAATGCACCACAAATGTTCAATAATATTGATATCTGGAGATTGGGGAGGTCACTTTCATGCTCTTCATACCAATTCTTAACTACTCGAGCGGTATGTATTGGAGCATTATCGTCTTGGAAGTTGCAGTGACCATCAGGGAATAAAGTCTAGGCCATTGGATGAACATGATCTCCCAAAATATTTCAGGTAATCTTTGATGTTGATTCTACCATGCAGGGCAACTAATGGACCGAAACATTTCCATGATATGCCGGCCCAAACTATCACTGATCCACCTCCATGCTTCACTGTTGGAAGAAGGCAGTCAGGGCTGTAATCTTCTTTGGGCTGCCTCCACACAAACTCAACCTGAAGTTGGGAAAAGAGAAAAACTGGACTCGTCTGAGAATATGACTTGCTTCCATTGGTCTGCAGACCAGGAATTGTGATCTGTGCACAACTTCAACCACTTCTGAATGTTACGAGTGGAGAGAAGAGGTTTCCTTACGGCGGCTCTTCCATGATATCCAGCCTTATGGAGCTCACGACGAACAGTTTTAATAGAAACTGGACTATTCAGATGATTATTCAACTCAGCAGTCACTTTGGCCGCAGTAGTCTGATGATTTTTCGGTACATTGCGTTTCAATGCACGTCGGTTCCTGTCAGTAAGCTTGCAACTCCGGCCCGACTTGCTACGGTTGCTAGAAGTCTTGCCATGTTTCTCGAATTGCGTCATAGTTCTTGATATGGTAGCTCTTGCAAAAAAAAAAAACAGTTTAGCAACCTTAGTGATCGAGGCTTCTGCTATATGAGCACCAACAATTTGCCCTTTTCCTGAACTCGGAGAGGTCACGCATTTAGCTTAAATTTTACTAAATTCTAAAAATAAATAAGGCAAAGACTGTAAATTAGATAAATAAACGTATTTACAATAGATATAATCTGCAATTACGAAGTTTTAGTTAAAGTTCGTAATATAATAGGTCTTTGAAATATAGGAGTGGAATTGGCACCGGTTACAATTATTTTGTCCAACCCCTGTATGTTCCACTCGAACAGCTTCTTTATCACTAGTTTGTGGAACCGACTACCAAGGAATGCTTGCCTCCTGACAACAAGCTTAACATGAAAAATGCTTAATATTTCTATTTTATTTTCTACATATCCTTATAAAATCTACCTCTCACCCAACACTCTGTAACCTCGAATGTCTCTTGGGACTTGTTACACGGTGAACATTATTGTTAACAAAAACGTTGAAAATCCGTGATTTGGAATGAAACAATGAAATCAGTCATGGCTGATCATATATGGAGGGAAAAGGGTAGATACCAACACTGTAGAATGAAGTGAAATTAATGGACAGGGAGGAAAAAGAGATACTGAGACATCTAAAAGAATCCGCGCATATACTAGGCTGTGAGAATCTCCTTAGAAGGCCTAGCATAGAAATAAATACCACCTGGGAGTAGTTAATAAAAAAGGGAAGTGGAGCAGTAAAGTTTCAGCAGGGCAGATAACAGAAGCATCGATGAATGCAGTCAAACGTTGTTGGTGAATTTGGTGACACAATAACTACTAGTACTTGTAGCTGTACATACAGACATCCTCAGGCATGGAAATTAATTTGTTTTTAGTAAATCCAGGTACTAGCAGAATAAAAAAAAAAGACCTTATACAACTTGAAGTTATTAAAAACAAGGATCATAACATTCATCGTGCGGTTCGTGGGTTAATGTAACTTTAATAAATTTGTTTGCGAAGATGTTTTTCGCTATTTATATCATTAAGTTTGCTAACGTACTTTTTGTATGAATGATTTACACACACACACACACACACACACACATACATATATATATATATATATATATATATATATATATATATATATATATATATATATACTGCTTAATAAATAAACGAGTATCGACAAAAAATAAACGAGTAATCCACTAAAAATAACGCTTCAATCGAATATATATATATATATATATATATATATATATATATAAATTTATTTATACATATTTATTTTCGTCTATCGGCCTGAATTCGAGAAATCTTATTAAAGAAAAATCTACACGTTCTGGCATATATATATATATATATATATATATATATATATATATATATATATACATATATATATATATATATATATATATATAGTTTTAAGGTGTGTTATATTTATGGGATAAAGTGGTCAATATCAAAGATAGAGCATATGTAAATATAAATATAAAAGTGAACACTGAAGTCAACACTCAGAGGCGACAGGCTGTTTCATGCTAGACGCAATCATCAGGCCGCGTCTAGCAATATATATATACATATATATATATATATATATATATATATATGTAGGAGAGAAGTAGGCATAGGAAAGTGATTGTCTGTTTCATGCTTTTAGCAATCTTCAGATCTCTTTCTCTGCATTCTCTTTTTCTCACTATATATATATATATATATATATATGTGTGTGTGTGTGTGTGTGTGTGTGTGTGTGTGTGTGTGTGTGTGTGTGTGAAGAGAGACTTGATATTGATTATCTTCTAATAGCTATTAAGGCTATATCATGGTAACATTGATCAGTTTATCTTAATTTACATTCGAGCCTCGTGACCCAACGAAGTCAGAGGTTCTATTCGACCAGTTACAATGGCGATAAAGACATTTGATCGAAAGCGACTCCCGTGTCTCTTTTAATTGCCAACTTCTTGTAAGTAACGCGGAACACTGCAGCTCCGGTTCCAAAAGTATTTTCAAGGAAGGACAAAATGGTCGCTTGCGTCGAACGGCGCAAAGAATAATGAAACTCAAGACAAAATTAGTTCGGTGGTTTTTCAGCATGATATACAGACTTAAAAGGGAATTTGGTATGCATGTTGGAAGAATCTAGAAGTTGTATACAGCTATACAATTTCGAGAAAGTTGATTTAGTTCTTTCCTGGTAATGTTGTACTTTAGTACCGTGATCTACGAGATTGGAACATGCTATGACTGTTGGTATTTTCATGGAGAAAAATTCTGGACGAGTTGAGCACAATAGAGCAATCTATCTTTTCTTTTTAACTACACCAATGACAAAAAAGTTAAACATAGCTCAGGAAACTGATGAAGCCTGGTGATATTTTCTGTCTGAGGCAGAAGGTTCCGTGAATATGAATTGGAGGACGAACCACGCTATGACAATGTCATTTTTAGATACATATATATGTGGGAAAGTAAAAGATTATGCATATATATATACACACACACACAAACACACACACACACACACACACACACACACACACACACATATATATATATATATATATATATATATATATATATATATATATGCTGGGTAGTTCTGGCAGATCCATTGTGGCGTAATTTGTCGAACGCCTTTTGGGTAATTTATAAAACACAGGTGCACATCCTTCTGCATTTGTATTGCACTTTCTGATGACATTCTGAGCATGAACATCGCGTTCTTTGTACCTGTGTCTTTAACGAACCCGCACTGTTTACGTCCTATCTCAGGCCTGATTCTGCTGCGCGCTCTAGTCATCAGAATTCGGATGATGAGTTTTCTTATGTGGCTCACTAGGCTGATTGTTCGGTGGAGTTCACATTCATTCGCGCCTGGTTTTTCAGGCAGTGCTATGAAAATAGATCTGCTGAGATCTCCCGGTATATCCCCATTGCTGTAGATTTCATATATTATTTCTGTGATTTTGTCTATGCCAAAATGATCTAAGGCTGTCAGCATTTCTCTTACAATTTCGTCGAGTCCTGCTGACTTGTTTCTATTCAATTTCTTCATTGCAGTTTCTACTTTGGGTTTTAGAATTTCAGGGCCGTCTGTAGTTCTGTGTATTGCTGGGTGTTCCCATACATCGTGGAAGAGTTCTCCAATATATGCGTTCCAGCACTGAAGAAGTTTTTCCTTCTCTAATATGGGTGGTCCATCCTTTGATTTTATGCAGCTTGTTGACGAGCATGTATTTTGCCCTGTTAGTTCCCTTATTTGTTAATACCTATCTCCTTTGTCTCCTTTGCCTGTGGGACTCAGTTTCTCTATTTCTACACATTTGGCAACTCTTCTTTAGCCTGCCTGCATTTGGTCCTTATTTCGTTGTGTAGTTTTCTGTATTCCATATCTTGACAGAGTTTTCTGTTTCCTTCGCATCATGTCGTGAATCTCATCAGTGATCCATTCATTTGTTCTTCTTCATCCATTCTCCTTTGAGATGATATCATTTGATGTCCCTAAAGCTTCTCTTAGTGCATCCCATTTTGAGTTTCCATTTCCATTGTGTCTCTCGTATCTTCATTTCACACTGTCCATTGAATGTTCTTTCAGGTCCGGGTCGCTCAGGAGTTTGTTGTATTTCAGTCTAGGTGCTGCGTTAGGCTTCTTCAGTTTCCGTAGTTTCACTCTTAGTTTACATATAACAGGGCGATGGTCGCTTCCGTAGTCAGCACTTGGGTAGATTTTGCAGTGAACCATTGCATTCCTTAATCTTTAACAATATTTTGCTATATATATATATATATATATATATGCCGTGTGTAACAGAAAAAATTGTGTTACAGCATAATTGTACATTCCACAAAATCTTTAATACGTAAAAAGTTTCTTTTTCCCAGGTTTTCAGATAAGATGTTTAACAATTTTGACACCATTTGTCGTAAGAATCACTGAAAAACCCTTTCATTTAATCAGCTAGAAAGAGAACAGGTTAAAATCATTTTGTGTCAGACGTGGCACAAGGACGAAAGTATGGTGCACCCAGTGAGGATCGAACTCACTACTCAGTCGTAATTGACAAGCTTGCTACCCATTACACCACATCGAGGTGCCCGAGCTGTCTATAATATCTGAGTACTCAGTTCGTAAGGCTGTGAGAAAACAAAGTCACTTAAATAGACTCAATTCCGAATTTTGTCTTTTATTTTCATATATTCCCACTAATATTTTAATCATTTCATTATCATAAGTCTTTTAAAATCAAATGAATTCTTTGAACGCACTGGATAATTTCTTCTTGAAGAGTTTGGTGCACGCAATCTAAAGAAATTCATCTAATTATCTGTCATTGATCTACTTTTAATTACCTGCTTGATTAGTTGGATCTTCTTCGGCGACTTTAGTCAGCGAGATAATCATGTCTCGACGGTGGCTTAGAAAATTGACTTTGACTGAATAAACAGTCTTGGATGAGTGATGGTGATACTTTAGACCATGAGGATCAATTGTTAGCTTCAAGCAAGTTAAATACTTTTTTTTTTAACTCAGAGAAATCAGGCTTGATTTAATTAAAAGCGAGGAAAACATCAAACGAAAAAGATGGAACCAACGCGAAAATAAATGTTTTCTTACAGTAAAGAAGAAGAGAAGCACAAACATACAAAGATCCACCCGTCGACGATACCCCAGTTTCCATACAAATATATTTATATAAAAATGTACGTGTGTCACTGTGTGAGAAAGAAGGGGAGTGCGCGCACACGCGCGCGCGCGTGTGTGTGTGATTGTGTTTGTGTGTGTGTGTGTGTGTATGATACAAATATAATTCTAAACTATACTATATTTATAGGTTAACGTGTTCAACATCAGGGATAGAGCATATGTAAGTATGAAAGTAGACATTGAGGTCTGTGTCATGATTAAACGCAATCTTTACGCACTGTATGAAATACATACATATACATACACATACATATGTGTATAAAATACATACATATACATACACATACCTTATGTATATAAAATACATACATATGCATACACATACATATGTGTATGAAATACATACATATACATACACATACACATGTGTATGAAATACATACATATACATACACATACACATGTATATGAAATACATACATATACATACACATACATATGTGTATAAAATACATACATTTACATACACATACATATGTGTATAAAATATACATACATACACATACATATGTATAAAAAATAATTCCAAGTCGGAGATTTTATCCCTAAGCCGTTGGCTATATATATATATATATATATATATATATATATATATATATATATATATATATATATATATATATATATATATATAATCTCCGACTGACGCCAATTCAGTCGGGTTTCGATCCTAGCTAGAGGCAACCGGACGTCTAGCCACACTGAAGAGCTGTGATACAGCGAAACACTCTGTCTGTGGATGACAATATATATGCTCCCGAAAAATATATTTTAGTTGAGGTCTCTGGGGAGTAAGTGTGGGTTTGTAAACAGTGGCTATTACGTCTAATAATGCTTGATTCTTCGGTAAATCGAATCGAGTTCTCTCAGTCACTGTGTGTTTATCTAAAAATAAATACGCTTAAATTCACCTTCTTCCCTGTCGTGCGCCAACGGCTTAGTGGTAGAATCCCCGACTGACGCCAATTTAGCCAGGTTTCGATCCTAGCTAGAGGCAACCGGACATCTAGCCACACTGATGAGCTTTGATACATCGAAACAGTCTGTCTCTGGATGAATATATATATATATATATATATATATATATATATATATATATATATATATATATATATATATATATATATATATCAGGCATGGTGGAGTAATGGGTAGCGGCTCGGACTGAGGACTGATGATTCCAGTCGAATCCAGGTGTCTATACCCTTGAGAAAGGTATAATCCTCTTCTTCTCCCTCTAGCTGTGGTTCTATAGCCCTGGATAGCAACTAAGAGAAGGACAACTCTGAATTCAAAACCTGCGGAAGGTTGTTTGTGGACCTTGTAGCACGTAGTGCGACAAATGTGTTTCGTTTTGTACAAAGCCTTCAACACAATAATCATATCAAATGTGCTGGTATATGGCTGTCGGTTCTTTGGAACTGAGTTGCTATATAAAGCACTGGACGGCTGTTTCGTCCTATATTTGGGACTCATCAGCGGTGAGCAGTATCCACTACCGAGAATTGAAACCCTGACAGTTATCAAGCAAATGTCATACCAACTGTTCCAACGACCCTCGAAGAGGTAGCAAATCAGACTCAATATAGCGCTGCTCGCTCACATATTTCGTGGTGGCGCTATGTTGAGTCTGATTTGCTGCCTTTTCGTCACCGAATCCTCCTAACAATTTATATATATATATATATATATATATATATATAGAGAGAGAGAGAGAGAGAGAGAGAGAGAGAGGGAGAGAGAGAGAGAAACTGGGAGAGAGAGTAAGGGAGATACAGGGATAGAGAGACAGAGAGTGAAAGAAAAAGAGAGATATCATTGGAAGCAGCAAGTTTTATTTCGATTAGAGTTCGTTAATAGAATGGCTGACCTGAAGAGATACCCACAACCCATTTTTTAAAAGTTTTTGATTAATTATCATTGAAAATATTAGTCCATTTTTCAACTTGCACCGAAAAATAATTCTCGTCATTTCTCTGCCTGTTGCTAGTCGAAATGAACTCCAAATCGCACATCTCGCCTGTGGAACTCCCTTCCCTATTACTGTTTCCCTGACAAATACAATCTCCAACTATTTAAGTGTAACGTCAATCGACGTCTCCAGTTGCCTTGATCTATCCACTTCCCTTCTCCACATCCTTTCACCTTTCATTCCTATCTGCTCTCGCTCCAAATCTTCTGTAACCCCCTTGCCTTGATCGACCCACTGTCTTTCTCTTTCTCCACATCCTCTCCTTTACCACTCCTATCTGCTCTTCCTCCAACCCTTCTATAACCCCTTGCGTGATAGTGGCCTCCAGCCTTGCTTGGGGTGATACGCTTAAAAAAAATAAATCGCACTTTCAATCATTTTCGACGAAGGCTGTAGCATGAGGCTACCACTTTCTTCTAGTTTTGTACATTTTTTATGCAAATGTGGATCAGAGAGCCTGCTCGGTTTAGTAAACATTTTCAGGAGATATCAGCTTCTAATTGGTCAATAAACACACAAGTGGGCGTTGCAATCCACCCACGTACAAATATTTTTCCAGCGCGTTTCCCGCCATTCGCTGTGATCCTGTCAAGTGATTACATTATCTATAAATAGCAGACACAAGCTTGCTTTCTCTCTCTCCTTTCTTCATTCGCCTAAGAAGATGTGATCTTAAAGATTCTCGTCTCGACCATGGACGGTCAGACGTTAAAAGCATATTCACGCATGCACGTACGTACGAACTTTTCCAACCTACATTACAAACATACAGAACATTTCCAAACATGCAACAAGGACTTTTCTCTTTGAAATATTATTCTAAAACTACAGTTTATTCAGAATTTCTCAGCTTTTTAATTAATTCAACTATTGTGAGTACAGATAAAAATATTCCCAGTCTAAGAGACATAACTCCATCACATCTTAAACTTCTACGCATGTACATCAACACACAAATAAATACAATGTTATGTTTTAAAACCATTTTGTTCTTTCTTGTATTTCATGCCTTGTGGTATTTTACGTTTAATATACGGTGACCCCAAAAAACGGGAATTTTTGAAGTGCGTATTGCCAGACATGAGCAAGTGGCAACACTGCGAGACAGTGACCTTGAGCAAGTAAACATTTCGCCATTTTAGTAACGAGAATGAAATTCACAGTATCCCAGCTGAGATGTTGCAGCAGTCAATGAGGAATCTCAACAGCAGATTTCAAGAATGCATTCGTACAGGAGGACGCCATCTACAGGACGTAATTAAAAAAAATAAAAATTCCATCATTGTTTCTTAAATGGTATGTTTTAAGATTTAATTACTATGAATTAAATATTTTTCTTCCATCACTCTTGGTTTTATTGGATTGTTAAAAAGTTCCCGTTTTTTTTGGGTCACCCAATACATCTTATCTTTTCTAATCAAATACCTTACTACCCATGGATACTTAAATACTTTCACACCCTGTATAGGTAATGTTTTTTATATTTATCATGCAAAACATTCAAATATTTACTAAACCAAATCTGGCACAAGGATAAAACAAGGCAACCTCTGATAAGAATCTAAATCCTTACGCTAGCAAGGATATGGAAAAATAATATGTAATATATAGTCTCCATTCTCGAATATGGATATGAAATGCGGACACTTTTGGCAGATACAGAAAGAAGGATCCAAGCGTTTGAGAACAAATGCATGAGAATTCTCCTTGCCATTTTCTATTGGGAACAAAAAAAAATCAATTAGTATGTGCGGAAAAGGGCTGAAAGATTTGTGGGCCACCAGGAACCTCTTCTCGCCACTGTCAGACCGAGAGAAATGGCGTGATCTGGACATGTTACAAGGCACGACAGCCTGTGGAAGACCATCATGCAAGGCACCGATGAATGTGGACGTAGGAGAGGACGCCAACGCAAAAACTGGTTGGACAATCTCAAAAATTGGACGGGTATGACTGTACCAGATTTGCTGATCGCTACCGTTAATAGACCGTTGTGGAAAAGAGTTAGTGTGGCTTCTGCATTCGGATCCACCGTACGATTACAAAACTCAAGGGAATGATGATGATATATATATATATATATATGTGTGTGTGTGTGTGTGTGTGTGTGTGTGTGTGTGTGTGTGTGTGTGTGTGTGTGAAAAGATGATGGGAAAAATTTGAAAATATTTTTCAAAGACGCGTTTCGCCACTGGAGAAAATATGTGTTCTCTTTGTCTTCTTCAGTTTGATAATGAAAGAAAAAAAAAGACATCGTGAGGAAAAAATATCTTGGGATCTCTGCGGACAAGTGGGCATCGTAGACTAAATTTATTGCCCCAGTTTGTCATCTCCTGATTTAGGCTTGAAGAGAGTCTGTTGGCCATTTTTGTTTTATCTTTCTCTGTCTTAAAGCTGTTTGGGTTTGTTGGATTTCAGATCAGGGACATTTTATTATTATTTTTATACATGCATATATATAGAAATGCATACAGATACACACCCACACACACACGCATATATATATATATAGAGAGAGAGAGAGAGAGAGACAGAGAGACAGAGAGACAGAGAGACAGAGACAGAGAGAGAGAGAGAGAGAAAGAAAGAAGCGTAAAACGAAGAATGAAAACAGCCGTGCCTAAATGGTATAGGGAACAAAAAAGTGCTGAATGCAGAATTCAAAATCGAATATGAAGAGCAAAGATATTTAAGAAGAGGCTAAATTTTTAACCAACCTCGCAACATGGGTTTAGACCGTAAGGTCTCCTCAGGCAAGTGGAAGAATTAATATATATATATATATATATATATATATAGAGAGAGAGAGAGAGAGAGAGAGAGAGAGAATATTTTATTATTATAGATTATGATAAATATATTCAATAATATAAAATACAATGTGACTTTATATATATATATATATATATATATATATATATATATATATATATATATATATATGTATGTATGTATGTATGTATGTATGTATGTATAGATAGATAGATAGATAGATAGATAGATAGATAGAAGCGTGAAAGGAAAACTGAAAACAGCCGCGCCTAAAAGGTATAGACGACAAAAACGTTCTCAATACAAAATACAAAATCGAATATGTAGAGGTAAGATATTTAAGAAAAGGCTAAAATGCCAACCAACCTCGCCACCCAAGTTTCGACCATAAGATCTCCTCAGGCAAGTAGAAGGATGTATAAGCCAAAGAAAAGTACTCCAATGTACAGGAACACTTAAAGTGATAGGGTAATATTGGTATATTGGAGTAGTTTTCTTTGGCTTATACATCCTCCCTGAGGAGATCTTATGGGGGAAACCCGGGCTGCGAGATTGGCTGGAAATTTTAGCCTTTTTTTCTCTCGAAATAATTCGATTGAACTCTCGGAGAGGAAGGTATGATTTTGTAAACAGTGACTGCTGCTGCTAATGCAAGGCTCTTCTACTTGAATCGAGCTCTCCTATATATATATATATCAACTAAGTGACAAATTTTATTTCTGTTGAACTTCCCCCCCCTCTCTCTCTCTCTCCACCATACCAACTGCTCCAAGGGGCCTCGGTGACGAAGAGGTAGCAAATCAGACTCAATATAGCGCCGCTCACTCACAAATTCCGTGGTGGAACTCTACTGAGAAATATAGGACGAAACGGCCGTCCAGTGCTTTCTGCATTCTGTAGAGGTTTCAGACTCGATGAATCATTAAATATAATTATCAATTTCTCCTAATAATTTCAAATTGTATATCATTGCTTGAACCGGCTTCTAATGCTCTGGAGTGAGCGGCTTGGTGATAGTAGTCGTGGCTCCGGGGGACACCGTCCTATGGTTAAAGTGAATCTCAGTAGAGTTCCACCAATGAATTTGTGAGTGAGCGGCGCTATATTGAGTCTGATATTCTACCTCACCGTCACCGAGGCCCGTTGGAACAGTTGGTATGGTGTTTGCTTCACAACCTAACTGTCAGGGTTTCAATTCTCGGTAGTGGATGCGCACTGCTGATGAGTCCCAAATATAGGACGAGACGGCCGTCCAGTGCTTTCTGCATTCTGTAGAGGTTTCAGACTCGATTAATCATTATATATATATGTATGTATTTTTTATGTTTATACGTTCTTTTTATAGATACAAATATTTAAGTAAATGTTCTGTTTATAATAAACAGTATTAACAACATTTAATATTTGTATCTATAAAAAGAACGCATAAACATAAAAAATGTCTTTAAAAATAATTTTCTTGTGACGCATCTCGTTCTTTAGGATTTTATCGGACTAAATTTGTTACGTTGGCGCAACCACACAAGAAAATCTTTTACACAATATTATTCTTGTTATATAAGAAATATATTTCGCTATCTCATATATATATATATATATATATATATATATATATATATATATATATATATATATATATATAAAGCATACTATATTTATTGCTCAAAGTGTTCAATATCATGGATAGACCGCATCTAAATATAAAAGTGGGCATTGACGTCAAAACCTAGCGATGACAGTCTGTTTCATGCTAAACGCAATCGTGACGATCCCGTTTCAGTATGAAACAGACTGTTGCTGTTAAATTTAAAAACAAAATACAACCTCTTTTCTACGAAGAAAGAAAAAGGTGGCAGTTATAAGTTATATTCTGGGCTTTACTCATATCAATCAATCAAATAAGGCCTACGTTAAATTTAAACTAAGCGGAGAAGCAAAAATTAAAAATTATTTTTTATAAATGAGTCATGACCCGTAGATTGGCATCTAATGGCAGCCAGACTAGAGCAGATGTAAATGGTTACATAAATTATACAAACTAGACAATGACGTTCCCTAAGAAATCAAAATGGGGTGGAGAGGCAATTTAGTAAAATGCCAAACAAGTTACATGCTTTCTGAATTTCCTACATATTTTTTTATAGTTTGATAAATAAATAGCTTCTTTAAGAAACTAGTAAATACTTTAAACATATAGAATTATTTAGTAAATTAATATGCAACTTTTGAATAAAGACTTTTCATATAAGATGTTAATAACAATAACCAATCAATGTAAAATGTTAAAAATACCAAACACCAATACATCCATACAAAATGTTACTAATACCACCAAGAGATTAAAACAAGATTATATTACATCCTAATTAATTTTACAAATAGAAAGATAAGCCATATATGGTGCAATGCAGTACAACTAAAACATAAGAAAAAACATAATCAAATTCCAAAGTTTAACTAAATTGTAAAGTAAAATGTAAACTATGTTTACAATTTACAGTTAATTCATTCCTTTGATTTAATAAGAAATTTTTATTGAATATGATAATTTCCAATTTTTCATGTAAGCACAAAAGACAGGGTTCATATAAAAATCTACATGTCCATGCCGTTTTTAAAATTTTCCATTTTACATTTGGGGTCTTATTATCATCTTTTAAACTCTAAAAATATTTAAAAAGTAATGTATTATTTCTGTAAGTACTGTTGGCGAAGAACAAGGTATGTTGATACCACCTAGTCTTGAAATAATTCTTAGTACTACCAATAAAAAATTTATACATTTTGACATGTATTCGGTGTAATATCCTGAAATAAATAATATTTCTCTACTTTGTGTTGAGCACTTTTTAAATTACGAACGTTGGGATTGTCACTGACACTCCACATTACATCAGACATTTATCGAACAGATTTAGATCATTTGAGATACTTAAACTACAAAGACAATATTCAAAAGTATTTCATAGTTTCTCAGTTATCTGACCATCAGTTGAGAACATGACTAAAAGTGTTTATAGCATTCTGAGCAGTGGTAGCAAGGAATTTAAAGATAAATCTGAAAGAACATTGGAATGATATACTACGTGAAGAAACTATAAACGAAGGTTTAGCTGATCATGTATGAGAGGATAGATGTCGAAAATATCTGCTCTTCTCAGACGCAAAGACAGCAACCTTGGGTAATATATCACTGGACATCTGATAATTTTAGTAGACCTAGCATAGAAAGGAACACCATAATGGAGACTTTGATCAAGAAAGTATAGTCATTAAGCTTAAGGCTCTACAATTATACGAGGATTTTTCTAGGGATTTAGTGTATATAAGTAGATTACCTTCTCTTGATTTCTAACCCCGTGCCAGACAGTTGAATCTATAATCTCTGATTTACCGGAATTGTCTAAATCAAAATCATGAGGACGAATTAACGAAATAAGAATAAAATAACAGAAGAATTAATTAGTGAAATATGTATATTATACCATGAGAGAAAATTAGAAGAATCTACACCGTGTATTGAATAAAGGGTTTGGTTGATGACTCTGAGAATGCTACCGAATAAAAACTCAAAGAGAAGAACGAAAGTCATCCTGGGTATGACGATAAACTACACCCGGCAGCAAGGCCTCTGATCGTGGCACTGGGGGTTTTGAGGAGCGTGGAACCACCTCTTAATTACTACCGTTCCCAGGTTCCCCCTATCAGAGTGGTAGCACCTGTTAGAATACCAGTTATGGATGAATCCGACCCCACTAAAAAAAATTAACAGTAATTTTTTATAGTAAAATGGCAATCAATCCAACACTAAAAAATATAAAAATACATTTTCATAGTAAAATGACCAATATAATTTTATACTAAAATGACCAAGAAATTTTTATAGCAAAATGACAAATACATTTTTTTAGTAAAATGACCAATCTATTTTTATTGCAAAATGACCAAGACATTTTTATAGTAAAATGATCAATACATTTTTATAGCAAAATGACCAATATATTTTTATAGCAAAATGACCAATACTTTTTTATAGTAAAATGACCAATATATATTCATAGTAAAATGACCAATACATTTTTATAGTAAAATGATCAATATATTTTCATAGTAAAATGACCAATATAATTTCCTAGTAAAATGACCAATACATTTTTATAGTAAAATGACCAATATATTTTCATAGTAAAATGACCAATACATTTTTATAGTAAAATGACCAATATATTTTCATAGTAAAATGACCAATACATTTTTATAGTAAAATGACCAATATATTTTTATAGTAAAATGACCAATATAATTTCATAGTAAAATGACCAATATATTTTTATAGTAAAATGACCAACAATATATTTTATGATCTACAAACTATATATGTAAAAAAAACATGTCCTTACTCTCAAAGTATAAAATTATGTACAAAATATCTGTATTTGAAAGCATAAAATTACGTTCATATTTTTTAAATTTCGGCAATAAACAACCCATAGAGGTGTTGATATGCCACCAAACAAAATCAAACAACCAACATGAATGAACTTCCTCATGACATTAATCTATATAATATCCCAGAACTTCTTAAATCAAACGGTATTCCAAAATATAACTTCAACGAAGTTACAACATAAAGCACACATCACCACTTCTAGTAATTATGTTCATATAAACATGTATGAGCACAAAAGCTGAGTATGATCTACCATGTATTCAATTGTGAAAGCAGAATAACATACATCATATTTTTATTAATTTAAAGCACCCAAGAAAATTAAATTTCATCATTAAATGACCCATAGAGACTTGATGTGCCGTTAAACAAACAAACCACTCAAAGGAGCGAAAGTAGAAAGTTGTGCCTATCAAAATCAAGATGAGGACAACAAATCGATTAAATCAGGGTAGGGTTAGGTACCGTCAGTGTCTGGAAACTATGGAGTCTACGAGGGTAGCTAGCCAATTTCTGTTGTAGACACCGGCTCAGCTATATTTTTGAGTTCCTTCAATAACCCAAAAAGCTAACTTGTGATTTATATTTCAACTACACCGAGCTGACTTTAGTTGTATTTTCTGAGAGAATACGCATAATCTGGAATGATCAGTGGTTAAACAAGGCCAACACAATAGCACCCTCAGTCACGATGACTTGTGACTTCATGCTAGCATAATCATCGACGCCTTCTGAACCGTTTTCGTCTACCCAATTTAACTCACAAGGCTTGGATCAGCACGTTGTAGGGTGTACCCAAAGGTGCTGCACATTGGGGATGTCTCCATTGAAAAATCGATTATTGAAACCTATAACAGTAAAGCTAATGATTTAGTCACTCGTCTACACGCCCACTTAGTGTATAGTAGTTCTAAATGATCGTATAAGAAATTCAGATGGAAAGAGAGTAATATATCGATTTCATTAACATCAGACGGTGAAAATATTCTTTATTAGTGAAAAATATTTATATTTGTAGACTATAAGGGAGTTTATGTTAAAATGTTGACACGTTCTCATATAAAAAGATTAATGCTACTTAAAGTTCGATTTACTACTGATAATGTTCTTTTTGTCAGTGTTCGTATATCTTTAATGAGCATGAAAAATCGTTGGCACTGTAGACTACTTCGAATCTAAAGATTCGGTATAGCTTTTCTGCAGCATCCAAGCTTCGGAAAAGACTGTCAGATCAATTAAAAATAGCTTCGAAATAGCCTCTCTGTAGAGACCAAGCTTCGAAATCATCTGTCAAGATCAATTAAAAATAGCTTCGAAATTGCCTCTCTATAGAGACCAAGCTTCGAAACGGTCTAGGATCAATTAGAAATAGCTTCGAAATTGCCTCTCTATAGAGACCAAGCTTCGAAAAGGTCTAACAAGATCAATTAGAAATAGCTTCGAAATAGCCTGTCTTTAGTGACCAAGCTTTGAAACGGTCTGTCAAGATCAATTAAAATTAGCTTCAAAATGGCCTCGGTGTACCATGTAAGTTTCGAAATAGCCTATTAAAACCAATTAGAAATACATTGAAGTAGTCGCTGTGTAGCGCCCAAGCTTCGAAATACCTGGTTAAGATCAATGGGACATCACTTTGAAATAGCCTCTCTGTATCGTACAGGTTTTGGAATTGCCTGTCAAGATCAATTAGAAATGGCATTGAAATAGCCTCTCCGTTGAGATCAATCTTCGAAATAGCACGTTATGATCAATTAGAAATAACTTCGAAACAGCCTTTCTGTAGGACTCAAGTTTCGGAATAGCCTCTCCGTTGAGATCAATCTTCGAAATAGCATGTTATGATCAATTAGAAATAACTTCGAAACAGCCTTTCTGTAGGACCCAAGTTTCGAAATAGCCTGAGTAGGCCAGTTCGAAATCGCTTTGAAATAAGCTCTCTGCATCAACCAAGATGCGAATTAGCTTGTCTATAGCGAAAGTGATTTGATGTAAGACATACGTCCATTGGTCACAAGCAATATTATTAATAAGTAATCGCACGATATTCGGTTTATCTGCTGATAGGGAATCGATGATAGAAATATGATCAACTTCCGTCCACGAGACAAACGCTTGGGCTTTGGTCGGGACGGTTCTTGAAGGTGGTTCATTTAACATGGCTGCACTATGGAAATTTGATAAAGGACTCGTTAGATGAACGGACTGACAGGAGAATTGATCGAAACCAATAGCTTTTCAGATCTTGAGACATGTTGAAATATGGAGACTCCGATTACATGAATATTTCGTTCGTTTGTTTGTCTTTTCTCGTTTTCCTTCTACCCCCCGATTCTCCTTTTCGTATTTACCCTCTTTTATTATTATTCATTTCTCTGTATTTTTCTCTCTCTTACGCAAACATACAGACTTACGCACACTATCTATCTATCTATCTATCTATCTATCCTAGTCTCTTTGTATTTATCTATTATACAAGTACGTATCTATCTATCTATCTCAGTCTGTTCATATCTATCTATCTATCTATTTATCTATCTATCTATCTATTTATCTATCTATCTATCTATCCTAGTCTCGTGCATTTATGTATTTTACTCGTCTCTATCTATCTATCTATCTATCTGTTCATAGCTATCTTTCTGTCCTAGTTTTTTCATATCTATCTATCTATCTTTGTATCTATCTATCCTAGTCACTTTGTATTTATCTATTATACTTGTCCGTATCTATCTATCTATCTATCTATCTATCTATCTATCTATCTATCCTAGTCTCTTTGTATTTATCTATTATACTCGTCCGTATCTATCTATCTATCTATGTTCAAAATTCATTTTCTTCTGTATTTTTTCTTTAAAAAATATATATTCTTCCTTTCTTTATGGCGATTGTCTAAACATAGCTTACATGTGATGCGAAGTCGATAGTATGGGGTACCCAGTGAGGGTCAAACTCAGTATTCTGTCCTAATTGACCCCACAAGACAAATATGCTAACGATTAGACTACATCGAAGTGCTCAAGAAAAGTGATTTTCAAAGTGGCACAAGGTCGAAAGTGTGGCGCACCCAGTGAAAATACAATACTCAACCGTCATTGGTCTAGCAATACAAGTTTGTTAACCATTACCCAAAGTCCAAGTGCCTTGCGATTTTCTAATCGTAGCTTAGATGTGATACAAGACTAAAAGTGTGGAGCAACCATTAAGAATGGAACTCACGATTGAGTCGTCATTGATTGAGCTAACCATTGCACCAAGTGGAAGTGTTTGTCTTCCTTTCCCGATGAAGGATTCTATCTTTGCAATATCTTTTTTTCGTTCCTCATTTCTTTGTTCTCTTTCTTTCTTTCATCTGCGTTTGCTTCTTTCTTTAATTTCTATTGCATGACTTTCTTTCTTTCTTTCAGTTTTTCATTTTACATTTTCTTTCTTTCATTCTTTGTCTATTTTTTTACTTCTTCGTGTTTTCATTTTTGCTTGTCTTTTTCTTTCTTTCTTTCTTTCTTTCTTCTTCATTTTTTTTATCCATCAACCTCCTTTCTTTTCTTCTTTCTTTCATTTTACTTTATACTACCTACATGTTGTTTCTTTGTTTCTTTCTCATAATTTGCCCATCGATATATATATACAAATATATATATATATATATATATATATATATATATATATATATATATATATATATACAAATATATATATATATATATATATATATATACACAAATATATATATATATATATATATACAAATATATATATATATATATATATATATATATATATATATATATATATATATATACATACATAAATATATATATATATATATATACATACATATATATATATATATAATATTAGTGGTCAATATATATATATATATATATATACAAATATATATATATATATATATATATATATAAGAATTTAATCTCAAGTTTTCCATGGAATGTTCAAAGATGTTCAATGTGAGCACCATTGGTCACACGGCACACATCAAGCCGATAGTCCAATTCATGCCAAAGGTCTTCCAACATTGCTAAAGTCACGACGAGCAGCTTTATCAGTGTCCTGTAACTGTTGGGTTAACTGTAGCTTGTAAGGTGCCATGTGCAGTCATCTTTTTAAGACACGCCAAACAGTTGTTGTAGAAAGTTGAAGT
>OZ038504.1:89071523-89091523 GCA_964036315.1 Acanthosepion esculentum
TATAGATGGTAATAGATTTATTATTATATGTTAATATATGTTTTTTTTAATATAAAATGAAGAATATTAAATAATGTATTTCCTAAAAAGCAAGAAACTAAAACAATATATGTTTTTTAATATGTAAATAATTTTGAAATATTTTTTGAAATATTTTTCTTTTTAACATAAATGTACGAGGGTCATTCAATAAAAAAGGTGAATTTTTCGGTATAAGGACTTCCAATACAGATAGAAGATTACTCTTTTTTATTTTATTTTTTTGTTTTACTTCTTTTTCACATGGATTTAATTTCATTTGCAGATTAAAAAAAAAACTTTGACAGTTTTGGCGATTAACAAAGATGGCCGACCAAGAAGCATGCTCCAGGATTGAACAGCGGTCAGTTATCAAGTTTTTGGTTGCTGAAGGGTGCAAACCAGTTGAAATTCATAGGAGAATGTCAACTGTGTATGGTGCCACATGTTTCAGCCAAAAAAATGTCTACAATTGGGGTAAATTGTTTAATGAAGGACGGAGCAGTGTTGAGGGTGAAGACACGCCTGGGAGGCCTACAGAAGTGAGGTCTCTTGAGGTGATCGAATCAGTCAATGACCTCATTCAGTCTGAGAGAAGATGACATTGCAAGTACTTTGAGTTTATCTGTTGGGACAAACGCAGGGGTCATCAGACAGAAGGAGTCATCTTGCATCATGACAACGCAAGGCCTCACACAGCAGACCATCAACGAGCTGGGCTGGGAACTGCTCCCTCATCCTCCTTACAGCCCAGACCTTGCCCCTTCAGACTTTCACCTGTTTGGTCCCTTGAAAGCGTTCACGAGAGGCACGACGTTTAAAAGTGACGACGAAGTCAAAAGTGTTGTGAGCGACTGGCTGAGACATCAGTCCAAAGATTTTTACGCTGAGGGAATACGGAAGCTAGTGCACAGATGAGAAAAGTGTGTGACAGTGCTGGGAGACTACGTTGAAAAAATTTTTAATAAGTAAGCTTCTATCTGTATTAGAAGTCCTTATACCGAAAAATTCACCTTATTTATTGAATGACCCTCGTATAATTATATATCTTAATATTGAAGTAATAGTGAATTTGTTAATATAAGATAAAAAATCTTCCCCAATGACCTATGTCTGTTTTCTTGATTGAAACCGAAATGAATATTCAAATATAAGTCAAGGTCCCGTCTACATGTATCTGTCTCCTGCTACCATTCCCATGTCTAGACATTACTACTCTTATATTCTGTCTTTTCACTATTTCTTTACGTTTTCTTTCTTTCTTTTCTGTCTTTCTTTACTTTAGGTCTGGTTACTTTTCATTTTATTTTATCTTATTACCTTGATCGGTTTGGAAATCCTTGCAAGTAAACCATAATTCGTAAGGTGGAATGATCATAACATGGAGTAATTTTAAATTCTTTTTGTAAGTAATATATATATATATATATATATATATATTAAAAAGATAAAACGCTGGCTGACCGGAGCATGACAGCGTTTTCGACCGCCAGTGTCTCGTCACGTGGTTTACTGAGCGAATTAATGAACCGACAACACAAGAACTTAAATAGATTAATATGGCACCAGAAGTAACGGGGACAGTGGGAGTGGAAGAAATTAAGTGGGGAGAGAAAAAATTAGGTTCACACACACACACACATATATATATATATATATATATATATATATAGTCAAACCGAGAGAGTCAGTCAAACCTAGCAAGGTTTCACCTAAGTGGATCGTCAGGGAAAGCCAGTTTTCCTTGACGATCCACTTAGGTGAAACCTTGGTAGGTTTGTCTGGCTCTCTAGGTTTGACTAGGTTTGCTCTACTCCTGTATTGAGCACTTTTTTAGTTAGTTGTTTACTCGTGTCGAGGTTTTTTTCTTTGGTTCATGTTCCTGGCTCTTTCTTTTTTTTAAAACCTTTTTTTCCTTCAATATTGATTTGATTATTGGCCAATCAAAAAACCGAAGGTTTTTCGAGACGCGTATAGTTACCTATATATATATATATATATATATATATATATATGAACATCATTTTTTCTTCCCCCCCCCCTTCATTTCTATATATATATAAGAAAATGCTAAAATGCAAACCAACCTCGCAACCCGGTTTTCGAGGTTGGTTGGCATTTTGGCATTTTCTTAAATATCTTAGCTCTACATATTCGATTTTGAATTTTGTATTCAGTACCTTTTTTGTTGCCTATACCATTTAGGCGCGGCTGTTTCCAGCCTCCCTTTTACACATTTCTATCCGTGTATATATATATATATATATATATATATATATATATATATATATATATAATCGATTCTGGGGTAAACATGGACTGGCGACAGTGTTTTATGCTTGAGTGCAATCTTGAGTGTGTTGTGTGTTGGCTCGACCATTTATATATCCTAGGACGATGATGCATTATGGGTATCAACGTCTATTTTGTTATCGTAACGGTTATTGGTTGTCCGGTTAAGACTATCTTTCAAATTATTCTATAGGCTAGTGAGTAGGAATATTTATTGTTCCGAATGTAGTTCTTTGTAATTTTTATAATGCTGTTAGTTAATTTTTACTCATTATTATTTACTGATTACTTTGTGTATTTTATATTTATTCATTCGTTATTTGTCGATTATTATCATTATTGCATTTATTTGTACCTATGTGTTCATTAGTAGTTTGTTAATAAATGGCAGTTGCTTGCAAAACAGTATAGTATACCAAGCGACTGTAAAACCAGCAGATAATGAAGAGAAAGTATACATAAGAGTAATTAAAGGATCCTAGAAACAGAGAAACTACAGACACAAAATATCTTTTACAAATACCAAACACACGAACAGTAAAAATATGAAAAATAAAAACAAAAAACAAATTGTACAAAAAATATGATGGAAAATAATGTAAACAGATTCAGCTTTGTACTTAAATTTTGTTTTTTTATTTATTTAGATGTTTTGTTTATTTTGATTTTTTCTTGAGTGGTGATTATCTCATTTGTTTAATTTGAAGTATTGGCTTTGTCGAAACTATGTTATATTATTTGCACTATTTACATTATTCGGACTATTTATTACAACGTTTCGGCCGTTGTACGCTCCGGCCTTCTTCAGGGGATTGGAATGTCGCTTTATTTCGCTCACTGGGGTAGACTGTTCTAGTTCCACGTGCCATGTTTAATGGATGTCAGTTATCAGTTATCTCATGTTAATTCCTCTCTCTAAGTTTTCCACTGCCTTAACCGGGTATTCAACTCACACTCTTTGGGTCATGTCACTGGATCTAACCAAAACTTTTATCCTTGAGGACATCTGTGTATGAATTTCTGGGTATTATAAAATTCTCCACTGCCTTTACCGGGTATTGAACTCACACTCTTTGGGTCTTGTCACTGGATTTAACCAATGCCTTTATCCACTGTGCCATGTGTCCTTGAGGACATCTGTGTATGAATTTCTGGGTATTATAAACCTAATGACTTCAGCAACCATTTTTACCAGAGCTCATATTGCAATTTTTGTTGTTATTATCACTTTTCTCTGGCACTCCTTATTACTGGTTCCCATATTGTATTCATTTCTATGCTTGGTCGGCTCGGGAGATTTTTTGTGGCCTAGCATATATGTTGATTCCTTAAATTTACGAATTTTCCAATGATGTTCTTTGTCTATGATCTCAACCTTATCCCACAGAGGGTGGTGATCTCCCTTTTCTCTACATATGTGGCCAGCCACGCCTGATTTTTTCACTTCCCCTCGTGTTACAGATTTCTGGTGTTCTTGAAGCCCTACCTTAAGGGGGCGGCCTGTCTCCCCTTTATATTTCTTTCCACAGCTGCACGGGATAGCGTACACACAGTCTTTAGTCATGTTCTCCTCTATGGGGGGGGGGTCTTACACGGGAAACTATATTATTTGTGTTGTATATATTGCATATATATGCATTTTTCTTTATGGTATTTTACAAGGTATTGGTTTTCGATTTTTAAGTAAGGTATTAAGAATTTGTTTTGTGCCTGCATTTTAAGATAAGTTCCTATGGTTTATTTAGTAATTTGTCCTGGTCTGCGAAGATGATTGTGGCTATTTTCTCCTCCAGGCAGAATTTATAGTTTTGGAATTTATTGCTTTAAGCTGAATCTGTTTACATTATTTTCCATCATATTTTTTGTGCAATTTGTTTTTTGTTTTTATTTTTCATATTTTTACTGTTCGTGTGTTTGGTATTTGTAAAAGATATTTTGTGTCTGTAGTTTCTCTGTTTCTAGGATTCTTTAATTACTCTTATGTATACTTTCTCTTCATTATCTGCTGGTTTTACAGTCGCTTGGTATACTATACTGTTTTGCAAGCAACTGCCATTTAAGGGACATTTGTTCTTTGTTCTGCTGTTACAAGCAGGTTTGATTTGTTAACTTTTATTCATTATTATTTACTGATTATTTATTCATTATTTGTGAGTGATAATCATTACTACACTTACTTGTGTTTATGTGTTCATTAATAGTTTATTAATTTGTTTATCAGTTACTTAATTTTGTTTATTTATCTATTTCAATCGTTTTTTTCTTTTCGTTTCGTGGGTTGGGTAACTTATTTATTTAGTTTAAAGTATTCACTTTGTCTAAAGTATGTTACATTATCTGAGTTATATATAGGGCATATATTTGCATATTTTACAAGGTATTCATTTTTAGCTTTCGTTATTTAATTAACTTTAAAAAGATTTGTTTTCGTGTCTGCATTTCGATTTATGTTCTGATCCTTTGTTAGTCATTTGTGTTAGTCTGGGAATGTAAGGATAGCTATTTTCTCCTCCAGACAAAGTTTACTGTTTATTTATTTATTTTGTAAGCTATGTTGTTTTCCCTTTTTTTGTTTAGGCATATATATATGACAACAGCAAAAAAAATAGAAAAAAAAATTAAAACCTCTATCCTTATAGTTAAAAATAATAATTAAACTCCTAGAACAAGATTAAATAGGGGAAATATTATTTACGAATTTAAATGCCCATTAAGGAATTGTATTCCTGATCCATTAAAATTCGTAAATAATTATATAGGTGTTATGGTCCAAATTCCTTGTACCACGGTGATGGTCCAAGGTAGAACCAATGAAGAATAACTCGAACACAGGTCTGGAATAACACAGATATATTACAAACAGAATATGTACAAAAGTAATAACAATCAGGTTAGGTTAGAGAGAACTATGTTGTCTCGACCAGATCACTATTCCAATGT
This sequence comes from Acanthosepion esculentum, assembly GCA_964036315.1. Classification (NCBI taxonomy): domain Eukaryota; kingdom Metazoa; phylum Mollusca; class Cephalopoda; order Sepiida; family Sepiidae; genus Acanthosepion; species Acanthosepion esculentum. The sequence goes on from OZ038504.1 coordinate 89,076,774, forward strand.
CTTACAGTAATCGTCTGACGCGACTTTGTCTCTCATTCTGAACTGACTCTGAACCGACTGACTCTGAACCTGAACTGCCACTCCCTCTTGAGGCGCAATATTTATGATGTACGGAATAGTCCATTATTATTATGGGTAAGTTTCCATAACACCCCACTTCCGAAGCTTTTGCATACCAGGAGGTTTTAATATCTTTTTTTCTTTGGATCTATTTCCAAAGGTTCTGTGAACTTTCTTTTTCTAGACGATTTTCTTGGTTCTGGCATTGTTTGCGGCCTTTTTATATCAAATGTATCGAAAATCGTGTCCATCACCTCTTCCTGGGGTGGGCCGTTAGCATCCTGTAACGGTCTCTTCCTTATTTGGTTTACGTGTCTTCTATGTGAGAATTTTTGTCCCTGTACTATGTAAACCATATTGCCGATTCTTTTCTCAATTGTCCCTTGCTCCCAGTAAGATGTATTATTTTTTATATGCTTTAAAAAGAACTTTTTCTCCTGGAAGGAATTTTCTTTTTGGTGCGTAGGACTGTGTTACTTGTTTCGTTTGACTTGGTAGCAATTTATCAAATGCAGATCTGATTTTTCTAGCGAACATCACTTCTGCGGGTGATAATGTTGATGGTGTAGCATTATTTGGCGTAATTCGATATACCTGAAGAAAGTGCTGTAATGCTTTCTCCGTAGGCACATCGTGTGCTTTTCGTAACGCTCTTTTGAGTGTATCAACAAATCTCTCCGCTTGCCCATTCGATCTTGGGTGGTAAGGCGGGGATTTTATAGGTTTGACTTGATAAATTTAGCAAAACTCTTGGAAATCTGCTGATGTGAATTGCGTTCCATTATCTGTGACTAGGCAATCCACTACTCCAAACCGAGCGAATAGCTCGTGGAGACAATTTATGGTCGTTTCGGAAGTAGGATCTTTGCAACGAAACACCTCCGGCCATTTATTATAGCTATCCACTATGATTAAATAGTAGAAACCGTCAATTGGTCCTGCATAATCTGCGTGTATTCTTGACCACGGACGATCAGTCTATGGCCATGACTTATGTATGATTGGCGGTGCTTTGGCTGCTAAATTACAACCCTTGCACATTTCCACCATCTGAGTAATATCCTGGTCCATGTTTTTCCAATATACATAGCTTCGCATTAGCGACTTCATTCTATTTTTAACAGGATGGCCCCCGAGGAAATCCTTTAGGATTCGCTTTTGTAGTATTTGGGGAATTACAACCCTTTCGTTGTAAAGTAGCACATTATCGCATAGAGAAAAGCTGTCCGAAAATTGCTCATTTTTTTCTGCTATTTTTGCTTTTGTTTCATTTATAAACTCGTCATTTTTTGCTTCATTTTTTATGTCGTATAGTGTGACTGGGAGGTTTCTAACTGTACAACATAGTACTGTCCTGATATCTTCTTCATTTCTTAGGGCTGCGATTACCTTATCTTCCAATGGTTCTGTCTTCGTTGGTATAAGTCTCGACAGACCATCCGCATGCCCGATCTTTTTCGTTGGTAGGTATTCCAATCTGAAATTGTAATTCAGAAGAATCTTCCCCCATCTAAGTAACCTATTTGCAGTGTAAACCGGTAGACCTTTTTTCGAACCAAAAATTGTTAGTAACGGTTTGTGATCCGTCTGTAGAGTAAAATGTCTATCATAGATGTACCTATGAAACCTTGTGACTGCGAAGATAATTCCCTGAGCTTCTTTCTCTATTTGTGAGTAATTTTTCTCCGCTGGTAGTAGATTTCGAGAAGCATGAGCGATGGATTTTATTGTCCCATTTGGCATTTTATGTAATATACACGCGCCGACTGCGTAGGCGCTTGCGTCACTTGCTACAATAATTTCTAGTTTAGGATCGTAGTGTGCCAAAAATCATCTGAAGTTAACGTCTTAATTATTTTTTCAAATGTCTACTGGCATTGATCTGTCCACTCTCAAACATTTTCTTTCTTTAGCAGTTCTTTCAGTGGTGCGTGAAGTTTATTCATTTGAGGTATGAATTCCCGGTAGTAACACACTAATCCTAGAAAACTTTGTAGATCTGTTATGTTCTTAGGAACTGGCATTTTTTTTAATTGCTGTTGCCCTTTCAGGGTCTGAGGGTCTTCCTTCTTGATCTATTATATGCCCAAGGTATTTAATTTAATATTATTTACGAATTTAAATGCCCATTAAGGAATTGTATTCCTGATCAATCAAAATTCGTAAATAATTATATAGGTGTTATGGTCCAAGTTCCTTGTACAACGGTGATGGTCCAAGGTAGAACCAATGAAGAATAACTCGAACACAGGTATGGAATAACACAGATATATTACAAACAGAATATGTACAAAAGAAGTAGAAGTGTTAGTAATGACAATCAGGTTAGGTTAGAGAGAACTATGTTGTCTCGACCAGTATCACTATTCCAATGTCTTACAGTAATCGTCTGACGCGACTCTGCCTCTCACTCTGAACTGACTCTGAACCTGAACTGCCGTCCCTCTTGAGGTGCAGTATTTATGATGTACGGAATAGTCCATTATTACTATGGGTAAGTTCCCATAACAATAGGCCACACTACAACACGTTTGACACGAAGACTCATTCTACAACTTTCTGACCATAGCTCAATTAGATCTCATTTAAATATTCATGGATATTTCTACCGGACACTATTCGTAACATACTTGTCGACAACACTAATATAATAGCATCATCTACATGCAAAAAAAGACTAAAAATAATGGAAGCCTTATTAATAAAAACAAACAAACCAACACTTAATAATATTAACTTTGAACATGGACATAATATCTTGACCGTGTTTTGAAACAAAAAATGAAAATATTTTATAAAACATACATACAACAAACTATTTCTTATTTTAACAATTAAAACATAATCCTTAAAATGGCTAAACCTTTAGCCGAAAGCGCTCGGATAAAAAGAATATTCGGAGTTTTTATATAATTTATTATCCGAAAAGAAAAACATTATTAGATCGCATGAGAAATTGTATAAAAAAAAACTAAATAAAAGCACCTTGTCCGTCGTTTTCAATGAAATATGCATTAAAGAAGGATTGCTGCCAAAATACACAAATATATATATATATATATATATATATATATATATATATATATATATATATATATATATATATATATATTTGTGTATGTATATATATATATATATATATATATATATTTGTGTATATATATATATTTGTGTATATATATATATATATATATATATATATTTGTGTATGTATATATATATATATATATATATATATATATATATATATATATATATATATATATATATTTGTGTATATATATATATATATATATATATATATATATATATATATATATATATATATATTATACACCTCTTTTTCCACCACTGATTAGATGTAATTTCTTTCTTTTCTTAGATTCTCCCTTTCTTTCTGTTCTGTCTTTTTCCTCTTTCTCTCTCTCCCTTTATATATATATATATATATATACGTGCAAGTATATGTGCGTATACGTATGTTTCTATCATACCTATCTCTCTCTCTCTCTCTCTCTCTATATATATATATATATATATATATATATATATATATATATATATATATATAAAAGCGCACCTATTTTTAAAATTGAATAACTCTCATAAAACTAGAGATATTTTGAATTGCTTTTATTCAACGCAGAATGATTCTCTACAGCCAACTAAAAATATTTCAGATTCAACCTCAGAGTGTTTCAAGAGTTTAGTTTTGAATAACAGCCACGAAATATTTCTTCTTTTTTTCTTTCCATTTTCATCTTATCAAATTGAATGTCTGGGTTCAAGAGATATTAAAAAAAAGTACGACCGACTGACAGAAGAGAAGAAAGAAATATTCGTTAGCATCAACAAACCGATATAAATATGGGGGCGGAAGCAATTTCTTGTCCCGTCCAAAAATCTCTTCTCAAAGCTTTTTGGGCACAGAAACTTTCAACAGCCCAATTGTAAAGAAACATTGTTTGGTGATTATCTGGCATATCTTTATGCTTTTCTGTGTAGGTAGAGGTAATTTAATTTTTGCTTTTGTTAGGTGTTCTTTTAGTAGATTTAAGCATTTCTTCATGAGGACGTTTGTGTATAGGGATTTTATATCTAAACTAGCCATAATTTATACTACACATAAAATCCTAAAAATATTCCAGCTAATCACCAAGCATTGTTTCTTTACATTTGATAACCAACATTACAGACAAAAATTTGGTTTACCAATGGGATCTCCTCTCAGCGGCGTTCTTGCTTGTCTATTTTTAGAATTTCTAGAAAGTAACCCATTCAAAAACATCCTCCCTCCAAGTTCTTCCTATTTCAGTTACATAGACGACTCATTATTAATATATCCACAAAACACTAATTTAACAGATCTGCTCTCCAAACTTAACAACATTGAACCTACAATAGACTTCACTTTTGAAACTGAAGCCAACTATACTTTTCCGTTCCTGGATATCATATTACATAGAAATAATAACGAACTCAATTTCAGTGTTTACAGAAAGGCTACAAACAAAAATGATCTGATCAGTTTCTACTCAAACCAATCTTCTAAAATTAAATCTGGAATTATTATAGAGCAAGCATTAAGAATCTTCAGTCCCCAATATTTATCTAAAGAAGAAACATACATAGGAAACACATTCAAAAACCTACAATAGCCATATCATTTCATCCACAATGCAAGAAGAAAGGCATGCAAAATATACAACCGAAACAAAAATAATGACATAATCCGCAATAATAAATTACATGAAAACAGATGCATAATACTACGGACCAACTCTGTCACGTCCACTACCCAGAACAACATATCCCATCTAAATAATCCTGAAATAGTCACAAACACTTCCAAAACCATTATGGATATTCTAAGATCTTCAAACACTAATAGCAATAATATTTCTGAAGCAGGCATTTATAAAATAAATTGCTAAAACTGTTCTTCCCAATATACTGGAGAAACAAGTAGAAATTTAAAAAACGCATTTATGAGGACAAAAGAGACTTCACAAAAAACAACTTAGCTAATGAACTAGTCATACAGAGAAATAAATTCAACCATAATTTTGATTTTAAAAATACTATACTCATAAAAAAAAAATAACTCACTCAGAAGGAAAATCCTCTAGAGTGCCGCCATTGAATATTATCCAAATAATAATCTACGCCCAGGTTTTTTTCCTGTTTAACCTTTCCTAAGAGAATTACTACTCTCCCAAGTCAATGTACACAACTGTATCAAGAAATCAAAAGAAAATAGTTGAATCCGACAACACAACAATAAAAACAATATTTCCACACGTGACAGTACTTGACGTAATTTTCAGTTGACAATATCAATACAATAGCGTTTTCTAAAATCTTCCAATTGCTAAGGAGATTATGTTTTGTTGTTAATAGTTACTTTGTTTTAATAAATTCATTTCGTTTTTGCCCTGAAAAGTCCACATAGGACGAAACGCGTCGGCTAATATTACAGTTTTCCTATTGTCTTTTAACTTTTATAATATTGTCTTTTTCTAAAGGTTAACTCTGAGAAATTTTTCATATATATATATATATATATATATATATATATATATATATATATATATGAAGAAATATAGTATTAAGGTGTGCAATATTTTTGGGATAAAGTGCTCAATATCAGAGATAGAGCGTGTGTAAATATAAAAGTGAACATTGAAGTAAACACTTGAAGGCGACAGTCTGTTTTATGCTAGACGCAATTGTCAGTCCTGATGATTGCGTCTAACATGAAGCAGACTATCGCCTCTAAGTGTTGAATTTAATGTTCACTGATATATATATATATATATATATATATATATATAAAAGTGGACATGGAAGTCAGCACTTAGAGGCGACAGTCTGTTTCATGCTAGTGCAATCGCCTGACGATTGCACTAGCATGAAACAGACTGTCGCCTCTAAGTGCTGACTTCCATGTCCACTTTTATATTTACACACGCTCTATCTCTGATATTGAGCACTTTATCCCATAAATATAGCACACTTTAAGACTATATTTCTTCATATATATATATATATATATATATATATATATATTATTATTATTATTATTATTATTTTACATGGGCAGTACTTATTGGAAAGTGCACAGTGATAGAGCTAATATGTGCAGTTGTATGGATATGAGATTGTGACCCTGGGTTTCACGCTTTTGCGTTGTCTGATGAACGCAAAAGCGTGAAATCCAAGGTCCCAAACTCATATCTAACACAACTGAATATATATATATATATATATATATATATATATATATATATATATATATATATATATATATATTTATGTAAAATTTCAGATAGAGCATATCAGTAAAAAAGACAATATTATTAAAGTCAAAAGAAAAACTTCGTCAACGCGTTTCATCCTCTGAGGGACTTTATCGGAAAATTCTAGAGATTGCCGCTATGGAATCTTATCAAAATATAAATCTGCGCCCCTGGTTCTTTTCTATATCTCCATTCTTGAAGAATTGCTACTTTCCCAAGATACATGACTAAAAAAGTGATAAAAATTTGAAAGAAAATGGTTAAACCCTTAATCCCATTTTATTCAAAACATATTTCGCAGAAATTAATCCCAAACTAAAATAATTTAAATACTACTTTGAATTTTTTAAAAAGTTCAAGAACATCACTCACTTTCGTCTATTAAACATTAAATTGCTCCACCACTTTTCATCCGAATCTTGCTTAACCTTTCGGCTAACCTGATACATATCTATGAGCGTTCCTAAACTTAAAAAATTTGAAAAACCGATAACATTTTTCCTCTTGTACATAAATTCTTGTTACAAAATAAAATCCTTGCTTTTGCCTTGATAAAGCAACCCAGAGAATAAAACGCATCGACTAAGATAAGTTTTTTTTTCTCATTATTCATATTGTCCTTTTACAGATATACTCTATCTGGAATTTTTACAAAGTGAAAGATAATAAAACAAACCCAGCCGACCAGTTTCGCCCTCACTCAACAGATCTGGATCGAGGGATATATATTACAAAAAAAAATATATAAAAACAATATGTAATATTAAGGAAGGCGGAATACAACTTAAATTGAAATCGCGTTTAGTCCTTACAGGCACTCCCTCTGGTTCCTGTTCCTGCATCACGGAGCATCTTATTAAAACCCCAAATTGTTTTAGCATTGACTCGTTTACCATCTTGATTCATGCTCGCTCTAGATTGCAGATAAAAGTGTTGGAAAGAATTTACGTTCGTCCCGACAGCCCCACCCCCCGTATATTTATCTGTACTTTGTTTTGCCTTAAAAAGTGTCAAGTTTGAAAGTGCGTGCTTCTCCGAATTCTTGGTGCTCATAAAAGTTTTTCTTTTGTTATTCCTGTTGTTTCATATTCTGTTAATCAATTTAGACATAATGTCAGAATGTTATGAGAGTAAATGAAATAAGAGTCATTCGCGGCTTCCATACATTTTCTTAACCAGACCGAATTTACTCCCGCCTTTCGATGCGATTTATTCCCGCCTGAATGATTTTGATTGAAAAGGTTTATATTCTGCGCGTATCACTTCGCCATTTCTTTTATTTAGAATAACCCGCCCGACCCCCGACATATATTTATATCATAATTATCTGCAGGGGTACAGAATTTGATTATAGGAAGAAAAAAAAGTTAGACTTTTTTTACATTTTTGGATTAAAATGAAAAATAATAAAACAAACCCAGCCGACCGGTTTCGCCCTCACTCAACAGTGATGGGTCGAGGGATTATATATTGCAAGAGAATAAAACATAAAAACGATATGCAATATTAATGAAGGCGGAATACGACTTAAATTGAAATCACGTTTAATCCTAACAGACACACCCTCTGTTTATACAGGTAGGGTTGTCGGGACCGAACGTAAATTCTTTCCAACACCTTTATCTGCAATCTAGAGCGAGCATGACTCAAGATGGTAAACAAGTCAATGCTAAAGTTAACGGCACAATTTAGGTTTTTAATAAGATGCTATATGTGTCGTTCCGAACGTCTTTTAGTTGGAATTTTCCATTCATGATTTTTCTAGGTATATGTTGCTGTATTCTCGCATCTAAACTTTGGCTTGTTCTACCCATGTAGTCGGCACTGCAACTACATTTAAAATGAAACATTATTAATATGGTGGGGGTGCAGAAGATTCTTTTCGGTAGACGTCAAAACAGATTTAGTAGAAAACACAACACGCACACTAGACGAGAAATAACAATACTCTACTGCAGAGGTAATTTGTTTGGTGAATTTCTCACTTACTGTGACCAGCCAAGGCAAACGAAAATACATTGGGCATTTATTAAACATACTAGGTTTAGTTTCAGAAAAAAACAGATATTTTCTTACTGATAACTGATCTAATCACATCTAAAGGATACCCATTATTAGATAAAGCTTTACTGATCTTTTTTGATTTCTTCATCTAATTTTTATTTTGAACAAATCACTCGGGTTTATGTGTTAGGGTCGCAATTAAATTGTTTTTCCGTTTGTTAGGGAAAAATGCGTCCCACCAAATATACAAACAACTAAACGTTGGTTTACGGTAAATTGATGTAATGTAACTTAAAGGAGTTTTGCTTACCAATGCATCTAAGAACGACAAAGTGGGATTCGTTTCTGAGTCTGATCAGCTGTTTAGGATTTCATCGGACTGGGCTTTGATGGCGTTGCCACGTCTACACATGCGCACGAAACGAGAGACGCAGGTTGTTTCGAAATTATTTTTTTAAAATCTAGCTGAAATCATCTGTATTGTTTTTCTTTTTCTTTATTTCTCCAGCACTTTTGTTCCTGATTATCCCACACTGTGACAATATAAAATCTACCAAGAATGGGGATATTTCATCTCAGTAGAATATTTTCTCTTTTAATCAAAGTAGCATTCATCATGTCAAAACTGTTGTCCATTTTGTTACGGTGAACAACCATTGCGTTTGGTGTGTTGTTATTTAAAATATCCCTCTTATGTTCATAGAGTGTCTCGTATAAAATACTTGAGGTTTCTCCAATGTAATCGTTCTGGCAATTTCTGCATTTGATAGAGTAAATTCCGCCTCCAACTTTTAGCTGGTTGTTTTGTCTTTGATTGTTTTAGATGTAGGGGTGACACATTTTATGTCGATTCGGTTGTAGTTCTGATAGAGTTAGTGGGTAGAATAATATTTTTTTTTTATTCATTAGGTTTGTTTACAATATATTACCAGCAGCAGACGTCAAAAATTCCCTTTTCCCCATAGTGATCAATCGGCGAACGAGAGCATATATATATATATATATATATATATATATATATATATATATATATATATATATATATACGTGCAAGTATATGTGCGTATACGTATGTTTCTATCATACCCATCTCTCTCTCATTCCCTCTCCCTCTCTCTCTCTCTCTCTCTCTATATATATATATATATATATATGTGTGCAATTTTTATATATATTAGTTATATATTATATATGCGCGGTACTTACTGGAAAGCGCTCAATATCAGTAATAGAGCTAACATATTATAACGCAACCATATATATATATGTGTGTGTGTGTGTGTGTGTGCAAATATATAGAAAAATAGGAAAGAACACGTTAGGTAAATAATCCGAAGTTTTTGGGCATTTGTTTTTTAATTTTTAAAAAACTGTGCTCCATACAAAAGTAGAGCTCAAATTATAATTATTTAAAAAAAAAAAATTATTCCTTCGCTACATAAGAGTTCTCATGTTTCAAAACCAGGAGCCAAAAGCTCTTCAAGATTAGTTATTCCAAAAATAATTCGCTTGAGGATGAAACAGAGCTTTTGGATCTTGTTTTTGAAACAAGAGAACTCTTATGTAGCGAAGGAATATAATTATATATATATATATATATATATATATATATATATATATATATATATATATATATATATATATATATAAAACCTGTAGGTGATATTAAGTGCTTTGTTAAATTTTCTTATAAATGCCCTTCGTTTTTAATTTGCCCACTCACCCTTTCTTTTCCTCTCTCTCATCTTCTGGATTTTAAGTTTAGATCATATTGTTTTTTATTGTGCGTAGTGTCACCACAAATGTATACACACGTTTCTGGTGTCTGTTTCTTTTTAATTTTAATGTAGGTCAGCGATTCGGTAGCGAATTATGCATCGAAAAATAATTCATATTTGTCTGTATCTCACTCATTTAAACCGTCATTTAACTCCTCTCTTTAAAACTTCTCTCTGTTTTAATACCCACCCTCACCTTTAGGCCTTTCCTGTTCTTCTTTCTTCTATTACACCTCTCTCTAAAGCTTTCATACATTTCCCTCTCACACTTGTTTCCCACTCCCACACAGACACTCTCACTAATAAATCACTATTTTCCGATTTCTTTTTGAATTTGTAGGTCTGATGAATTGGATCGTGATTACGATTCCAATGTAATAAATTATAACCATGGAATATTAATGTTTGAGCCTTTTATATTATATTCTTACTCTGTCCAGGACATTGAATTCTACCTGGATTCTATCCTCTTGGGAATTTATATATATATATATATATATATATATATATATATTGACCACTAATATTACATATACATATATATATATATATATATATATATATATATATATATATATATATACATATATATATATATATATATATATATATATATACCCAGCAGCCTTGTATTGCTATAAGTTTTAACAAACATTCTAGATAATTCTATGTACGTTCTTTTCACTTGACCTCTTTTGTAGTCATCTGGCCTCTCAAATTTCCCCCTCTTGAAAAGTTTGCAGACAGCTCTTAGCCTCAAAATTCATTTTTATTCGCCATTACATAATAAACCAATCTAATTTTACGTGCAGAGCACTAACTCTCATTAAATCTAGACATATGTTCTTTCAGTAAATAAAAAAAAATTGAAAAGACATTCCCAGGATTGCTACTTTAAGATGCATGATTTATTTAAAGAAATTATGGATTTATTTACGTATGTACAGACATTTCTGCCGAGGATCACAATATGTGTACGCTGTGTACTCAGCTTCGGATAAACGCGTCACGTTGGTCTCTGGTTTCGGACTGCCCATTGTTCCGCTTTAAAATTATTCGGAATATCTAGCCCCGGAGGATCAAAGTGTAGTATCTGTTCTTCACCACGCTGCTATCTTTCTGTTCACAGAAAACAATATTAAGGCAAGCCGTGGATTCAAACCGTGCGACAGCATCTCATTCATTACACTAACGAACTAGAAGATTGGCAATTTACGGACGCATCCCTTATGTCGACGTATTGGAAGTCCACATTAAAAACGACACTGTGTCACATGCCGCCACTATGATACTAATGGTCAGGGCAGTAAATACGGGATCAAAGTGTAGTATCTGTTATTCATCCTTTGCCGTGTTTTCTGTGTTTGGCGAGTTCACCACAAAGCCTACTCCTGGTATTTGAACTCTGCCGCTGAACCTTCTTCCTTGCACTAAAGAGAGTGATAGAGTTTGGGAAAACTGGGCAATGTTTGGACTAAGTTTGTGTTCGACGTATAGGCACTCCATATAAAAAAAAGAGAGAGCACGTGTCACATCCTTCTATCATGGTGAGGGGATGGCAGTAAATATTGGATCAAAGTGTAGTATCTGCCTTCGGATGGACAACTTTTTATATCTCAATCGTTAATCCTGGGTAGGGCAATTAACTACGTCCGACAGCAAAGCTTCTGATTGGGAAATTGAAGCCTTTGAAGAGCATGGAATCCCCTCTTATTTGCTGTTGTTCCCAGGTCCACTCTGACTCTGGCTGTTCGGCTCCCAGCTATAGGCAAATAGTGACCCACCAAGCAAAACAGTATGAAAGTATAAAACATATTTTTATAGCAAAAATACAAGCAATAGATTTTAATATAAAAATTATCAGCAATACAATACGCACATACTAACAAATTAGAGTGATTTCATCCGTCTAAAGTACAACCAAACAACTAACATGTAAAAACGTTCATGGAATTAAGCTATATAATATCTTACAATTTCTTAAATCACACTGTATCCCAAAATACAACTTTTACAAAATTACATGAAACACTTATATCACCGCCTAGAGTAATAATGTCCACGCAAACATGTATATACACAAAAGCTGCGTATTAATTACCATGTATTCAGTTGTGAAAGCAGAATAATATATATCATACTTTTATTACTTTAAAGCTCCCAAGAAAATTATTTTCGGCAATAAATGACCCATAAGCAGTTGATGTGCCGTTAAACAGACAATTAATCAATCAATCTCTCAAATGTTTTTTTGTCTTCAAACAGAACACAACAAATAAGTGAGGGGTGCCTGGTCCAGGGGGTTCTAACCCTGCTGCAGCACCTCCCTTGTTGCACCAAAGATTGGATGGTTGGTGAAATAAGGAGGGGAATGTTGTGGGGGAACCCGGCAATTTTCGAACTTGTTTACACTTAAAACCGGCTTTGTGCCATATGCCGTCACATTGGGCAAAGCGTAAATATTAAGTGTAGTATGTATTTTTCACCTTTCTACCGTTTTCTGCCTTCGGCCAGTTCACGGTAAAAACTAGCCTAGCCCCGATGTTTCCGACCAGGCGACAGCACCTCCCTTATTGTACAAAAGAGGGTCGAGTTAATGGTTAAAAACGCCAGCGTGATAGTGTACTCTAGGATTGAGCAAATTTTGTCCTTGACCAATACGTTCGCGTAAAGAGCTCACATTAAAAACGACCTTGTGTTACATCCCACTACTGTGGAGAGGCGAACAAAAAAACTGGATCAAAGTGTAGTATCGGTTCTCACTTCTTTTCAAAATTTTCAAATATTTATAGATAGATATATTCAACCGAACATTTGATATTTTGTTCCACTTTGAGGTATCGCCAGGATCCCATCCGCCTGATTTTTACAAGCTTCCAGAGAACTGAAGTTCTTGTCTTTAAAAGAATTTAGTAGGAATCTAAATAAATGGTAATCCAAAGATACAAGCTCAGCTGAGAACGACGGGTGTGGTATGACACCCAAGACAGGCTGTATCAATGTCAGCAAAAAGATATGGCATTGCTCTGATTAAAGACGACACCCTTCCTATGGGTCAATTTCGAACGCTTTTCATCAATTACTGAATTTAATAGGCGGTTAAGATTCTTTTTTTTTCTTAGCTTTCTCATTCAATTTACGTCATCTCCAGTATTCCTACCTTCATATATAACAATCTTCGCTTAAAGGAGTGCCGGCCGGAGTTAGATGTTAGTTACGCTGTGATCGGTTCAGACAAAAGGCATTTTTTTCTTATTATTTTCACATATGGTCCGATGCCTCTGCTATTTATCTTGAGATCCTTAATAAAATCCAAAGAAGAATCAGCAATATTATTGGTCCTGATCTGGCAGTTCGACTTCAGTCACTTTCCAACCACCGTAATTTTGCCACTCTGTGTCTTTTCTATAAGTACTTTTATGGTAATTGTTCAAATGCGATCTTCGCTATGGTACGTAGACTGTTTGAATTTAAGCGCAGTACTAGACTGGCGTCAAGATCCCATCAATTTACAATTGAGCTGGCTAGATGCAACCGTTAGTTCTATTCTAAGAATTTCTTTTCTCTCACTTCTTGCTTGTGGAACTTCCTTCTGGCTCCATGCTTTCCAGCTAACTATAATCTGCAAAAATTCAAATCCAATGTCAAACGCTATCTACTCTGCTCCAGATCACTCTTTTCTCTTCCTGCTCATTATTCATGTTGTTTCTGTTCCTAATTCTACCACACCCTGTAACCTTCTTGCATCTTAGTGGCTTTACTGCCTTACTTGTGAAACTCCCTTCCAGCTCCATGCTTTCTAGCCAAGTTTCATCTGCAAAAATGTAAATGCAATGCCAATCGCTATCTACTGTCCTCCTGATTACTCTTTCCTCTCATTATTAATGTTTCTATTCCTAATTCTTCCGCACCTTGTAACCTCTTGTGTCTTAGTGGATTTACTGCTTTACTTGTGGAACTCCTTTCCGACTCCATGCTTTCCAGCCGACTTTAATCTGCAAAAGCTTTAATGTAATGCTTTAATGTAATGTTTTGTGTCTTAGTGGCTTTATTGCCTTGCATGGACTGGTACCGATTAAAAACATTAAGTATCTAATTATAATTATTATAAGTTTATAGATATAATACGATTTTGAAAATTCACGTTAATATGTGAGTTGACACAAGTCAATTAGAAAGGATTTTTGCAAGCTTGTTTTAAAAGAACAAAAAAAACGCTTCCGATGCTATCTAACGAGACAACCAGAAGGAACTTTTTAAGTCAAGCAATCTTTTAGAAACAACGTTAAATACAACTTTAACAATTAATTTCGTCAATATTCAACATTGTAGAACGTCTAGACGGGAGGAGAAAGATGCCAACGGCCAACGCTGTCTAAATTTTGACTTAGCAAGCACCAGTAATATCGACCAAGGCGGCCACGAAATAACTGACGATCACAATTAGTGTTTGTCACCAGCGCTGACGTCGATAGAGAAAGAGTAGGCGCTAACGATGCTGCCTGAAGGAGAATGAAGTATGTTGGAGTATCACGAATGCCGTTAATCGCTGCTGTAATTCCCCAGCCTGCTTGGTGCACTTTGAAACCTACAATGGGGCACTCAAGAT
>OZ038504.1:89096523-89134023 GCA_964036315.1 Acanthosepion esculentum
GAGAGCCATGATCGCCTACGCCCTGAAATACAGCACATAAGGAGGAAGAAGAACGATCTTGAGTAAATTGTTGGTACAACAGGGTTTAGGAGAGATAAGAAAAAATTACTAAGAGTTGAAAGAACAGGAAATTGTGAAGAAGAAGAAGAAGAAGAAGAAGAAGAAGAAGAAGAAGAAGAAGAAGAAGAAGAAGAAGAAGAAGAAGAAGAAGAAGAAGAAGAAGAAGAAGAAGAAGAAGAAGAAGAAGAAGAAGAAGAAGAAGAGAAGAAGAAGAAGAAGAAGAAGAAGAAGAAGAAGAAGAAGAAGAAGAAGAAGAAGAAGAAGAAGAAGAAGAAGAAGAAGAAGAAGAAGAAGAAGAAGAAGAAGAAAGAAGAAGAAGAAGAAGAAGAAGAAGAAGAAGAAGAAGAAAGAAGAAGAAGAAGAAGAAGAAAAGAAGAAGAAGAAGAAGAAGAAGAAGAAGAAGAAGAAGAAGAAGAAGAAGAAGAAGAAGAAGAAGAAGAAAGAAAGAAGAAGAAGAAGAAGAAGAAGAAGAAGAAGAAGAAAGAAGAAGAAGAAGAAGAAGAAGAAGAAGAAGAAGAAGAAGAAGAAGAAGAAGAAGAAAAGAAGAAGAAGAAAGAAGAAGAAGAAGAAGAAGAAGAAGAAGAAGAAGAAGAAGAAGAAGAAAGAAGAAAGAAAGAAAGAAGAAGAAGAAGAAGAAGAAGAAGAAGAAGAAGAAGAAGAAGAAGAAGAAGAAGAAGAAGAAGAAGAAGAAGAAGAAGAAGAAGAAGAAAGAAGAAGAAGAAGAAGAAGAAGAAGAAGAAGAAGAAGAAGAAGAAGAAGAAGAAGAAAGAAGAAGAAGAAGAAGAAGAAGAAGAAGAAGAAGAAGAAGAAGAGAAGAAGAAGAAGAAGAAAGAAGAAGAAGAAGAAGAAGAAAGAAGAAGAAGAAGAAGAAGAAGAAGAAGAAGAAGAAGAAGAAGAAGAAGAAGAAGAAGAAGAAGAAAGAAGAAGAAGAAGAAGAAGAAGAAGAAGAAGAAGAAGAAGAAGAAGAAGAAGAAGAAGAAGAAGAAGAAGAAGAAGAAGAAGAAGAAGAGAAGAAGAAGAAGAAGAAAAGAAGAAGAAGAAGAAGAAGAAGAAGAAGAAGAAGAAGAAGAAGAAGAAGAAGAAAGAAGAAGAAGAAGAAGAAGAAGAAGAAGAAGAAGAAGAAGAAGAAGAAGAAGAAGAAGAAAAGAAGAAGAAGAAGAAGAAGAAGAAGAAGAAGAAGAAGAAGAAGAAGAAGAAGAAGAAGAAGAAGAAGAAGAAGAAGAAGAAGAAGAAGAAGAAGAAGAAGAAGAAGAAGAAGAGAAGAAAGAAGAAGAAGAAGAGCCGTGATCGTCAATGTCATGAAGGAAACCGCCACATAAAGAGGAATTGTCCTCTCTACTTAATAATGTTTGTGTTTTTCTTTTCGTATTTTCTCACTTAGCAGCCCCTTCTGTCTTAGTGTCGTTATCGCCTTGTTGGAGTGAAATGGTAAACAAAAAATGTATGCCTTATTCGTAGGAAATGTCAACCTCTTCTTCAATGCAACCGATATCAACCACTGACGCCTTAGGCCAACAAAATAGAAGGCATTACTTTCTTTTACAACCTATATATAAAATAGATGTTAGTATACAATTTGGGAGAAAATAATTGAAACACTTGTTAAATTAAAAGAAAATTTATTTAATATGGAGTTGGTCCTCCTTTAGCCTCACATACAGCTTTAATACGTCTAGCATAAACTTGCTCTGAAGTTGGGAAAAGAGAAAATCTGGACTCGTCTGAGAATGACTTGCTTCCATTGGTCTGCAGACCAGGCATTGTGATCTGTGCACGACTTCAACCACTTCTGAATATTGCGAGTGGAGAGAAGAGGTTTCCTTACGGCGGCTCTTCCATGATATCCAGCCTTATGGAACTCACGACGCACATTTTGAATAGAAACTGGACTATTCAGATGATTATTCAACTCAGCAGTCACTTTGGCCGCAGTAGTTCGATGATTTTTCGCCATATTGCGTTTCAATGCACGTTGGTTCCTGTCAGTAAGCTTGCAAGTCCGGCCCGAATTGCTATGCTTACTGGAGATTTTACCCTGTTTCTTGAATTGCGTCATAGTTCTTGATATAGTAGCTCTTGAAAAACCAAACAGTTTAGTAATCTTAGCTCCAACAATTTGCCCTTTTTCGAACTCGGTGAGGTCACGCATTTAGCTTAAATTTTACTAAATTCTACAAAATAAATAAGACAAAGACGGTAAATTAGATAAATAAACGTATTTACAATAGATATAACCTGTGTGTGTGTGTGTGTGTGTGTGTGTGTGTGTGTGTGTGTGTGTGTGTGTGTGTGTGTGAAAAGTGTGTGTATATACCAAACGGATAAAAAAAGACACCAACAATCACTCTCTAGTTCAAGCTACCATCACAATAATTGCATTTATCATCCCACCACCATTACTAATCACTTCTACCACTTTACAATAACTATTAGCTACTAAAAGTATTATTACCACCAAACCCCCAACATCATTGCTACAACATCACAACTACTCTTACCATAATAGTCCGCTATAATTATTAACGTAAATTAATTACTTTAGATGAATAAACGTATTTACAATAGATATAACCTGCAATTACGAAGTTTTAGTTAAAGTTCTTAATATAATAGGTCTTTGAAATATAGGAGAGGAATTTGCACCTGTTCCAATTATTTTGTCCTACCCCCTGTATGTGTGCGCATTCAGCCATCGACGATATAACTTTGTTGGCTTCATGTCATATCTTGCGTCGCAAACTAAAACACAGAACCTTACAAAAGAATGCTTTTCCACCTAAAACTCTTTAGTTACTAGATTTTATTTAAGTTATGATCTCTCGTCTTAAGTTCATAAACATCCCTAACCCATCAATTAAGATAGGATAAATAAGAGAAATGTCTTTCCAAGCCATCTTTCCTCTAGAAATCTCTTTCTGATTTTACTTTTGCCTAGTAATGACGATAAACTACATCCGGCAACAAGGTCTCTAATCGCGAGTTTTTAAAGAGCGAGAAACCTCCTCTTAATTGCTGTTGTTCCCAGGTCCACTCTGACCCGGGGTGGTAGCACCTGCTAGGGTCCCAGCTAAGGGCAAAGAGTGAAACCCCAAACTAGGATCAAAACATGAAAATATGAAAATACATTAGAAAAATTACCAGCAATTCACTTTGGGGAAAATACCAAGGCTCACAAAAAAATTAAAATTCCAGCATTAAATGACCCATAAGGAGTTGATGTGCCGTTAAACAAAAAACAAAAAACAAATCAAGTAATAATAACAATTTATCACATAAATGAAAATCTGCAATAACAGATGAGTTTATTGAAGTTCATAAATGAATGCTTTTAGGCCCAAATTGATTTTTGAAATAAATTACAAGTGATAATTATACATTTAACTCTAGTTACCTGTCTTTAGACAGACTGAAAAAAATAATGGAAATGTTTATAAAATTACCGATTTTATCTTTGTTATCTCCCTTCAGCCAGTTATGTGCCATGCGTGATACACGCTTAGGTGATCATGTATCTTTCAATACATGACTGACGAAGCAGATTTTTTTCCCTGCAGTAGGTTGCCATTTCTTTCTGCGGTAGACCAGTTGCCATCCAAGGCTATAGAATCCAGTCTGTCCTGCTATTTACCCATAGCTGTGGGGAGAAGAAGAGGATTCATACCTTTCCCAAGGGTATTAGCACTTAAGTGAATGTAATGGATTTGACTGGAATTCGAACTCAACTCTCCAGTTCCTCAATCTAAGCTGCTATCCATTACTCCACCATGCCTCCTAATATCTTTATAATTCCCCTTGGAACTGGGTGATATTTCATGTGAAATGTCTTTATCCTGGATTTGCTGAGAGATACTTCAACTCTTCATGCTATACTGAAAATTATACATTTTAATTTTCCTTTCATTGTAAGGAACTGTAGTTCACAATATTTTCTCATAGTGTCAATATTTGTAGCTATTGCCACATACTGGCATTTACAACAAATGTGTCAGCCATGAAGGAAAAATTCAGCATATCATAAATCATAAAGTTAACAATGTCATTGAGTTCCAAAGTAATAATCATGCTGGGTATGGCAAACTACATCTGGCAGCAACGCCTCTGATCAGGAAGTACCCTAGGTATGACGATAAACTACAACTGACAGAGAGGACTCTGATTGGGAGGTTTTGAGGAACATGGAATCACCTCTTAAATGCTGTTAATCACAGGTCTACCCTGTTACGGTCCAACTATAGGCAAATGGTTAACCCCCGCTCCCAAACTGGGTCAAAACTCTATGAAAGTATAAAAATACATTTTTATAATAAAAAATAATAGCAATACATTTTTGAAAAAAAATAAAATAACATTTTAGCATTAAATAATCCATAAGGAGTCGATAGGCCGTTAAACAAAAAAACAAATCTAATTTTACTGATGTTAAGCAAAAATTACTTTTGATGTGCTTGACATGTAAACTCTAAAAAAATGGATTCCTGGTGTTGGCTTTGTCTAGCACAATACTATAATTGTGGGCACTTAGTGAGGACCAACATCTTAAAGCTTGCTGTAGCTTAGTCTGACTCAATACTGCAAACGTGGGTTAACCAGTAAATATTCCACTCATTGTCAATGAGCTGCAAGATTTTATGACTAAATTCGCTCAGGTCCTGAACGATTTTTACTGGTAGAATAAATTTTTACATCTTCAACTTGATGTAAATGTCTGTGGGCGAGCAGACACAAATGAAATAGAATTTTAATACTCAGCATATCTTGTCCGTTGTTCTTACGACTGAGCTAATCATGCAAAAGCTAGTTCTGAGAAATGTACAACATAAAACAAAACTCAGTTGTCATTATTTCATTGTTGTGTTCCGACAAGCACAAAAGTCGCCAACATTTTCCTATTTACCCAACGAGGCTTGTAAAATGGCGTCTAAAATGACGTTGTACTCAAATAAATCTCAATTAACAATGAAAAAGTCGCAGATTTACGAAAGGAAAGACATTTTTTAAAATACTAAAAATGGAAGGCTTTTAAGTCCCTACAATTTTTAGCTGCAATACTATCAAATAAAATGATTTTCCGTTAGAATTTCTTCAAGATATACTTTGTCGCATTCTGTTGCCGTCTTCAAGCATTTTTTTTTCTCAAATAACTGTCAAAGCAAAGTTTATTTCCAAATGTGACATCGAATGAAAATGTAAGCTTTTAAAAGAAATGAATAAAATAAATCAATAATCCGGCGATGGCTTAAATGTATTAATACTAGCTGAAGTAATCGTATAAGAAGTCCAGACTTGAATCGAAGCTGATTATAATTGTTGTGGATTCCGGGATGAATCCGATATCAATGAATAACAAACGCCAGGAATGGATAAGGAAAATAAATGTATTAACGTAATAATACAAACTGGTAATACGGGTTAGTAGATCCAGGAATGCGGGTTAGTAGCACTAATATATATATAGTCTTGGTATTGAAGTATCGCGGTATGACTCCTTACTGAGTCGAGGTGCTCGTGACGGTGACTCTTGTGCTACCCTCCTCTATTACAGACCGCTCTATTACAGACCGACTCTATTACATACCGATTCTATTACAGACCGACTCTATTACAGACCGATTCTATTACAGACCGACTCTATTACAGATCCATTCTATTACAGACCGACTCTATTACAGACCGACTCTATTACAGACCGTTCTATTACAGACCGACTCTATTACAGACCCCTGGTATTCACTGGTAGTAGTATATGTATACATCGGGTGAGTCCATTTGTGTAAAAAGGGGAGACCCCTTAACAATAATGATAATAAATGATTACATTTCACTAAGTGAAGTTCCAATCACAAATGAATTTTACGAAATTGATTAGATTTCAAATATAGAAAAAGTCGACCGAAAATGTAATCCCGAAGTCTGAAAAGTGTTCGTTTCGAAATTCCAATCACCTGAAGAAGGCCAGAGCGTACAACGGCCGAAACGTTGTGAATATGGCGAGATGAGGATAACACTACGAATAATATAAATACTGCTCTAACAGGACGTAAAATGCCTTTCAAATGTAAGAAAATAGATTTCTTCTTGGAAGTACGATGTAAAATGGAAAATGTATTTTAGAGAAAATTGTTCTGTAAAATTGCTTTCTATAACCACACAAATATTTTTCTTGTCCAGGCATTAATATTAAAACGGAATTATAACCTTACACACTACGGTTGCAAACTGTATGTGTTATTAAGATATAGCTGCATCAAAGATCAACGATAAATCCCCATTTCAGCTGAGTCTAATGCATCCATAATTTAAAGGCTCTATGACACATTGAAAACGGTTGTGAACAAAGTAGCCACATTAGTTATTGACGGTAAATGATAACTTCTGCTTCAGATGAAATATTAGTAATTAAATAAATATTTATTTAATCCTTCTAAAAATGTATGATTAAAACTTCCCAATGTAGGATAGCATATTTTGCAAGATTTTAATAAAAACGATTTTTCATTCAGACTAAAATCGCTTGAAAAGATAAAGAAAAAGTCGTTTTCTTCTTTGAAGTCTTCACATTTTTAAAACTATAATTATGGAGAAAATAAAATTGGCCTTTTGCGCTCTTTCCCAAACCAGAGGTCTTTTGAGCGGAAAATTAAAAATAAAATTTGATTAATTGCATTTTATTTTTTTTTACATATCACGGGATACTGATTAGATTTAAGAGCCAAACCATTGTACTCAAAATAAGGATTATAGTTTATTTTGACAGTAAATGATAACGCACATGGGTTTTAAGAAATATTTGGGTTTTATTGCCCCAATGAGGTTTACCCATGATATATTTTATAAGTATGTGGTACCAATCAGTCCACCATATACACTCAGAGCACCTACACACAGCACTGGAGTGACCAGTTATCCTTGGTAAAAACCTGTTAACTTCAAAACGTAAGTTTAATTCTTCTTTTTTTATTTTAATAACTGAAACATAGAACAACACAGCCTTCATTTAAATTTAAAAATTAAACTGTTATGGTATTATGAAAGAAGACTAAACTATTCATTCATAAAAAAACAACAGTTTACTTATTTGGTTATCTTCAAGATACGCAATCCCAAAAATTTCAGATTATTTTTTTTTTAAGGAATGCTCTCTTCATTGTAGCAGCAGGAGCCAACCTCATACGATCTTTTGATCTGCAATTTTTCGAGAAATCCTGAAATAATGCTTGTTTTGTTTTCAATTTATTGTTAAAAATAAAGTTTTCAAATTTTAGAATTAAAAAAAAGTTCATTGATATATATTTATTGAAAAATGTTCAAATTAATTTATTGTAAAAGTAAAATTATTTAAGAATTCATATAAAATTTTATTTTCTCGAAAAAAAAGCAGATGAAAAGAGCGTACGAGTCTGACCCATGCTGATAATTTGATGGTGGAATTCCTTTAAAAAAAAAATTCTGAAAAATCTGGGAGTGAGTATCTTGGAGATTATTGAAAAACCTTGATATAAAGCATTGGATCAGTTGAAGAATCCCCCAAACGGTATGATCTCCACCCCAACTGTAGAATCTCCTCCCAGACTGATCAATTGTAGATCTTTGAAAGTTGTTAAAAATGAACGTTATTTTTTTCTTTTAATTAGTTCTTTATGTAGAAAAAGATTGGAGATTTTTTAAATAAAGAAAAACATTCGTAGTAAAGTAGAACCAGAAATATACGCGATTTAAAGTCTGTATACATTTCGAAAGTTTTTACTAAACTTTCAATTTTTAAAATTCAAAAACTATATAAATATCACACTCTTCATAGATTTTCCATACAATCACTATTATAGAATTATTATGTGAAAATAACAACATTCTACATTTAATTTTAATGTTTTTAGAGATTTTTAAACTAAACATTTCAGAAAACTCAAATCTAATGCATATTACAAGATTATTTTTTTATATTAATATTATAAATTAAGAATCTTAAGTTTGTAATATAAAAAAGGTAAGTTAAGATTAATTGGATGTAAAATTTTCAAATATTATGCTTTAAAGTTTTCCGGAACGATTTTTTTATATATTTTTAAATATTCATTTAGGATCAACTGTAGAATCTCCATTCCAACTCAACTGTAGAATCCCTACAAGCACATCTGGGGGAAACACGTTCTTCAGTTGTTCAAAATTATTTTTTTTACATTGAGTAGTAGAAACACAAAAACAGATTAAAGATTTGTTTCTCTAAAATAACAAAAACAAAGTAAAGTCAGAAGTGTAATTATTTAATATTGACTTTTAATGATTATTGTTTTAAAAACTTTATTTTAAAACACGAATATTTTTTAAAATGAACTGATGATATAAATAAATTGTTATTAAATATTTCTGTCCTTATTAGTTTAGTTTCATTATCATCATTGGCTGTAAGGATAAACTCCTGTAATTATTTACTTCTATATTTAAGCAACACTTCCCTATGCCATTATAAGATGCGAATGGGTCACGAATATGTCTAAGTTTGGGATAGTTAAAAAATTATCAAACTTTTTTTACACACCCACTTTCAGCCTTGTGCCAAATTGTATCTTAGTACAATAAATCAAAATTTCATATGCCGTTGAGTATACTCTTTACTAATTTGTTTCTTTTTCTATTATTTCATCGATTTACATAAGTAAACGGCAAAAGCTGAATGGTGCGCCTTACTGCAAGTTGAAAGCTACCAGAGAACATGAGGAAAGAAATGTGCTGTATCGTTGCATATTTTCCTACAGAAGAAATCTGTAGCTAAAGGAAAATGCAAAAACGAGGATGCTAAATGTACACCAGAACCAGGAGGGGGAGGAACATGGAGAAAATGCGAATATGGTGGAGACAAATATAGAAATGAAAGTTGAAGAGGAATTTCCTGCAGGAATTAACGTTCTTAAAAATAATTGAAGATAATAATGATGATGTGCCAAAGGAAGAAAGCGCCAGTGTATGCGGTTAGGACAGGAATGAATTTGAAGAAGGAACTGATCAAGTTACTCTAAATAAAGAAATAGAACAGGCAAACATAGAGATTACTGTGTACGAAGACATCGCATTTTGGCCACGAACTTGCTTAGGGCAGTTGCTTATTGACTTGTAACATTGGACCTAAACATTTCTAAACAAAGATGAACCGTCTGCTCTGACTGTAAGACCAGCGTAAACTAGTCCGAGGATAATGCTACAACACTGATTTTTAAAAAACTATGTAGAATGGAGAGACTGTTTTGAGATCATGGTTGCTGTACTCAAAGACGAAGATATCTCTTTATTGTTTCTGTTGTCGCCTCTTCCTGAAGACAGAGCAACGCAATCAAGTCAAGCAAGAAATCCGGGATTTCAAAAGTTCTGGAAGCTTAATTCAAAAATGCCTGAACATAATAATTCGTCTGACCACCAAAGAGTTTTCAAGGAATGGAAGATGTTGGAAATGACCCTTAATAAAAGTAAAACCCTTGACAGTAAATTACAAGAACAAACTATGAAAGAAAGAAAGGTTTGGAGACAGGTTACACGGTTACTTGATGTCATGAAGTTTCTGACGAAATAGCAATTGCCTTTCATAGGTCATCGAGAAGATGAATATAGTTCCACTAAAAGAAACTTTATAGAACTTGTTGAACTTATGAGCAAGGATGTTCCTCTTCTTGGAAAGTATTACTTGAAAGAAGTAAACGATAACTGGCGGTATTTTTGACCGAAAATCCAAAATGAATTCATTCATATCTTGGGGAACCACGTAAAGGAAAATATATTGGATCGAATTCGAAAAGCCAATTATTTTGCGATCATACTAGACAACACGCCGGACATTTGTCATACTGATCAGATGAGTTTCATTTGTCGATATGTCGTTGTTGAAGGCAAAGAACTGGAGGTGTTGGAATCATTTCTTGGTTTTATCACTGAGCATCGGAAGACAGCTTATGATATCAAGAAGATGATTTGGGGTCGACTGGAGAAAAAGAAACTTGATGTAGAGGGATAGGAATTGACAATGCAGCTAGTATTGGTGGAGTTCTTGGTGGTGTTCAACGTCTTCTACGAAACATAAATGGGAAAGCTAAACTTGTGCCATGTTCTAATCATAGTCTGAATTTATGAGGGGTTCATGCCTCAGCTGTGAATTCAAGCGCCATTACATTTTTCGGAGTGATCGAGAGACTATACATGTTTCTCCTCTACCAATCACCGGTGGGAAGTTTTATCTTCGCCCGCGAAGGTCATGATGAAGCGTTTGGTAACCACCCGCTGGAGTGCACGTTACGAATCGATTCGTGCAGTGAAAACCGGATTTCAAGGAGTGATTCAGGCACTCGATTCATTAACGTCAGCTTCAGAAAATCTCCAAACGAGAGGGGATGCACAAATCATTTTGATTTCAATTGAAAACTTCTCCTTCATGTCACATTTATTTTACTGGGAAGAAATTCTGGGATAAATAAATCTCATCCAAAAAAAAAAAACTTCAAGAAACTGGTATTGGTTTGGATGCGTGTATAACCCATATGAATGAGACGAAAATCTTCTTCAACCGAAACAGGGACATGCTAATGTCTGAATCGGTTAAGCAAATTAAAATAAAGTGCGAAGAAAAGGAAATTCCTGTTGAAAAGGGTATTAGAAAAAAGAGAAAACTACCCGGGGAAAAAGATGATGATGTATGTCAAACATTTGTGCAGGAAGTAAAGAGAAATCTTTACGAATGTCATAAATGAACAGGAAGCAAGATTTGACCCCATGTCTTATCTGCAGACTGTTTTCGCTGAATTATCATCTCAAGCAATCCTGGAAGATACTGAAAGCGAGTTGGAACCAAAATTTAAAATTCTCGGTAGCGAACACGGTGCTGACTTAGACGTATCTAGTCTGCCTTTGAAAGTTCTCCGACTTCAGGATATTTTAGCGACAGCTTCCAAGGTGGAACGTGACATGACCATGATGACCAAATCATCGCCTATCGAATGACAAAGATGGATTTATCGATGGCAAGTTCAAGAAACAGTGCCGAATATTGTGATTGCTCTACGGCTGATTTTAACGCTCACAGTTTCCGTTGCTACTGCAGAGAGAAGCTTCTCAAAACTGAAGCTCATTAAAAGTCACTTGAAATCGAGTATGGCACAAGATCGCTTATCGAATTTGTCCCTCATTTCAATTGAACATGAAACTGTGGAGAAAATAGACTTTGACTACGTTATTAGTAATTTTGCCTCCGCAAAAACCCGAAAGGTTAAAATATGATAACGTTTGTTCATATATATATATATATATATATATATATATATATATATATATATATATATATATATATACAAGTCTAGGATTGGTGTATACGGAATAAATTCCAATAACCAACAATTACTATTCTTAAAAGAGTGCTCAATACAGAGTAGAGCATATATAATTGTTTATTTAAAAATTATGACATAAACATGTTATAAAATCACTACAAAAATAGCCATTTTGTTTCAGCACCTCCGGTGCCTTATCAAGTGATGATGTTAAATGTAGGCTCTACATTCAACATCATCACTTGATAAGACACCGGAGGTGTTGAAATATAATGGCTATTTTTGTAGTGATTTTATAACATATTTATGTTATAATTTTTAAATAAACAATTATATATATATATATATATATATATATATATATATATATATATATATATATATATATATATATATAAATTGTGTGTATTTAGGCAGCATTTTTTAATTAATGCATGTTTCATTAAATAATACAGATAAGTTTTGTTTATATGTATATATATATATACACACATATATATATATATATATATATATATATATATATATATATATACGACAAAAGTGTTTTCACCAATAAAAGTTTTCAGTCATAGTATAATAATATACATTTTAAAAGCTTAAAATGTCTTCTACTTTTCTGAAATGATTTGAAACATGAAACAAGCAAATAGAAAAATTCGGGCGATTTTTTTGTCCAGGTTGCGGTAGAAATACGATATGTATGTCCCAGAAATAACACCCACCGAATGCTGATGTAATAATCGTAGATTCGATATGGCACAAGACCGGAATTATGGGGCACGCAATAAGGATCAAACTCACTATTCAGTCGTAATTGTTCTATTGAGTCAAGCTTGTTAACCATTACGCCACGTCGAGGTACCCAACAAGGCTATGGCGATTTTCTAAGAGTAGCTTAGATGTGGCGCGAGACCGAAAGTATGGCGTACTCACTCATAATTGTTCTACCGAGACAAGCTTGTTAACGATTACAGCAGGTCGAGGTGCCTAATTATTTCCTATGCTTGGCTTAGATGTGCCACAAGGCCGCAATTGTGGAGCACTCAGTAAGGTATGAACTCACAAATCAGTCGTAATTGATTTGGCAAGGCAAGCTTACTAAACATTATATCTCACCGAAATGCCCAATAGGGATTTTCTAAGCGTAGATTCTTTGCGGCACAGAGCCAAATATGTGGACCACCCAGTGAGGTACGCAACCACTACTCAGTCGTAATTGAACTAGCGAATCAAGCATTACATCACGCTGAAGAACCGAACCGCCCGCATACTGGTAAGACGGTAAAAGGTATATTTCTGAGAGACATACTGATCTTCTAAGCGTAGCTCAGATGTGGCACAAGGCCGACAGTATGGGACACCCAGTGTAGATCGAACTCACTCTCCAGTCGTAAATGATTTAGGGAGACAAGTTTGCTAACCATTACATCACGCCGAGGTGCTTATAATGATTTTCCAAGCTTAGCTTAGATGTGGCACAAGGCCGAAAGTAGGGGGCACCCAGTGAGGTATAAACTCACAAATCAGTTGTAATAGTTTTAGCAAGACAAGCTTACTAACCATTATACCACAACGAAATGCTTAAAAAGTGATTTTCTAAGCGTAGATTGTATGCGGCAAAAACGTGGACCACCTAGTGACGTACACAACCACTACTCGGTCGTAATTGAACTAGCGAATCAAGCATTACATCACGCTGAAGAACCCAACCGCCCGCATACTGGTAAGACGGTAAAAGGTATATTTCTGAGAGACATACTGATCTTCTAAGCGTAGCTCAGATGTGGCACAAGGCCGACAGTATGGGACACCCAGTGTAGATCGAACTCACTCTCCAGTCGTAAATGATTTAGGGAGACAAGTTTGCTAACCATTACATCACGCCGAGGTGCTTATAATGATTTTCCAAGCTTAGCTTAGATGTGGCCCAAGGCCGAAAGTAGGGGGCACCCAGTGAGGTATAAACTCACAAATCAGTCGTAATAGTTTTAGCAAGACAAGCTTACTAACCATTATATCACAACGAAATGCTTAAAAAGTGATTTTCTAAGCGTAGATTGCATGCGGCAAAAATGTGGACCACCTAGTGACGTACACAACCACTACTCGGTCGTAATTGAACTAGCGAATCAAGCATTACATCACGCTGAAGAACCCAACCGCCCGCATACTGGTAAGACGGTAAAAGGTATATTTCTGCGAGATATTTGTCGGTAGTATTTCTGTCACACCCTGTACCACGATGGGAAATGTCTTTAACATTCTTCAACCAGATTTATGCAATTTGGCTATGAAAAACTCTTAATAATTTTGGAGATCGGCCAGGCAGGAGTCTTTTTATTTGTATGACCAATAGAAAACGATACAGTTGTTGTTCACGTAAATTTCAATAAATTTTTAAACATCTGCGTGCAGAATGTGGATGTATTATTCTAAACCGTTATTTTCCAGACTCGAAAAGTTTTGAATCATTTCCAAATTGTTTCCCAGAACAATAACCAAAAATTGGCTCAGCTTTGCTAAAGAACTGCTGCTGATTTAAACACATTTCCTGGCATGGCAATTTATAAAATGCTGTTATAGAATGAAGCAAACGAGGACTGATTTGGAAATAACATTGTACCAAGATGAAATATGTGTGACATTTTTATCTTTAAACGTTCGATTGTCTACATTGTTCTTTCTATTCAATGGCGACTGATTTCCGATGACGACAAACTCTTATATACGGATAACCTCTGGAAAATCAATGACAATGAATCACTCATTGATGCTATTGTTCACTTACGTCTTCATCAATCATGGCTCTCCACAATTTCCTGTTCCTTGTAACTCTTAATAAATTTTCTTTTTCGTAGTTCACCTAAACCGTGTTCCGCCATCCATTTACTCAAACTCACTAAGTGGGTTATGCGTTGTTTTCCTCAGTCCATTTTGTCCTCAATCTGATCTGTGAGTATCGAATTTTCCAAGCCCTCTTTCCTCATTATGTGTCCTAGAAATTTCAACCGTCTCTTCCCGTCCAATATAGCCCTTAATAAATTTGATCATTTTGTTATCTCTCCTAAACCTTGTTCCGCCATCCATTTACTAAAGCTTGCTAGGTGGATTATGCGTTGTTTTCCTCTGTCCCTCTTGCCTTCAATCTGTCCTGTGAGTATCAAATTTTCCAAGCCCTCTTTTCTCATTATGTGCCCTAGAAATTTCAACTGTCTCTTCCCGTTCAATATAGCCCTTAATAAATTTGATCTTTTTGTTATTTCTCCTAAACCTTGTTTCGCCATCCATTTACTCTAGCTCGCTAGGTGGGTTATGCGTTGTTTTCCTCTGTCCCTCTTGTCTTCAATCTGTCCTGTGAGTATCAGATTTTCCAAGCCCTCTTTCCTCATTATGTGCCCAAGAAACGTTAACTGTCTCTTCCTGATGTTAAGTATAAGTTTCCTTTTTGTTTCCATTTTCTCTATGACTTTGCCTTTGTTTACATATTCTGTAGAAACATATTTGTTTTTTCAAGTTTCCTCTTCACCATTGAGGAGATTGACCCACACTCACTGATATACAGGAGGATATATTTCACGTAATATTTTAGTTGTCTGTTGCTTTTTTTTCTGCTGAAGATTTTCTGCTTAGCTTTTGGAATTCTTTGACTATCGGAATACGTTTTCCGATTTCAGTGTCCCACTTTCTTTTTTCTCTTAAAATTCCTCCAAGATGTTTCAATTTTGGTCTCTCCAATTTGCAATTCGCGCTTAGGGCTCATCCTTTCGCAAATAACAAATTCAGTTTCCCCTTTAATTAAACCCCTTCCTCTCACTTTCCTTCGTTAGCTTCTGTAGGCGTTTTTGTAGTTTTCTTTCTCTTGTGGAGTTATTTCCACAATAGAACTTGTATTCGGACTAAATGCGTCCTAAATAGGTTAAACGTACAGAAACGTTAGGAACTTGTAATAAAGTGTTACGCAGAGTAATCGAGTTGTGGTCGCTGACTAGTACTCCTTCCATCGACTACTACTGACTCCTACTTATAATAGGTGGGAGAGTCTATTACCTATAGATTAGGTGTCTTTCACTATAACACTTTCTTCTTACAGATTTTCTATTAGTGAACTCCTAAGCAAGACAAGCGTTGCTTACCCTACAACAATTGTTCCATGTATGATAAAAAATGTTTTTTCAATGAACTACTTCAAAGAAATAACAAGAATACTCCAGCTTCAGTAGTTAGCAACACGAAAAGAAAACAAATAAAAAAAACTGCTATCATATGACCGAACCCATCATCGCTCATCTCTCGTCAGAAATTGATCGACAAAATTAAAAGATACACACCAACCAAAAAAAGGGGGAATATGAGGAAGAAAATATACACAAATTTAATATATTTATACCAGTATGCTCCGTCCTGGGTATGACGATAAACTCCATCCGCGCTCCTGGGTAAGACGATAAACTACGTCCAACAGCAAGGCCTCTGATCAGGAGGTTTTGAGGGGCGTGGAATCACCTCTTAATTTCTGATCTTCCCAGGTCCACCCTGACCCGGCGTGGTAGCACCTGTTAGGGTCCCATCTATAGGTAAATAGTTACCCCCCACCCAAACTCGGATCAAAACACTATGAAAGTGTAAAAATGAGTTTTAATACCAGAAATACTTTGTATAAAAAAATTACCAATAATACATTTTTTGAAAAACAAAAATTACCAGCAATTCATTTTTTGAAAAAAAAATTACCAGAAATATTTTTTTGAAAAAATATTACCAACAATGAAAATTTTGTCGGCATTAAATAACTATTTGAGGTTGATATGCTGTAAATCAAAAGAAACCAAACCAAACACCAGTATACTTATAAACAAATCCCATTCGATCCTCACAAACAGTTTTCATATGTGTTGTAGCATAGTTACGGATGATAAACGTATATTCCCCATTCACATAAATACAGTAGTAAATACTGTATGTTGGTCTGCAGTTGGAGATTCATCTCCAGCTGTGCTGGCCAAACTCTATGCCTCCGGGCAGAGAGGGTCCCCAGACGAAGCTGTGACTGAAAACACCTACCCGACCCCGTTTTATACGGATCTAGGGGGAATTTTTTGCCGAGTCTATTAAATTCGGCTTTGTGTCACATCTGACCGCGTGTAACGGTTGGTAGATATTCTGCAGTTGGAGATTCATTGAAGAATTCACTGGACTCACTTCTAGCAGTTGGCTACTACTTCTACGCGCCACTGGCGAATCTTATATGTGTTGTTCTTGTCCTGAGTATTATCGTTCATTATCAAACTTTGTTCGATTATTCTATTCGGTAACCTTCCCTAGGTTACAACAATATGAATAGTTTTCTTGATTTTATATAAATTGTTTGAAAGATTTATGCATTTTTTAAAAGTGGGACGCTAGTTTTTCGTGAACATGAAATGGCTGAATACTTGTCTATATTTCTGTGATGAGTTCTTGTAACTATTTACAATATTTACATTTTTCGGACTGTTGTCCTCATCTTTATTACCATATTCACGACGTTTCGACTGTTGTACGCTCCAACCTTCTTCAGGTAATATACGTTGGAAATTCGAAAACGAACCCTGGGGTAGATTGTCCCAAAAATTCATTCACTGATATCCTCAAGGACACATGGCTCAGTGGACGTGACCCAATGATTTATGAGTTCAATCCCCGCCCACAGCAGAGTGAACAAAAATATTGGGGAGATGAGTTACTAAAGGGGATATATCGAGAAAAGTCATGGCACGTGGAACTAGAACAATTTAAAATCCCGTTGGACGAAATTGCCATGTTGTAAAAGGTTGAATACTTATCATGTAGAATTTGTGCATTCACTGAATCAGCGTTTTCTCCCTTGAAACGGTTATTTTTTTAATTAATTTTAATTATTTTTTAATTAAATTTAATTATTTTTTAATTAAATTTAATTATTTTTTAATTAAATTTAATTATTTTTAATTAAATTTTCGGGAAATAAAAATCCTTTTGGAACAGTCACTAAGTGTAATATCAGTTCTATCAAACACGATTTCATCTAAATCCCCAATTCCTGTTCTGCCATCCATTTACACAAATTCATTAGGTACGTAATTCACAGTTTCCATCTGTCCCACTTGTTGGAGGTCAGATGTGACACAAAGCCCAAAATTATAGGGCAATCAGTGAGGAACGAACTCATTACTCGTAATCTAGCGAGACAAGCTTGTTAACCATTACACAACGTCGAGGTGCCCATCAAGGCTATGGCGATTTTTTAAGAGAAAAGATGGGCGAAATAAAGGGTTCGGTTTGAAATTCCAATCACCTGAAGAAGGCCGAAGCGTACAACGTTCGAAAACGTTGTGAATATGGCAATGAAGATGAGGATAACAGTCCGAATGATGTAAATATTGTAAATAACTCCTCCGAATTCTTCTGCTTGAGGCTAATGTTTTGGGTGATGATATTTAGAAAGTTTATTTTAATTCCTATTTTATTGATAAACGAATAAATTATTATTAATAATAATAATAATAATAATGATAATAATAATGTGACACAGTTGGAGCCCTCGGATTGGTTGGAAAAAATTCCAGTAGACTAATTGAAGGGATTCCTGGAAGCCCATGCCTCAAAGAGATACAAAAAAGGAAAGAAAGGAGTACACATCATAAATCAAAGGAAATAATAATAATATTAATAATAATAATAATAATAAGTAATAATAATCGTATAATATTAATAAAAAAAATATAATAATAATCAGCAGTGAGCATCCACTACCCAGAATTGAAACCCGAACAGTTACGATAGGAGGCAAACGCTGATGAGTCCAAAATATAGGACGAAACGGCCGTCTAGTGCTTTCTGCATTCTGTTGAGGTTTCTTCTAGACTCGATGAATTACTTAATTATGATTATTACAGATCCTCCTAATTATTTCATATATATATATATATGTGTGTGTGTGTGTGTGTGTGCTATCGGAATGGATCGACGTCGGTCTCAGCGTGCGGCACCTTTGGAAAGTGAGTTGACCCAAGCCTTGCGATTTAAATTGGGTAGACAGAACTCTTGGAGGCCGTCGATAGCTGTGCTAGCACGAAGACACAAGTCATCGTGGCCGAGGACTTGAGCGTGCTGGCCTTGTTCAAATTGTGGATCATACTAGATAGAACGCTCTCTCCCAGAAACTGTAACTAACTTCTACTCAGCATATTTGCAGTATGAACCACAGGTGGTGGGCTCTGTAGATGTTGAGCAAAAAAAAATGTGCCTGAACGAGCGTCTGCAATAGGGATTGGCTAGCCGCTCTAGTAGACAGGTATCCTCGAATACGAGTGGCCAGCTATATATATATATATATATATATATATATATATATATATATATATATATATAATTGTCATCCACAAATAGACTGTTTCGCTGTATCACAGCTCTTCAGTGTAGCTAGACGTCCGGTTGCCTTTAGCTAGGTTCGAAACCCGAAGAGTCACGCTATATTAGCCTTAATAGTCACTGTTTACTTCCTTCCCCAGAGAGCTCAACCGAAATTAATTTTTCAGGAGCCTATATTATTGTCATCCACAGACAGACACTGTATCACAGTGTGGCTAGACGTCCGGTTGCCTTTAGCTAGGATCGAAACCCGACTGAATTGGTGCCAGTCGGAAATTATATATATATATATATATATATATATATATATACGATACTTCCTTATTGTCAATCCTTCTCTCTCTCTCCTTCTCCCTTCATCTTATACTCCTCTCGTTTTATCTTGCTCACCTTCTTTGTTACAGTCTCTCTCCCTTGCTCTTTCCTTTATATGGTCTCTCTTTCGCTCTCTCTTTTCTACCCTTCACTTTACATCATTATCCCTTTTTTACATTTTCTCTCTACCATTTCATTACTTTCTCACAATCTTCTTTCCTTTTTTTCTCTCTCTCTCTCTCTATTTTTCTCTCTCTCTCTTTTCCCTGTTTTCTCTTTCTCTTTCTTTTCCCTCTTTCTCCCTCTTTCTCACTCTCTTTCCCTCTCTTTCTTTTCCTCTTCCTGTCTCTCTCCCTTTTCTCTTTCTCTCTCTCTCTTCCCTCTTTTCTTTCTCTTTCTTCCCTCTTTTCTCTCTATCTTTTCTCTCTCTCTCTTTTCTCTATCTGTCTTCCCTCTTTTCTTTTTATCTTTTCCCGCTCTCTTTCCTCTATCTCTCTTCCCTCTTTTTTCTCTCTCTCCTCTCTTTTCTTTCTCTCTCTCTTCCCTCTTTTCTCTCTATCTTTTCTCTCACTCTTTTCTCTATCTCTCTCTCTCTCTCTCTGTTCTCTCTTTTTCTCTCCCTTCCCTCTTTTTTCTCTCTCGCTCTATAACCTCTTTCTTTCTCTCTTCCCTCTTTCCTCTTCCTCTCTTTTCTCTCCCTCTTTTCGCGTTTTTCTCTCGCTTCCCTTTTCTCTCTTTTGCTTCCCTTTTTTTCTCTCCCTTTCTTCCCTCGTTTCTCTCTCTCTTTTTTCTCTCTTCTTTTCTCTCTTCTTTTCTCTCTCTCTCTCTTCCACTTTCTCTTTTTTCCCCTGTCTTTAGCCCCTTCCGTTTCTTATCGCATCTATCACGAAGCAATTACTGCAAGGCAACTTAATATTTGTAGCCTCCTGCCTCATTACTTACCAATTTAGCAGCAGCCTTTACTTCCTGTCGCGTAACCTTTGGCAGCAATAGCAACAGAAGCTACGGTAGCAGCATCAACAACACGGCCTTTCTTCATTGCCTTATCTGTAAGCAGATTCCAATTTTTCCCGCTCTTTTTCGATTCGGCTTCGTCCATTAACACGCATACGTAATTTAATTTCTCCCTTTTCTAGACAGTAATTTTCGATCTGGATCTGATCTTAAAACCGCTTTTAATGCATTTTGTTCATAAGTTGTTTTTTTTAACTTGTTTCATTAAATAAAAGATTCATATTCTGTCTGGATTTCTTCTCTAGTTCGATTATCTCTCATTCTGATATTCTAGAATCGTTTTTCACCTTTCTTTTCATACCACAATTATTCAAATATCAGTGACAAATGTTTTGGTTTTTTATTACTTATTCTCCATTTATTTATTCATAGTCCATATATTTGATGATGGCATTTTTATGTGGTTCATTTCAGCTTAAAATATTTCCGTCTCTTGTCAGGTGATCATAATTTTTTTAATGTTTTCTTAATTTACAAAAAGAGAAATAAAAGTGTCATTTAAAAATGACTGGAATAAAGAAATTGATGAAATGTTTTAAGCTTAGAAAACAACAACGATCCAAAATAAATAACGGGGAAATGAACAAACTAACTCGTTAATTTGAAATAAACATGCCATTTCATTGTTTTCAATGAACTTTTCTAAAATTGCCTTTCTGCACAAAATACTGAAAAAGAGTTGACTACAACTTTGAAGTTTGCTTTATACAAATCTTTCGTCTTTACACCAGGGAATTTATTTTCGCAATAGAAGTCTCATGTTAGTTAGTTATTTTTATACTTTTATATATATTTTCCGTGCTGAAAATTTCTCATTTGATGCTGTTTTCGCTTCCTTTCACGATTATTGATTCCTTTTGCTTATTGGCTCGACCGTAATCGATTCATAGAGACGCAACATCCTGATGCTAATGGCCACGGTTTCTACGCCATCTGACTTTCTCACTTTTCTCTCTCATTACCACTTTTTTTCTCCTTCTCGGATTCTCTGTATCTCTCTGGTTTCTTTCTCGTTCTCACATGTATACGCAAACTTACACCTAAACACACACACACACACACACACACACACACACACACACACACACACACACACACACACATATATATATATATATATATATATATATATATATACACACACACACACACACACACACATATATATATATACACACACACACATATATATATATACACACACACACATATATATATACACACACACACACACATATATATATATACACACACACACACACACACACACACATATATATATATATATATATATATATATATATATATATATATTGAGTCACAGAGGAGCGTTTCGTTTAGCAAGGTCAATTTTACTGTTTTTAAACCACAATTCTCCATGATTTTCTCTCGTACATTCATATCTGCACGATGCGTATCCAAATGTAAACAAATGACGTCACACATTATGAAATGGACAAAGTCCGACAATTATTTTAAGACACTTTTTTTTTTATACGTACTTTTTATAGATACAAATATTTAATTGAATGCTATATGACGGTTCCGTAAATATATATATATATATATATATATATATATATATATATATATATATATAATGGAGAGTTTATAGTTGTTTCAACAGGAGAAAAGTGTATATTTTAGAGAGAAGTCGCAAACATTTTTGTGATGATGTGGATTTTTAAAATATATATTATAGTTTATTTTCCATATTTTTGCTACACGGTTTTCCGGTCTCGCGACCTTCATCAGGCAAAGTGTGGATGTTTCCAGATATTATTAAAAGGAATTAATTTTCCTTATGTTTTCCGATGTTTGTCTTTTGCGTGTAATAGTAATCCACTTTTTTGGGGAATTGTAGAGTCAACTGGGATCCATTACGTGCTAATACCATTGGGAAAGGTATGAATCCTCTTCTTCTCCTACACCCACCACAGTAATGAGTAAATAGCAGGACAGAGTGGGTTCTATAGCCTAGTATATTTCTGGTCTAAGAGAAGGACAGCGGGGGGTCGTTTGGGGAGCTTGTGGCTCGTTGTGCACCAGATCTCTGTATTCAGCACTTCAAAAAGTGTGGTTTTTTTTGGGGGGGGGTGCTATAACCACTCTAATCAACGTATATATCGGTTCCTAGGAACTGAATTACTTGAGCCTCATACGTCGGAAAACCGATGGGAGAGTTTAATACATATATATATATATATATATATATATATATATATATATATATATATATATATATATATATATATATATATATATTACATTACAAAGAGTTAATCATACCTTGAATCAATCAGCAATATGAATGCTGCCTATTTTATTATGTTCACACACACACACACACACACACACATATATATATATATATATATATATATATATATATATATATATATATATATATAAATAACCAAAAAAGTTCTGTCCGTTTTTTGATTAGTCATTGATTTAAGTTGAAATATATACGAAATGCGTGTAGCAATTGTTTTCAAATTCGGACAGCCGGAAGTAGGAACATCAGACGTTATAAAAAATCACGCGCACCGTGCCCGGCCATCAGTTATAAGTCGGACAGCTTCTGAGATGTGTCTAGAGATCTCGTTCGGGGCTCTTTGCGTTACGACTTCAAAGTGGGCTTATCAGCAGCTGCATCAAGTCGCCGCATATGTCAAGCGTTTGGGGATAGTGCTGTAGATGAAGGTACTGCAAGGCGTTGGTTTCGAAAATTCAACTCGGGAGATTTGTCTCTCCATGATGAGCCTTGCAGTGGACGACCACAGGTCTTGAATGACGGAGTCCTGAAGGCGACCATTGAAGAGGTCCAGTAGTCTAACGTGTGGTGAACATGCAAGACAGTTCAACGTTTCCGATGAAATAATTAGACTTCACCTGCACCACCTAAGTAAGACGTACAAACTGAGCAAGTGGGTTCAGCAAACGCTGTTGGAGGTCCACAAGGGACAACGAGTGGCAGCCTGTGTATCGCTGCTTTCTCGCCACCGTACCGCATCCTTATTCAATCGAGTGCTTACCAGTGACGAAAAGTGGGTTCTGTATGAAACTCCCAAGCGTTCCAGACATTGGTTGTCTCCTCATGATGCTGTCCCTCACATCGCAAGACCGCCTATGCACCCACGCAAGATTGTGTCTGGTGGACAGGTCGTCAAGTGGTTCATTATGAACTGCTACCAACGAACCAAATGGTCACTGGAGACCTATACTCGCAGCAATTGAAACGTGTGCAACGGGCATTGCGCCAGAAGGAGCCACCACTGTTGAATCGCAAAGGTGTGCTTTTCCTCCATGACAACGCCAGGCCGAATGTCGAGCGAGTGGTCAGGGATACCATACAGCAACTTGGGTGGGAGACTTTGTGCCATCCACCTTATTCACCTGACCTTGCGCCATCCGATTACCACCTCTTCCACTCCTTGGATAATCATCTTCGTGGGAAATCCTTCACCAATGAAGCAGACTTGCGCAAAGCCCTCACGGACGTCTTTGCGTCACACCCCCCCATTTCTACCGCAAGGGCATTGAACAGCTGGAGACACGTTGGCAGTAACCTTGCTGGATGCCGATGGAGATTACTTCGAAGACTAAATATAAGTTACACACACTGTGAAGCGTTTTCTTTTTTTCCTTTAAAAACGGACAGAACTTTTTTGGTTACCTTGTATATATATATATATATATATATATATATATATATATATATATATATATATATATATACTGGTCACTCTCGTCATTTTCAACATTTGGTGGTCTATTAGCTCAGTTCTTAGATCCGAAGAGCCAGACTACTCGCACCTGATTTGATTTTAAAGGTGAAGGTTTGTGTAGAACCAACTGCACTTTGGAAAAAGGCGAGACGAGTTCCAATTCAAATCGAGTTCGTTACATCCATTTACGCGTAGACACCTACAGCAAAAGATATGAATTCACATCTTCTCCCCCCAGTTGTAGGCTAATTAGTAGAACTTGTATCAGTAAATCATTACTGTCTCCAAAAATCCTTACAATCTAAAGATATTTTTGGCTTTAAATAACGTGAAAAACGGGTAAAAAAACGTAAGAAAGAACTTTTTATTATTAATACATGGTATTATCAGATGCATAGAGACGTAATAAAGAAACCATGAATAAAAGTGGTAACTGATTTTAATTGCGCGTGTGTACATGCTAGTATATATTTTGATTTGATATATTACTATATTTCTACCAGATTCTATTTGGGTGACGTTTCTCTCCTTATCGCTCGATTTGCACTAAAAACCGAATTTTAAAAAAAAAGCCTTTTATTCATTTCAAGCCATTTAGTTTCGGCTACTATCCATCATGCCTACTCTGGTCTGCGCAGGGTCAGACAGCTATATCCTCTTTGCGCATGATCCATTCTTTTCTGGCACCAGTCAATTTGATTGATTGGCAAATGCGAGAAACGAAAGGTGGGTTTTTTTTCCCTCTATATTAAAGATTAATGCCAACACTTAATTAAATGAAACATAAGCATAGAACGAACGTTTAAATTGTTCACCATAGTCTATGAATATAGAATCCAACGCAGTACGTAATCTGTTCAATGAAACAACGTTAAAGATTAACACTCACGAGTCAGACACTCTACTGAATCTGACTAAATCGCCAATACCACGAGCAGCTGTTCCGTAATTCTTCAGTCTTCGATATCAAAAGCTGGCAGTGAATATTCCGGAAAAAACATGGCCGCCTTTATACACGTCGTATTGAATATTTTGAGCCTTCTGGTTGGTCAAACCTTTTATTGGTGAACTATAAAATCAGTCAGCTCATTTTGGCTGGCTCACTAGTACACCAAGGTACCCAAAAAGTCCACCCACCATTTTGGGTACATTATGGAATCTTCTTTCAAAATATTAGTCAATATTCATATGCAACAAATACTTCAGTATTCATAAAATATATCTTTTTGTCTTGTAATTTTTTTTTTTTAAATTAATATCCACAAAAATTAGTTATATCATTTTGTCCACTGTTAAGTATTTCAGGTTAATAAACATTAATAACAATATTATAATTTTGGGTTGAGATCACAACAAAAAAGTGGAAAAAGTTGTTATTTTACCCATAGCTGAGACCCATTAAAACAGACACTATCACTCCGCGTCAGAGTGATTCTGAGAGTCATTCAGAGGAGGATTGGGCTAAAAGTAGGACTATTTACATTTATACCCCGAAACTAAGGACTCACATTCATACCACAAACTGACGTCTTTTAAGACAATAACTAATGGATGCAGTTTTACGTCCTACCCAGGACTAATAAGGACCTTATAGGTCAGTACCAAATATGACAGGAATGAAAGCCCCTAATTTCAATTTTGTAATTGGCTTCGTAAACAAATCCGACACGTTATTTTCCGATTGAACATATTCAATTTGTACTGTTTTCTTTTGTACCTGATCCCTAACAAATTGATATTTAATATCAAGAATATTTAGCCAAAGCAATACTGGCCTGATATTCACAGTAAATAGTTATAGGCTCACTTATTATCAGTTTTGTAATTGTTTTTATTAGTAATTTAAGAAAAATAGCCTCTTGTGTTGCTTGCGACAATGCAACATATTCGGCCTCACATGTTGAAAGTGAAATCATTCCCTGTTTCTTAGATTTCCAGCCAATTATTGGATTATCTTTTGCCAATCTAAAGCAATATTCTGTGATACTTTTACGATCTGGTAAATTTGCCCAATCAGCATCACAAAATCCTTCCAGTTGTAGTGGGTTTTTTGATTGTCGAAATACTAGGCATTGATTCTTAGTTCCCATTAAATAACGTAATACTTCCTTAGCTCTTGTTAAATGCACAGTCCTCGGTTTATTTAAGTTTTGAGACAACTTAGTAGCCGTATAGCAGATGTCTGGCCTTGTTGATGTCATGACGTAAATAAGACTTCCAATCAATATTCTTTATTCTTTCTCACACGCCGCTATACCATCTTCATTATTCATAATTGTGTTTAAATCCATTTC
Organism: Acanthosepion esculentum; assembly: GCA_964036315.1. Taxonomy (NCBI): domain Eukaryota; kingdom Metazoa; phylum Mollusca; class Cephalopoda; order Sepiida; family Sepiidae; genus Acanthosepion; species Acanthosepion esculentum. The sequence goes on from OZ038504.1 coordinate 89,122,636, forward strand.
ACATCGAGTAGTTCGTGTTTTACAATGTTGCATGCTGAATTTAGATAAGAGTTTGTCGATGTATCTGGATTGATTCATTGTAATAGTGTTGTCCTTAAATTCGAACTGTATACCAAGAAACCATGATAGTCGACCCAAGTCGGTCATTTTAAACCTTATATTTAGGAATTTTTAATTTTTAATAGAGCTGCTTCACATTTTGAAGCAATTAACATATCGTCGACCCAAAAAATTCAGAATTACTAATATTTCATTATTAAATATTCATGTGTACAGGCATGGGTCAACTGGGGAGGGTTCAAAATGTTTTTCAATTAAATAGGAATGTAGTCATTTATTCCACGTTCTTCCGCTTTGCTTCAGCCGATATAGTGACTTTTTGAGTTTCCATACATAATTATCACCTTTTTCAAAACCTTCTGGCGGTTCTATGTATATTTCATAGTCAATCGGAGAATTTAAATACGCTGCTTTAAGATCCATATGGTGTATATCCATACCATAATGTGCGGACATTTGCATAAAAATTCTGATTGTGGTCATGTTTGTTGTTGGACTGAATGTTTCTAGATAATCTTCCCCGTATATCTGCGAGAATCCTTTAGCTACAAAACGAGCCTTATACACTGGCGAGCCATCCTCAGTTCGCTTTATAGTATAAACCCAACGGCTGCCGATAATATTTTTATCATCCGGGGCCTTTTTCAATTCAAAAGTATCATTTGATACTAGGGATTCCATTTCTTTTTGCATGGCGGCTATCCATCGTTTGGAATTATCAGAATTTATGGCTTTTTGATAGTGCTTCGGGATACATTGCACCAAATAGCAATAGTCAATATCACAGATATTACATTGACCCATTCCAAAATAGTCTGGCTTTCTTCTATTTCTGGTCGGATAACGCGGAATTTGCCCCTCCTCTTCGGTTGTATCTGGTTTTAACTCAAGGTTTGCGTCTGATTTTTCCTCGTCTATATCGTCTGGTATAACACCTTTCTTCAATTGTGGATTTTGAACGGGTCTTCTATTTATAGGCCCTATCTCATAATTAGGCCATACTAGTTAGTGTTGGACCAGTTCCTCGCAGTTAATGTTCTTTTCTTCGGGATCCTCCACTTGCTCAAAGGAATCTGTAAATCTGACGCATCTGATCTTCCTTTTTATTTTACTTTGTGGGAAATAAATCATATAGGCCGGACTTGTTTTGTCATAGCCAATGAATATGCGTCTTTCACTTTTTGGATCTAGTTTTGCCCTGTGGTTGACAAATTGTACCAAAAATATGCATACCACTTACGTTGGATTTGTAGTTCGTATAAGCCTCGTAAGGAGTCTTTTTAATGTTACTATTATAGAAACGGTTTCTTATATATACGGCTGTATTTAATGCATAGACCCACAGATTTGGGGGCAACTTAGATTCTAGTAGAAAACATCTAGCCATTTCGAAAATAGTCCGCCAGCTACGTTCAGCGGTGCGGGGAATAAGGACAGGTTTTCTCATGTTTATGCCTTCATTTATTAGGAGGTTTTCGTAATCATCAGAAGTAAATTCTCCACCATTATCTGTTCTAATTATTTTCATTTTTCCATAAGGTGAAATATCAGATAAATACATTCTTGTAGCTTGTAGGGTATCAGATTTGTTTTTCAGAAAATATATCATAATAAGTCCTGAATATTCGTCAACAAAGGATTAGAACAGTCTACCCCAGCGAGCCAAATAAAGGGTTCAGTTAGACATTCCAACCACTTGAAAAAGGTCGGAGCGTACAACGGCCGAAACGTTGTAATAAATATGGCGACAAAGATGAGGACTATAGTCCGAATAATGTAAATAGTGTACTATGTGTCTTATCAGAACATCAAATGTGCTAGGTGCCTCACAGGATTTCCTTAGGAAGTAACCACTTAACCACCAAGCGCTGAATCGAGGCTCAAAGTATGCCTGTAGGCGAATAAAACAGGTAGTTAACCCATATGAACACACAAGATAACCAGGTGACAGAAAGCTATATAAACATCATACCCGCAAGAGGAAAAAAGAGACACTCACATCACCGCAATATGATCGAACGTTTGAGCAAAGCCCGGAAACCACCTACCCACGATTCAACCGACGTTAATTTAACATAGTTCAAAAGTGAATAAACAATAATTTATACGCATGAAAGATTTAGCCTCGTGTTCTTATCAGATGTCACTTACCTATCGTTACATGTGTATATATGTATATATACACCCGAATGCACTGAAAAGTCCTCGGCCTGATCCACTTCTGAAAATCTTACCAATCAAACATCGGAATAATTTCTGAACTCACTGTTAGGAAAAGATATTTTCTGCACCCACTCGTACATATGAGAAAGTGTGTTTGTGTATGAGAGTGAAAGAGTCTTATTCCTTTTGGCGTGTAGCCATTTGCCGACCAATCAAAAGACTGGATCGTTTTCCGAGCAGAAAGTTTATTTTTGGTTATTGGCAGAAAAAAATGTGTTGCTTGTAAAAGAAGAAAAAAAAATTGCCGAAGAGAAAATTTTATTGCGTTTCCCCTCAGCTTCCAAACAATGTTTTATGCCATTTTATACTTTTTTCTTTGATCATTTACATTATTTGCATTGTTCGGTATGTTGTTAACATCTTTATACACTCTGGACTTCTTCAGGATCTGTCTATATTTCTGAGATGAGGTATTGTCATTATTTATACTTTTTACATTAGTCGACTGTTTTCCTCATCTTTATTGTTATATTCACGACGTTTCGGCCATTTTACACTCTGACCTTCTTCAGGAGCTGTCTATTTTACTGAGATAAGGTATTGTAATTTTTTACATTATTTATATTTTTCGAAATGTTGTCTTCATCTTTATTGTCATATTCACGATGTTTCGCCTGCTGGGTGCTCCGGCTTTCTTCAAGTGATTTTAATTTCGAACCGAACCCTTTATTTCACCCCCACTAGTGTAGAGTGCCCTAGTTTCATGTGCCATGCCTCTTTTGGATGTCTCAATTATCTCCCTTTAACTCACTCTCTAAGTCCTCAAGGACACATGACTCAGTCGATAAATGCGTTGTTGGATCAAGTGACTTGATGCAAAGTGTTGTAAGTTCAGTACCTGGCTACTGCAGTAATGAACAAAATCTTGGAGAGTTGAGTTAAAAGGGTGGTGACTGAGACATCCGGAAGTGGCATGGCACGTGGATTTAGAACAATCTACCCCGGTTGAAGAAATAAAGAGTTCAGTTCGAAATTTTTATCTCCTGACGTAGGTCGGTGCATACAAAGGGCGAAACGTTGTAATATGACAATAAAGATGAACAGCCCGAACAATATAAATAATTACAATAGTTCATCTCAGAAATATATATAGACAGAACCTGAAGAAGGGCAGAGTGTAAAACGGTCGAAACGTCGTGAATATGACTATAAAGATGAAGGCAACAGCCCGAACAATGTAAATTATTACAATAGCTCATCTCAGAAATATAGACAGCTCCTGAAGAAGCCCAGAGTGTAAAACGGCCGAAGCGTCCTGAATATGACAATAAAGATGATGGCAACAGCCCGAACAATATAAATGCATTTGCATTTCAAATCTTGTAGACTTCAATTCTACATTTCCTTCTTCATAAATTTAAATGGATTTTATTTTTAATACGATACTTTTATTACTCTAAAGAGTTTTTTAAATCCTTTTCACCCCAAGCAAGGAAATAAAGCCATTAATTCACAAGGTGTTACAGGGTGTGGAAGAATTAGGAACAGAAACATTAATAATTATTAGGAAGAGCAAAGAGTAATCAGAAGGACAGTAGATAGTGATTGACATTACATTTCACTTTTTGAAGATTAAAGTTGGCTGGAAAACATAGAGCCGGAAGGGAGTTCCACAAGCGAGAAGTGCGAGAAAAGTAACTGTTAGCATAGAACTTACGGCTACATCTAACCAGCTCAACTGTAAATTGATGAGACATCGACGCCAATCTAGTACTGCGCTTAAATTAAAAAACTACCATAGCGAAGAGCTCACCCAAAACAATTACCATGAAAGTATTTATAGAAAAGACATAGAGAGACAACCTTACGGCGGTGGGAAAGTGACTGGAGCCTTACCGCCAGATCAGGACCAATAATATTGTTGATTCTTCTTTGGATTTTATCAAGGAGTTCAAGGTAAATAGCAGGGGTAGAGGGCCATATGTGGCAGCGATATTCTAAGCATGGATAAATAGTAGACTTATAGATATGTAAGATAGATTCTGGGGGGGGATATTGTCTCACACGACACTGCAAATCAACTTTCTTAGCAGCTGATCTAGCAATGGACTCAATATAGTCTTTCCACTTAATGTCAGCTGAGAACTTTAGCCCGAGAAGGCTAAACGAGTCACTTTCCTGGTGGTTAGCATCAGCCATACTGATGGACAGCAGAAAGGGGTCTCTCAGCACATTAATAGAGAGCAGTTTACTGCTTTGCACGGTGTTATACCGATTAAAAAACATGAAAGATTAAAGGAGCGGGAACAATAGAAAAATAATCAAAACGACAGCAGATAGCGATTGACTTTACATTTAAATTTTTCAGCTCAAAAAAAAAAATGTAGCCGAAAGAGAGTTCCGCAAGCGAAAAGTGCGAGAAAAGAAACTGTTGGCATAGAACTTACGGTTAAATTCTAGCTAGCTCAACTGTAAACTGATGAGACCTCGTCTTCAGTGTGGTACTATGCTTAAATTCATAAAATCTTTGTCCCATCACGAAGAGCCCATCCGAACAATTACCACGAAAATATTAATAGAAAAGACACAGGGAGGAAACTTTACGGCGCTGGGAAAGTGACTGAAGCCGAGATGCCAGATCAGGACAAATAATATTGCTGATTCTTCTTTGGATTTTATCAAGCATCTCCAGATATCAAGAAGGAGCTGCAGGACATACGTGGTAGCAGAGTATTCTAAGCCTGGACGAATTCCAAGATAGGTTCAAGAGAGAAGATTGTCTAGCACGACACAGTGAACCAACTTTCTTAGCAGTCGACCTAGCAATGGATTCGATATAGTCTTTCCACTTAATGTCAGCTGAGAACTTTAGCCCGAGAAGGCGCAACGAGTCACTCTCCTGGTGGTTAGCATCAGCCATTCTAAAAAATATTAATTATTGTTGAAATGTTCAGGCGGTGCAATGAATATCAGCTCGAAATCCGAGATCAGAGCTCGATTTTCAATTCGTTATATTCATTTACACGCAAATATCTTTGGGAGAAGTATGGATCTATTTCCCCGGCTATGCGTTAAATAGAGGAGACTGTGTTCTTCAACCTTGATTGGCAAACCGTCACTCAACTCAAAAACCGCATGTATCTCTGACGAAGCAGCTAATGAAACGGATCGTGAAGTACAAAATGATTATGACCACAAATGTGGTCACTTTTCGTTGGTTGCTTTGCTGGATGGTAATGTTCGGCGAAGTTCGCGGTCATTTAGACTTGGTTTCTTTGTTATATATATATATATATTAGGTCATCCCATAAGTTTTGTCCGAATTTTAACTTTTTGTTAAAATGAACGAAATTTAAAGAGTATTTTATAATGTCTAAGGGAGCTGAACATTATTTTTATGTTTAGATGCATTTAAACTGATCAACTTTTATTTCAGAGAACAATAAAATTAAATTTTCTTTGATCAAAACCCTGCTAACATGGAAGTACCCAAGAATCATTTGAGGCATATAATGCTTTATGAGTTCAAGAAAGGAAACTAAGCAGCCGAAGCGGCTAGAAACATTCACTCAGTTTATGGAGAGGAATGTGTGAATGAAAGAACTTGCAGAAGATGGTTTGCAAAATTCAGAGGTGGAGATTTCACCCTTGAAGATGACGATCGAACCGGACGTCCAGTTGAGTTTGATGAAAAGCTTCTTGAAGCAGCCCTTGAAGAAAATCCTGCTTTATCAGTTGAGGAATTGGCAGTGGTTCTCAGTTCAAACCATACAACTGTTCATCGTCATCTTCAACAACTTGGAAAAGTTCCTAAACTTGGAAAATGGGTGCCTCGTGAATTGTCTGAAAACAACCTCAAATCCCGAGTTAACACCTGCTCTTCTCTCCATTCTCGCCAACTTGTTTCACCTTTTTTGGATAGACTTGTGACTGGCGACGAAAATGGATCTTTTATCGAAATGTTAAGCGTCGTAGACAGTGGCTTGGTAAAGGGGAAGGACCCCAGCCACAGCCGAGAAGAGAACTTAATGGGCAAAAGGTTCTTTCAATCTGGTGGGATTGCCAAGGAATAATCCACTTAGAATTCTTACAACCTAATACATGAAGTAATGCTCAAATATACTGTCAGCAATTAGAGCATTTGAACCAAGCTTTGAGGGAAAAAAGACCTGCTCTAGTAAATCGAAAACAGGTGATGTTTCATCAGGACAATGCGCGACCACACACAGCAAGAATCACGTCACAAAAGATCGAAGAACTTGGTTGGGAGAAAATCCCTCATCCACCTTATTCTCCCGACCTTGCTCCTTCAGACTACCATTTGTTTCGTAGCTTACAGAATCATTTGGAAGAAATAGCTTTTGTAACACCGGAAGAGGTTAAAACTGACATTTGTGAGTTCTTCGAATCAAAGCCAAAAGAATTTTTCAGTAATGGAATTAGTAAGCTTGTTAATAGATGGAAGGAAGTCATAGATAATCAGGGAAAATATATTTTTGATTGAATCTGTAATTAAATGTAACATTTGGTCACATGTTTTCTTTATTCAAAATTCGGACAGAACTTATGGGAACTTATGGGATGACCTGATATATATATATATATATATATATATATATATATATATATATACCGTGCAACCTCGGTTCTCAAATCTCACATGTCGAACAAATAGTTTTCGAACAGAAAATTCGAGATGAAAATGTCTCGGTTATCGAACATAATTTCGGTTCTCGAACAAACTTGCCTAACCGGGTTAACCCGAACGGAATCATTTGTGAGCCGACCGCCGTGTTGTATATATTCGCATGTTGTTTTGAACTTTTCTTTTCCAATTTTATTGTACTGTGACTTTTTTTTTCTCTACATTGATTCCTGTTGGAAAAATAGTTTCGGTTTACGAACATTTTGGGTTACGAACGGCCTCCATTAAATTTGTGAACTAATATATATATATATAATTAGTTGTATGGATATGAGTTTGCGACCCTGAGTTTCACGCTTTTGCAATCATCAGACAAACTGGTTCATTTTTTATAATTGGATCTATTTATGCTTGTTTGACTATGTTTGGTGGTAGGAGGGGAATTTTCCTTCTGTGTTTGTTTGGATATGTTCGCTCTATGAATATTAGAAAAAAACTTCTCTAAGTACTGCTCATATAAAATAAAATATATATAAAATATACATATACATATATATATATATATATATATATATATATATATATATGTGTGTGTGTGTGTGTGTGTGTGTGTGTGTGTGTGTGTTTGGTCCTGGTCTGGCATCGCGTCTCCATTCACTTTCTCACAGACGTGCAGTCGCTTCCCTCTGTCTTTTCTACAAATTCTTTCACGGAAGCTGCTGCGTCAAGCTATTTTCGCTAGTTCCCAGACTGCAGGAATTTAAACGTGCCAATAGGTCGGCATCTCAGTCCCACCCTTTCACTGTCGAAACGGTTAAATGTAGCCGTCTCTTCTACTCCAATAGCTTCATGTCTCGCACTTCCCGTCTGTGGAACTCCCTTCCTCTTACTTGCTTCCCTGGCAGTTATAGTCTTTAAATATTCAAATGTAATGCCAATCGATATCTACAGATGCCTTGATCTATTCCACGTCCTTCTCTTTATCCTTTCGTCAATTACGTTTCTTTACTCTTGCTCCGACTCTCTGTAACTCCTTGCGTGCTAGTGGCACTCCCACCTTCCTTGGGGTGAAATGCGTGACATATATATATATATATATATATATATATATATATATATATATATATTAACTGATATAGAATATGTTTTTTTCACTACACAGTAATAACCATGTTTCAAAAATAGAAGCTAAAAACTTCAAATTTAATTTTATAATTAAATTAAAAGCATTAGTTCTGTTTCATCTTTAGGGGAATATTGGAATAACTTATTTTTAAATTTACTGAGTTTTAAACGTACACATAAATTTATAATTCGCTGTGACTTAGGATACAGAGAAATCCAATCATTCAGACAAGGGGAGGTAGCGTGTTCATTTTTATTGACTATTGTATCAATTATGACGTTAAGTTTAGGGAGGGTAGGGGTGTATTTTTCAACTAATTCTAACATTTGTTAAATGCATTGTTATATATCTTATTGTTCTACCTTTTATATATATACATGTATATACATATATATATATATATATATATATATATATATACACACACACACACACACATATATATATATATATATATATATATATATATATATATATATATATATATATATATATATATATATATATATATATAATGCCCATATTACAATCTTGTCTTGTCTTGATGGTGTATCCCTCTTTATTTTAACCAGTGGTGACGCAGACTCGTATTTTTAATATAAGTCTTTCAATGATTTTATTGTAGGTTTTCTCTCGTTTATTATCACGAAACACATCCCATCTCTATATCAGGAAGCCTTTTCATTTAATGCATCCTGTCTTGCTCTGTGCTTTCACTCTTTTTGCATCACTCTTACATCTGGATTCTGCATTATTATTTTTCGATCATTGCACATTTCTCATTGAGACACTCGACATTTATTTGTTGGCTTAGTTTTGTTAAATTGTTTTATTCCGTAGCATCTCGTAGCTCTACCTGACACACCGCTTACATTAGTTCGAGAATTTCACCTGTCATCCATTTTTTACTCGTCTTTCTTTCCTTGCAATGACTTCTTCCGTGGTGACAAGTGTTTTCTTTAACGATTCACTGACCTATTCCAAAATTTTATCTATTTTCTAAACTGCAAATGCATTCTTTGGGGGGAGGGGGCACATAGAATTGCTTTGAAATTTGTCGTATTGAAGTCCAAGTATAGTATCTGTCTAGATGAGGTATTGTAACTATTTACACTATTTACATTATTCAGACTGTTGTCCTCATCCTTATTGTCATATTCACGACGTTTCTGCCGTTTTTATGCTCCGGCCATCTTCAGGTGATATACGTTGGAATTTCGAACAAAACCCCAAGGACACATGGCCCAGTGGATCAAAGCATTGGTTGAAATCAAGTAACTTGACCCAAAAAGTTGTGAGTTCAATACCTAGCCACAGCAGAGGTGAACAAAAACTTGGATAGCTGAGTTACTAAAGGAAAATAACTGAAACTGAGATATTCAGAAGAGGCATGGCACGTGGAACTAGAAAAATCTCCACCGGTGGATGAAATAAATAGTTCGGTTCGAAATTTCAATGTATATAACCTGAAGAAGACCGGAGCGTACAACGTCCGAAACGTCGTGAATATGACAATAATGACGAGCACAACAGTTCGAACTATTTAAATAGTGTAAATTAAGTTTTTAAGTTTTACATGTTTCATTTTCTTCCATTTTACTTTTCGATGATCACTCATGCAATATGAGTATTGGGTATGTTTGAGGACAAAACTGTATTTCTAAATTGCGTGTCGATGTTTAAATAATTCGATTTTTATTCAACCTCTACAGGGAAGCTGCCATCCTAAGGGATATGGAGACCCCCTACCAGAATTTTAACAAGGTCCGCAGGTGACACTGTATTGATGGCAAACTCAGAAAAAGCTACAGTAACTCCTAGCAAAAGTATTAAAGGATAGCAGGAAGAAAGGACTAACCATCAGTTGCAAGGAGACAGTATGCATAGTTGTCAGATAGAGAAAAAATTCCAAGTACGAATTGTAGAAATCAACAAGGACAGAAGTTTAAATATCTGGGAAGTGTTTTTACGTAGTATGGAAAATGTGATGCGGAAATCTAAAGGAAGCGAAAAATATGCCTTTCAGAAACTAAATAAGTATAAAGAGATAGGAAAAGTTCATCAGAAACAAAGAAAATTTCTGAGATGAGGCATTACGTACATTACATTATTACATTTACATTATTCGGACTATTGTCCTCATCTTTGTCGCCATATTTATTACAATGATTCGGCCTTTAGGTATCTGTCTATATTTCTATATCTGTCTATATTTCTATATAGTTACTGTAGTTTTTTCTGAGTTTGCCATCAATACAGTGTCATGAGATGAGGTATTATGTACACTATTTACATTATTTGAACTATTGTCCTCATCTTTGTCGCCATATTTATTACGACGATTCGGCCTTTCAGTATCTGTCTATATTTCAGAGATGAGGTATTACGTACACTATTTACATTATTCGGACTATTGTCCTCATCTTTGTCGCCATATTTATTACAACGTTTGTTATTTTGTTGTTCTAGTTCCACGTGCCATGTTTTAATGGATGTCAGTTATCAGTTATCTCCTGTTAATTTCCCTCTTCAAGTTCTCCACTGCCTTAACCGGGTATTGAACTCACACTCTTTGGGTCCTGTCACTGGATCTAACCAACGCCTTTATCCACTGAGGACATATGTGTATGAATTTCTGAGTATTATAAACCTTATGTCTTTAGCAATCATTTTTTACCAGTGCTCATATTGCAATTTTTACTGTTATCATTGTATGTTTTTACCAGAGCTCATATTGCAATTTTTTTGTTATTATCGCTTTTTTCTGGCACTCCTTATTACTGGTTCCCATATTGTATTCATTTATGTGCTTGGTCGGCTCAGGAGATTCTGGGGGCCTAACATATGTGCTGATTCCTTAAGTTTTCGAATTTTCCAATGGTGTTCTTTGTCTATGATCTCAACCTGCTCCCACAGAAAGAAAATAGTGCCGAACTATTCTGTAATATGTCCTTCTATATGACAGTGAATGTCAGATCAAAGACGATTTGAAACAACAGTAATTTAGTTCTACAGAAGGATGCTGAGAATACCATGGACGGCGTGTTTAAACATTGCGGAGGTTTAAAACAAAAATAACACATACTTAGAAGTAGTTAAACAGCCGGAATTTATTAGACACACAATGAGAAATCAGAGCTTGCAAGATATAAGGGTCAAAGGGAGGAAGCGAAGCATCTATTTGATTGGCTTATAGGAATAGATGGAAGAAGTGGGAGGGATACTAAAAGACAAACATTTTTAATAATTTCAAATGATTGACCATGTTCTGATGAAATACGGCGCGTAGCAGTTCGTTTTTTTTTATATCACAGGTCGTACTTTTCCATATGTTCATGTGTCGTGAGAGTTCTTGAAACAAAGATTTGGCTATTACTTGTCCATTTTTTATCTT
>OZ038504.1:89136523-89139023 GCA_964036315.1 Acanthosepion esculentum
ATATATATATATATATATTTATATATATATATATATATATATATATATATATATATATATATATATATATATATATGTAATAATTATCATTTACTTTTATTACCATAAATTAATGTATCTGTTTTAGTTAAAAGATTTTGATTTTACAGATTTAATTTGCGTTATGTCGGATTAGCAAAGAGGTATTTCTTTTAGGAAAGGAGATATTTGAAAAATTCCGGGTCTCGGGTAACAGCCAGCTTTAGTGTATTACACAAAAGCGTTGCTTGCAAGTAAAAACAGTTATGAAATCTTACTGTTTATCTGAACTCGACCACTAACTACGATTGGTTTGGTTTGGTTTGGTTTGTTTTACGGTACATCAACCTCAATGGGTCATTTAATACCGACAACTTTTTTTTTCCTGTTAATATTTTTGCTTTGTCAAACATCCATTTCTGTTAATATTTTTTCTCAAAAATGTATAGCTGGCAACATTATTTTTTCCAAAATCTATTATCACAGGCCTTGCCGTTGGACGTAGTTTATTGTCTTACCCAGGACGCGGATGTAGTTTATCGTCTTACCCAGAACGCGGATGTAGTTTAACGTCATACCCAGAACGCGGATGTAGTTAATCGTCTTACCAAGGACGCGGGTGCAGTTTATCGTCTTACCCAGAACGCGTATGTAGTGTATTGTCTTACCAAGGACGCGGATGTAGCTAATCGTCATACCCAGAACGCGTATATAGTTTATCGTCTTACCCAGAACGTGTATGTAGTTTATCGTCTTACCCAGGACGCGGATGCAGTTTATCGTCTTACCCAGAACGCGGATGTAGTTTATCGTCTTACCCAGGACGCGGATGTAGTTTATCGTCTTACCCAGGACGCGGATGTAGTTTATCGTCTTACCCAGGACGCGGATGCAGTTTATCGTCTTACCCAGAACGCGGATGTAGTTTATCGTCTTACCCAGGACGCGGATGTAGTTTATCGTCTTACCCAGGACGCGGATGTAGTTTATCGTCTTACCCAGGACGCGGATGCAGTTTATCGTCTTACCCAGAACGTGTATGTAGTTTATCGTCTTACCCAGGACGCGGATGCAGTTTATCGTCTTACCCAGGACGCGGATGTGGTTTATTGTCATACCCAGAACGAGTATGTAGTTTATCGTCTTACCCAGAACGCGTATGTAGTTTATCGTCTTACCCATGACGCGGTTGTAGTTTATCGTCTTACCCAGGACGCGGATGCAGTTTATCGTCTTACCCAGGACGCGGATGCAGTTTATCGTCTTACCCAGGACGCGGATGCAGTTTATCGTCATACCTAGGAAACTACGATTGGAAAGAACAAAAAAATGTTACGAGGCGAATGTACTTGTGCATCAATAACTTTTGGCAAATCCTAAAATATAAATTTCCTCAATAAGTTTTCAGACAATTGAAGGTGAGCGAAAAGATTTGAATCAATCAATTCCTATTGTTTCCAACTCATGACACTTGTTTCATGAAAGACATTCAGGAGATTACATTGGGAAAATTGTGAGGGAAACTTCAATATTTGTTCCGCTTAACTGTCAGGTAGAAATGTCCGCTCACCTTAACCAATCGCGTGGACAATTTTATTCGCCAATCATTCAGGATTTCCTGTCCAAAGAAGCTATATAAACGAAAGAAAACTATTATTAAAGAAGTCGATGTTTTATCCGTCAGATCACGTATCGATGCACTGAAATATGTCGGTCTTTTGTCGAAACCAATTCAATATAGAGACAAAACATTTACATGATCACGGTGACGCTATAAAATGAGACATTGTGAAAGCGACTGAGTCGAAATATACTTCAGAAATACAATGACAACATATTGATTGAAATAAGGAAGCCATAATTATTTTTTTATTTGCTGATAATTCACCAAATACAAGGTCTTGGCACAAAAAAAGCGACCCAAGGTAGAAGGTTACTGAGTAAGATTATAAGGCAGTGGGAATTAAAAGTGTTTTATGAGAACGATTAAATATAGATAACGGTTGACACTGGACTCTGGAAGCCAAGATTGTAGTTGACAGGGAAGTAACAGGGCACGAGATAAGGAACTTGTATTATTTTTCAAAAGAATACAAAACGAATTGGGATGGTTTCTCACTGTGAATACAGCCCGGCTGACTCGAACTGTGAAGGTCTGAACTAGTGTAACTAAAGAATATAACTCCTCTCATAATAATAGTGATATATTAGTTAAAGGCTGGTGACATTTCATCTGTGGGATTAAGAACTGCAGACTGGAAAGATTTATGAACTAAAAGGGGGCGTAAGTGCTTTTGGACTTTCTTGAGGCTGGACAGTGAGGCTTGCGCAGTACTAGGCCAAACATGGCCACAATACACCGTTCTTGATAGATCTGACTATTGCAACGACAGGTCAGCAGAAGAATTTTGGAGCGATACAATGAACTGACCATTCTTCCATTCATCGTTTGCAATGAATATGCACATATTTTGGTGTGAAT
>OZ038504.1:89144023-89146523 GCA_964036315.1 Acanthosepion esculentum
AAAGCTCAATCTCCCAAGTCCTATGTCGAAAATTACCGGGATCTGAATAAAAAAAAAATAGACAAAAATTCACATCGCAATTCACAACTACGTCAATCAACCAAGAAGAGTCAAGCAATCCCGAGGTAGAAAGTAAAGTTATTTTATTGGGGTAAGAAAGATAGTGGTCGAAAATTGTAGCGAAGCGCAAACAATTACCATTGATCGAAACCTACTAAAGTCGAGACGATCTCGATTCAGATTTTCTTTTTCGGCAGAGAGCACGGAGAGCACGAATTATTTTCCGACGAAATGCCTGTCGTCTTTGCCGCACAAACAGGAAGAGGGATCTAAAATTTCCCCGTCATCTAAACAAGAAAGTATGTCTAGCAAATTTAACACTCACAGGTCGTATTAAAAACAAAAGGAAGTAGGGTTGAGGAAGAAAAGTTTGTGTGAATTTTGAGGTAGAAACAAAATAATGAATACTATATATATATACGGTGTATAATTAGGAAAATTTATGATCAGTTTTTGACGCAAAATGTAGGGGGGTGTATTATACACAGGTAATTTTTTACAGAGTTTAAAACTCATGACTTTTCGCTGGCCAGTTGCACCATACAGGTAATTCTTTTCTCATGTCGAAAAATTCAGGTGTTGCACTATACATGAAGTCGTCTTGTACACAAGTATATACGGGAATAGTAGAGAGTAAAAGATTAATTGGAGCAACAAAAAACAAGAAATCGTGGAGAGCCATTATCGTCCGTGTCCTGAAATTACACGACGCATAAAAGAAAATGATTAAATAATTTAAAAGAAGCACAGGTATTTAAAAGGTACGCTAAATATTACAATCGGCTTGACGAGTATTCATGTGATCAGTGGCAAAAGCATATCTCTTATGCACATCCGTTCGCCATTTTCGAGACGAGAAGCCATCTTCCCGACGTTAGAAACAAAATAATTTCATTAGAAAACAAAAAGAAATGAGTACTGAACTGATACGAAATATAAGTTCTCCTATATGGTAGTGAATGCTGGACATTCTCTGCAGAAATGAAGAACGGGAGTAAAACAATAGAAAAGTGGTTCTACGGAAGAATTTGTGACTGCGATCGGCCAAAACCCGTGCGCAATGAGGAAGTTTTAGAGAAAGTGAAAAGATAAAGCACATTTATATTTAAGAGACACTGGATATTTCTAGGGCACATAATGAGGAAAGAGGGCTTGGAAAATCTGATACTCACAGGACAGATTGAAGGCAAGAGGGACAGAGGAAAACAACGCATAACCCACCTAGCGAGCTTGAGTAAATGGATAGTGGAACAAGGTTTAGGAGAGATAACAAAAAGATCAAATTTATTAAGGGCTATATTGGACGGGAAGAGACGGTTTAAATTTCTAGGGCACGTAATGAGGAAAGAGGGCTTGGAAAATTTGATACTCACAGGTCAGATTGAAGACAAGAGGGACAGAGGAAAACAACGCATAACCCACCTAGCGTGCTTGAGTAAATGGATGGCGGAACAAGGTTTAGGAGAGATAAGAAAAAGATCAAATTTATTACGGGCTATATTGGACGGGAAGAGACGGTTGAAATTTCTAGGGAACATAATGAGGAAAGAGGGCTTGGAAAATTTGATACTCACAAGACAGATTGAAGACAAGAAGGACAGAGGAAAACAACGCATAACCCACCTAGCGAGCTTGAGTAAATGGATGGCGGAACAAGGTTGAGGAGAGATAACAAAAAGATCAAATTTATTAAGGGTTATAAAGGACAGGAAATTTATCAGCGTTTATTAAAATATTTTTGCAGGAAAAATTTTATTAGCACTATAAAAATGGACGCTTCCTCTGTAGTTAAATGGTATAGCACATTAGGCCAAATGATTGTTCTATGTATGATACAGGTTCGATTCCTGTCGGAGGATATATATTTTCTACGAAAATTCAGTCCGGTAAATTTTGTTAATACTGTTTATATTAAACAGAGCATTTACTTAAATAATTGTATCTCTAAAAACAAAACGTATAAACAGAAAATATATATGTCGGATTTAGTCCATTTTATAATATATGACGTCATTTGTTTACGTTAAGATAAGCTTCTAGCAGATATGAGCGTTCGAGGGAAACCATGGCTAATTGTAGTTTAAAAGCATTAATTTGACCACGCTGACCAGACGCTTCCTCTGTAGCAAAATAGTATAGCACGTCAGTTCAAATGACGGTTACGTGTAGGATGCAGGTTCGATTCCTTTCGGAGGACACATATTCTCGATGAAGTTTATCGGACATTCAGGCCGGTCATTTTGCTTATTATGAACAGAGCATTTACTTTGTATTTATCTATAAAAATAACGTATAAACAATAAATATAAATATGTATATGTGTGTGTGTGTGTGTGTGTGTGTGTGCGTGTGTTAAGACAGCATATCTTCATTCAAACATGTTTCATTGAATAATATGGAAATGTAAATTTTGTCACAGTTACAATAAGTTTGTTTTCAT
>OZ038504.1:89151523-89204023 GCA_964036315.1 Acanthosepion esculentum
TTCTCTAATAGTTTTTTTTCTCGCACTTCCCGCATGTGGAACTCAATCCCGTTTTTTGCTTCCCTGATAACTACAATCTTCAAAAATTTAAATATAACGTCAATTTCTATCATCTATGTTCTTGAACCACGTTCAGCTTTTATCCTTTCCTGAAACCTCCCCCCCCACCCAACTCCATAGCCAGTCTTTTCTCTCACCTTCACTCACTGTAATCCTCTGCGTACCAGTGGTACTACCGCATTGTCTGGGGTGAAATGATTGCAAAATACCACAATTCCTTTCTGCACGGACCGGCAAGTTTTAAGTAGATACAGTGTAACCCGGATATAAGAGAGTTGTCGGGACCGGAGACGAAGTCTCTTATATCCGGGTTTCTCTTATATCCGGGTTTGGTCTATTTTGTTTTATTAACATGCTCTAATATGGGACCAGAGAAAATCGCTCTTATATCCGGGTTACACTGTATATCACTTATCTGTCTTCCACATTATCTGTTGCACATTTACACAAGCTTGTTAGGTAGGTTGATCATGGCTCTCCACAACTTCCTCTCCTTTGTAGCTCTTAGTGAAGTTTGTTTTTTACTATCCTCCAACTCCCTTTTCTGACGCCCATTTATATAAGCTTGTTAGGTAGGTTGATCATGGCTCTCCACAACTTCCAATCCTTTAGCTTTTAGTAAGGTTTGTCTTTTTACTATCCCTCCCACTTCCCGTTCTGACGCCCATTTACACAATCTCTTCAAGCAGGCTACTCGCTGTTTCACTCTTGCCTATTCTGTGAGTGTCAAGTTTTCCAAACCCTCTTTCCTCATCATATGTTTCAGAAATGTCAATTGTCTCTTTCTGTTTCAAAGTATAAACAGACATTGTGTTAACATTATCCTTCCTCGTTACTCGCATGCCCTGTTCACGGTAATCTAAACATCCTTCTGTAGATCTACAGGTGTGCGGCCTGAAGTCTCCTCTTTATATATGAGTAAATTTTCCAGCATTCACTGCCATATTATAAGACTGATATTACACGGAATTTCACATCTTTTTTCTTTGTTTCTATCGAATATTCATTGTTTCTTATTACTTTCTTTAGTACTCTATAGTAGAATACGTTACACTTTTACGATACTTTCTCGATCATAGTGTTCTCGGTATAATGATAAATATACCAGTGGGCTATGATAAGTTTTTAGCCACCCTTGATTACAGCAATTTTGGCTGGTTTAATAACGTCTCTTCTTTTTTTCAGACAATATCGTGTTTGTATCAAGCTAGCCTCATCTATGAACGATTATTGACTTATATTTTGCAATGAAAGTTCGTAGAAGTAAGGAAATTATTGAATTTCAACAAGGGCAAATAATAGGATGGCATTAGTGTGGCAAGTCAAATAGAGAAATTGCTAGGTTTTAAAATGTTAATCATCAAAGGCTTAATAATATTGTCAAAAAATTTAATGAAGAAGACCATTGTGGCGTGGAACAATATTCAGGAAGACCAGGTATTGTCTGAGTGAAGAAAGTTATCAGAAATCGTCGTCAGTGCGTCAAAGATGTCGCTAACAGCATAGAAATGTTGCCATATGCGGTGAGAAAGACTCTGAAGGAGCTGGGCTATCAAAGAAGAGTTGCAAGAAAGAAGCCCTTGACTTCATAGGTTAACAGGAACATGCGTATTGACTGGGCGAGAGAATTCGAGAGTAAAGATTATGAATTTTGGCAGTCTGTAATTTGGTCAGATGAAAGTAAATTCAGCCAGTATTCGAATTCGAGATAGGTTTATGTTTGGAGAAATCACAATGAGACTTGGAACACTGAATGTCTGCAGGCGACCGTGAAACATGGACGGATTGTGTAATGGTGTGATGCGCTGTCTGGTTTGGAGGGAAATCTGAACTGATTCTTGTTCACGAGCGGCTTAATGGTCCAAAATACTGTCAAATATTAGAGAAAGGACTACTCCCACTATTTGAAACGAATCAGATTAACAAGAATGTCTACCTTTCTCAAGAAGAAGGAGCGCCATGTCAGGAGCAAAGTAGCAAAGGTGGCCTGGATGGAATCGCAAGGAATCAAGTCACTGCGATGGGTAGCCCAAAATCCTGATATGAATCCAATAGAGCACGTTTGGGAGCACCTTCACCGAAAACTTCGAGAGCGTGCAAACAAAATCACGTCAGTGGCAACTCTTAAAGAAACATTACTAAAGGAGTGGCAAAATATGGCTCAGACGATTGTCGATAACTTGATGAAATCCATGAAAAATCGAATACAAGCACTGGATCCGCCTCACGGCCCTCTTTCCCTGAAAAACCTTTGTCCGCCGCTTATGCGGTTGCGAAGAAGGAAATGGAGGACCTACTCCATACTAGTTCCAAATACTGTTTGTTTATGCTGAGTTGGTATTATGTGATTAAATTTTGAAATTGGATGTAGTTTATTTCTCCTGGCTAAAAACTTTTCTTAGGCCACTGTATAAAGCAAAATAACAATTAGTTGTTACTAAGTCGTAATAAGAATCAGTTCGGATCTTTTCGGCACATAACTACAAGAGATATAATTTCTGTCTGAATTCTGGGGATGAGTTTTCATAATATTTCCCTCCCCTTTCTTGTTATTATGACTTTTTAGCTTCCCGGGCGATATTTCGTCTCGTTCTCATCTCGTTCATCCATCCCAGGGCCGTGAAATTAGACGAGTTCTTTCTGGTCATAATCAGCGGAACGAGAACAAATCTACACACGTATATTAAATAAAGGGTTCATTTCAAAATTCCCCTTCACGTAACCGAGATCGACAAACACCTGATGAAGATCGGAGAGTACAACGACCGAAATGTTGGGATAATAACAACAATGATGAGGTGAATAGTCCGCTTGTAAATAAGAGATATTTGTTGTTGTTTTTGTTCTGATTGAACTGACTGAAGGCATTTATTAGGTTGGTGCAAAAATAATGTCGTTTTTTGACATGATCTTGAACGTCAAAAAACGACATTATTTTTGCACCAACCTAATAAAAAAACAAACTCATATGCAGTCAACGACGAATTTATTCGTACACCCATCAATTTTGAATATTTTTATCCATTTTTCAGGATTTAATGGCCGTATGATGCCAGGATTTTTATGTGTTAATAAGCACAGAAAAGGGGATATAAAACTCGATTTTCAGAACAGTAGGTTAAATACAACAGATTTCGACGCGCGAATTATGCAAAATAGAAAAAGACAAAATAATTTTCATGACATTAATAGTCAATAGCATGGCCTCTCATCTTTGTAACTCGCTGTAATCCTTTTCTAAAGTTTTTGATGAGATTTGAACAAGTCTTTTCTGGGATTTTTTTCCATTCTTCAATGGTTACACATTTTAATTACTGAAGGTTCTTTGGTGACCGACGACTTATTCGAACTTTCAATTCTTGCCATAGATTTTCAACAGGATTCAAGTCAGGACTCATTGAAGCCACGCAGTCACTGATTTAGACGTATGCTTGGGATGATTTTCTTGCTGGATAGTAAATCGCCGATCTAGAGAAAGATTTTGCGTTGATAGTAGAGGGTCAGAAAATACCTATTATCGTAACCGGCCGTAGACCAAATTGCTGGAAGTGCGGAGTGATTGGTCCCTTCTCTTCCTGCCCAAAGAAGAAGGCCTCTGGGGTTCTGGACCCCATCAACCCAAATCCCTCTCTTGTTGAGTCATTTGTTTCTGTCTCGCCTGTAATGGGCATGACAGCGACCGAGACTGGTGTGGTAAAACTCCCGTTTGGATCCGCCTCACGGCCCTCTTTCCCTGAAAAACCTTTGTCCGCCGCTTATGCGGTTGCGAAGAAGGAAAAGGGGGAATGGCAGGTCGTTGGCAGGACTAGAAAGTAGCTTCGGACAGCGAGACCTCGTTCCACAAAAGCCCCTACGGATGATGACAAAGACAGGCCTACTCTCTCTACGAGTTCTAAGGGCGATTCCTCGAGCAGCTACACTGATCAACTTAGACAACAAAAAAATAAACTATCAGCCATCATTTGAGAAAGCCGGGAAGTCATAAAAGCTGAAAGAGGCACTAAATGTTGTTCATGATGACGGTAGTCTTTGAGTATAGAATCCAGAGGTTGGCAGTGAATATTCGAAGACAGTAGGGAAGCGTAGTTCAGGTTAGCAGTGGATGTCTCGTTTCAGTAGCAGAGCGTAGTTCTTTATTCTGTTCTGGTCATCTTTGGTTCTGACAGGTTCGCATTGGACATTCGTAGAGAGTAACCAAAATGGCCGCCGTTATATAAGACGGATTAAATATTTTACGCCTTCTGATTGGTTAACCTTCATTTGGGGGAACTATAAAGTGAGTCCAGTCATTTGGGTCTGCTCCCTAGTTATATAATAGTACACAAAAATTGTAACACTAAAAGAGAAGCGTCTCCCCCAAAAGAATTGGCACTTCGTCCTTGGCACCGTCTTCCCCATTCACATTATGGATCCTCCTCCAATGGGGAAATCCCTATCGCCCACTACTTCTAAAATGATAACCTCAAAGAAGTCCCTCATTCTCAAATCATTATCCAAGGACAAACCTACCACTAACAATACCCTTAATTCATGCCATGCCCAAACACACACCGGCACACGCAAAAAAAAATCCGAAAACACAAAACGACAAAATCCACTGAGTATACTGAATCAAACAAATAAAAAAAAATCCATTTATAACACACGGGAAAGACTTGTGCCGGGTTCCAAAAATCAAGAAGAGGGGTGATTATCTCATTCATTAAATTCTAAATTAATTTCAAATCTCTAAATGGTTTAGACGTGGAAAACCTGAGAAATTTTCCAAAAGCCGGAAGACTATTAACAGTTGTAAGATCTGGTCAGGGTGGACAACTAATTTCGGACATGTTGGATGAAGCGAACAATGCTTTTGGAATGTTTCCACAATTAGCATTTTATAATAAATCAAATTAGAAAAAATTCATACACAAATGTCCTGAAGGACGCATGGCACAGTGGATAAAGGCGTTGGTTAGATCCAGTGATAAGACCCAAAGAGTGTGAGTTCAATACCCGGTTAAGGCAGTGGAGAACTTTCAGAGGGAAATTAACAGAAGATAACTGATGTCCATTAAAACATGTCACGTGGAACTAGAACAGTCTACCCAAAGTGAGCGAAATAAAGGGTTCAGTTCGACATTCCAACTACCTGAAGAAGGCCGGAGCGTACAACGGCCGAAACGTTGTAATAGATATGGCGACCAAAGATAAGGACAATAGTCCGAAGAGTGTAAATTAGAAGAAATTAAGACAGTTTTGTTCTGAGATGTTCCCGCTTTTTGTTCACCCCTCTCCCTTTATAGAGCCTTGAAATCAACATTTCATTGGTAGATTGGTGGGTCACCCCATGATAGTACCATCAATACTGAGATTGGAAGAGGTTCAATGGGACAGGCCGTCGGTGTCCTCACCTCGGCCATGTTCAATAAAGAAGAGCAACCTTAATCGGTCTGATAATGGCACTCTAGTTAGCTAGTGTGAATGCCCGGGGCCTGAGGTCGGAGTCTCGCAGGGCGAGACTCTCTCGTGACCTTCAGCGTCTCGGAGTGAATGTCTGTTGTGTGCAAGAGGTCCGTTTTTCAACGCGTGATTATGAGGACATTCTGTCCGGTAGCTTTTCCCCTCTATTCAGCATGTTTTGATGCTCGCTCCAGAGGAGATTCCTGGCTGGTAAGCAAGTCTTTGAACTCGGCATGTACTCTTGTCTTCGCAGATCCGGTGGGAAGGCTTTTCATGCTGGATGTTACTATAAAGGATAAGGCTCTTCGTCTTATTGGAGCTTATGCGCCTAATGACCATTCTGAGCACTGTTTTTTTTCCGAAGATCAAGCCGTTTCTGACCATATCTTGTCGGTTAGTTTTAGCGGATGATTGGAATGGCGTCCTTGACCCCGTTATAGATCGTATAGAGCCAAGATCAGGTACTAAGAACCGAGACGTGAAACCATTTCGGGACTTTATCGATAAGTTTGATTTTGTCGATACGTATCGTAATGAACACCTTCGGTAGATAGCTCGGCTACGGAGGTAGTTTCTAGCGACATCGACCGAGTATAGAATCGATGTAGGACTCTTGGGGTATACAAGCTTCAATTATATAGTTTATTCGTATCATAGGCTCGTTCGTGTTCGTGTAAATTTAAATAAGCCTAAGGTTAAGATGGCTGGCTACTGGAAATTGAACTCATCATTATTGGTGAGCAAGATTTCCAGTACCAGCTTTTACTAATGTTGCAGCGGGAACTGATGGTATTACGTGGTGGGATAAATTAAAATCCAAAACTCAGTCGTTTGCTGCTGAATATATTCGTCGGTTCAATCTAGATAGATTAGCGGCGCAAATGCCATGTGAGCATAATGTCTATCGGGCAGTAAAATCCCATGATAGCCGGGACGTAGCTTTAGCTAAGGCTGAGTTTGCTTCCTTGCTTATCAAAAAGCATTAAGCTCTGGTAGTTAGGGCTAGATTAAAAAGAAAGTCTTCCGAGGCAACGAATATGGCCGCTGAATTGAATACAGAGGAAGTTAGGATTGCATCTATTCGACATATCACATGCGTCACATTGACGGACAATCGGACCCTGAATACAAACGCGGGCATATGTGACGCTTTTCGTGAACAATTTCAAGATCTGTTCACCAGGGAGCCTTTCTGAGTACTGCTCAGTTCGACGCTTATTTAGCCGACTTTCTCTGCCTCTAGGCACCTGAAATGGCTGGGTGCAAAGGTTCCAGCAGTCGGAAATCTGGGAAGCGCTGAAGCAGGTTGTTCGGGAAAATCTCCAGCATTAGATGGTCTATTCTACGAACTTTACTTGAGGCAGTCGCCCGTTTTCGTTCCTTTGCTGGAACTGACTTTCAACAACTGGTTGAAGCAGGGGTCTACACCTCAACGCTTCACCGGGGGTGTGATCAAGTTGCTTTGCAAAAACAAAAACGGTGGGGATGGGATAGGTAACTTTCGGCCTTTAACGATGTTAAATACAGAGTTAAAGGTTTTAACCAACCGTTTGCAGGCTGTCCTCTCAAATCTTATTGGCACGGAACATACTTGTGTTATGTAGGGCAGGACTATTCAGGACAACCTTCATATGATACGCTTGATCATCGAGCAAGTCGACAGTGAAACCGCGCTGATTAATTTAGATCAGTCCAAGGCTTTCGAGGCTGTCGTTTCGACGGGCGGTTTTGGGCCGTACATCCGCACCTGGATCCGACTTCTGTATGCGTCTCCCGGTTCGCTGGTGGAAGTGAATGGGGTTCGATTGAAGTCATTTGTATTGCCTCGCTCCATTCGTTAAGGTTTTCTGCTTTCGCCTTTACTTTACGTCATGCGTTGGAACCATTCCTTCGCAAGTTAAAGACGGGTCCGGTCCTACGCGGAATTTCTCTACCTGGTGTTACCATCTCGGCCAGGTATTGCGTCTATGCTGAAAATGTTTTGGTTTTTGTGTCAAACAGAGACAAGATTATCGAAGTCAGCAAAGAAATCAGAGGGTATGTGACGGTGACAGGGGCCAAGTTCAACCGCGATGAGTCTGTTGGCTTGCAGTTGGTTACTTGGGAGGGAGTTTCTCTTACCGGACTTTTCCTCTGAACGGATGGGCCGGTCAAGATACTCGGCGCCTGATCCGGTCTCGATCTCATTTGCTGGAAATGAATTGGTCAGAAGTGCAGAAGAATGCCGAGGTCGCACTTCGTCTGTAGTCCCGGAGGAATCTTTCCTTAAACGAGACGGCTGAAGTATGTGCCTCGCACATCTACCCGATTCTCCTTTACCGACTCTCTGTACTTCCACTTCCGTCTACCACATTAATTTCAGTAAGGCTTTTGTTCTCCTTCTTGTGGGGAGGCAAGTCCGCTATGGTACCTCGGGAGATCTGTTACCTCCATCCTTCTGAAGACGGTCTGGTTATGCCTAGCGTTGAGATTCGTCAACACACGCTTCGCATCGCGTTCCTAGATCGAATGTGTCACGATTCGGGTGAAGAGGACGAATTCTGGAAGGAAGACGCTCATAACAACTCCCCATCTCCGAGACGTGTGCACTCGTGCGAAATGAAGGCTTACCGTTTACCGCGAGACGAGTGCTCCTTCTATCATGAATGTCGTATTGCTCTGAAACAACTCTTATGGGCGTTGGATGACCCCTCTCCAACGTCTAAACGTTGTCTCGATGAGCATGATATCCTGTGTTCGTTAGGAGATCTGTGCGAAAAGCTCTGACTGACCAGCTCGGTCTTACGAAGCAGGAGGCTCGCTCAATATGGCCTTGGGCGGTCGGGTTGAAATACCTCAATAATAATGTGACCTCACTCACCTGGCTGGTGATTCGTAGGGCCTTCTGGATCGGCAAAAGACTTTGTTTGACGGGTATGAAAAAATCTCCAAACTGCGTTCGCTATGACGGAAAGGTTGAGACCCTGGGTCACGCCTTCTTTCATTGCAGTGTCGTACTCCCGTTGTGCAAGTTTATTAAAGGCATCATGGTTCGCATGCCGCGCGGAAAGGTTTTCATTCTGGAGGCCAGTTCTGTCTGTAGCAATTAGGTACCGCCGATAAGGAAGGCTGAACATTGTGTTCTTTTGCTTGTTAGGTGTTATGAGAATCGTGACTTGGACGACACGTTAAACGGAATTCTATAGGGGCGAGAAGTTCATTTCTTCCCAAATAATCTTGTTTTTTAAGTATCAGCTTAAAGTCAAGATTAGGACGGAAAGGCGGTGGCTGCCTCCATCAGAATTTCGCAAAAGGTGGGTGAGTCTTGCTATGTCGAGTAAGAGTTGCTGACTTAGAGTGTGACTTTGATTCCGCTTAGGCATTAGCAGGTTGCGCCGTGTTGAACAATGGCAACCCCGCCCGAAATTAGTTTAGTTTTATTTTATTTTTTTTTTGTCTTTTAGTTTCTTCCCTTATGTTAACTTAGCTAGTTGATATATACTCATTGGCCCCCTTTTATTGCTGTCCCCACTTTCTTTAGTTTAATTCCCCGTCCCGACTCCCGTCAGGTGTCTAGATACATCAATTCTCTGGTGAATGCGAACGCCTTTCGTTTTCGGGGGTGTTGTTGTGTTTCAGTGAGTGATTTGGACGAATGAGTGTTGTATATTATTAATGTTCCACGTCGATTTCGTCCAGTTAAGTGATTTTTCTGCCACAATTAAGGGTTGTGGGGTTTTTTATTACTAACACTATTTTATTTAGTTTCTTGTAAATAGTTTTTATTCATATTGTAAATACATATTGGGGTTGAGATTTTAAATTGTTGTTCTTTTCCTCTCCCCCTCCCTACAGACAAGAATTCTACATATGGGGACTAGTTAGGATTTTCATAGAGACATGGAGGTATTATGGTGATTGTAGTAAGAATGTTCAGTAAGAATGTAGTGTTTTGAAGCAACGAATATTGTATAGTTTTGGTCAGTGATTGTGGCTAGATAAGTTTAATGTTAATTCAGAAAAAGACCGTCCTTTCTCTTATTCACCATTTTAGCCACGTTTTCTATATATTATACAAATAAATAATGATTTGAGGAGTAGTTGATTTACTCAAGTTTTTTTTCCTTTCTATATAGGAGTATTTACATAAACTCTGTTTCCTTCAGCTAGTTTCCTGTTCCTTCGAAACTACGGCCTTCCTAATTCTCGGCTATTTTGAACAAAGAAAATATTACAACAATAATTCACACTGCTTAAAAAGGGCTTCTATTCAAACATGGGCATCCAGTAAAAAACGTTTTGAGCAATAAGAAGTACACATACAGGGCTGTTCCATAAAAGTGACTCACCTGGGTTTTTTTAATTTTCTTCGCCGATTGTTTTTGGGGTCAAACTCATTTTTAATCTTACGAATATAAAGACCTCTTCCCGACCACCTAGTAAAAAAAGGTATAATTTATTTATAATAGATAATATAGTTCAAAATATTTAATAATCCATGGGTCCTCCTTTATTTTGAATAACCTTTTCAACCCTTTTTGGCATTGACTTAATTAGGTTCTAGCAAATCTCATCTCCAAGCATTGAATTCCATTCGGATATGAAATTCACAATCTTTGGTGCTCAACTGTACTTTATAATGCTCCATAAGTTTTCTATGGGGTTGAGGTCAGGAGATTGCGGCGGCCATGTCATAACACTCACCTCCTTCTCATCAAAGTATTCCTTCATCAATTTTGATTTGTGACAGGGAGCATTATCCTGCATAAAAATGAGTTTGGTGGGGTCGATTTGCACCCTTTCAGCAGAAGGGAGCAGACAAGACTCTAAAATCCTTTTGTACTGCTCGTTCCTGAGGGTCTTTTCAATAGGTTTTAAGAAACCAGTTCCATGAAAATAAAAGCATCCCCAGAACATTATACTGAACGGATGCTTGAAGAGTACTTACTGCTAAATTCAAAGAGCTTTCAAAGCTTCTTCTTCGGATTTTAGATCGCTTATCCTTTGAATTTAGCTCAACATTCGTTTCATTGGAGAAGAGAACATTTAGTAAAAAAAAAACAGGTGAGTCACTTTTATCGAACAGCACTGTATATGCTAAGTCTCGAGTGGATCAATGAAAATGTAATCACAAATTCGCTATCTTCTTAATCAAGATATATATATATATATATATATATATATATATATATATATATATATATATATATATTTAATTATTTATTTAAATATTATAACATACATATTTAAATAAATAAATATATCTGCTCTACTCTGTATTGAGCACTCTTTTAAGAATAATAATTGTTGGTTATTGGAATTTATTCCGTATATACCAATCCTATACTTGTATATATATATATATAGGCTCCTGAAAAATTTATTTCGGTTGAGCTCTCTGGGGAGGAAGTGTGGGTTTGTAAACAGTGACTATTACGGCTAATAATGCAAGACTCTTCGGTAAATCGAATCGAGTTCTCTCTGTCACTGTGTGTTTATCTAAAAATAAATACGCTTAAATTCTCCTTCATCCCTGCCGTGCGTCAACGGCTTAGTGGTAGAATCCCGACTGATGCCAATTCAGTTGGGTTTCGATCCTAGCTAGAGGCAAACGGACGTCTAGCCACACTGATGAGCTGTGATACAGCGAAACAGTCTGTCTGTGCATGACAATATATATATATATATATATATATATATATATATATATTTCGTAATATAATAGTCCCTGATCTTTTTTATTCTAAGGCCTATCCGAAAATTAATTTGCCATTGATGTCTCTCCTCTCCGTCCATCTCACTGATATCTGCCATCTCGCTATTCTGAAAACATTCCTTGTTATCAAAATAGCAAAGAAGGTTACTAGCCTAATAATATTTCTATTCAAATTACTTACACAAAATAACTGTAAGTTTTTTGTTAAAGAGATAATTTTGTCAAGTATCTTGCTTTTGTGGTTAAACGTCTGCATCAGATTTTATGTGTCACAATGATATATGTCCTTCCGAATGTCCTGTGAGTATCAAATTTTCCAAGCCACCTTTCCTTATTATGTGCCCTAGAAATGTCATCCGTCTCTTGGCATCGAACGCTGGCCAATCTCCTCAAAGATTAGCAAGAGACTTGAGGCAGCAGAAATGTCGTTCTCCAGTAGGATGTTGAGGATACCATGCGAGCAACGGTGAAGTTTCAGAGAAAAGAGAAACAAAAAGAAACTTCTAATTAACATCAGGAAGAGACAGTCGAAATTTCTAGGGCACAGAATAAAGAAATAGGCTTTAGGAAATCTGATACTCGTAAGTCATATTAAAAGCAAAAGGGACAGAGGAAAACAACGCATAACCCACCTAGCGAGCTTGAGTAAATGGATGGCGGAACAAGGTTTAGGAGAGATAACAAAAAGATCAAATTTATTAAGGGCTATATTGGACGGGAAGAGACGGTTGAAATTTCTAGGGCACATAATGAGGAAAGAGGGCTTGGAAAATTTGATACTCACAGGACAGATTGAAGACAAGTGGGACAGAGGAAAACAACGCATAACCCACCTAGCGTGCTTGAGTAAATGGATGGCGGAACAAGGTTTAGGAGAGATAACAAAAAGATCAAATTTATTACGGGCTATATTGGACGGGAAGAGACGGTTGACATTTCTAGGGCACATAATGAGGAAAGAGGGCTTGGAAAATTTGATACTCACAGGGCAGATTGAAGACAAGAGGGACAGAGGAAAACAACGCATAACCCACCTCGCGAGCTTGAGTAAATATATGGCGGAACAAGGTTTAGGAGAAATAACAAAAAGATCATATTTATTAAGGGCTATATTGGACGGGAAGAGACGGTTGACATTTCTAGGGCACATAATGAGGAAAGAGGGCTTGGAAAATTTGATACACACAGGAGAGATTGAAGACAAGAGGGACAGAGGAATACAACGCATAACCCACCTAGCGAGCTTGAGTAAATGGATGGCGGAACAAGGTTTAGGAGTGATAACAAAAAGATCAAATTTATTAAGATTTACGAATGAAAGGAATTTTATGTTATTTGGTTGATTTTAGGGCGGGATATCAACATCTCTATGGGTCATTTAACTGCGAAGTCTAAATATTTTTCAGCAAATTTTATGGATTCAACTAAATATATTTTAAGCACAGTCATATGACTTCGACTCCGCATAAAATGTATTGTTGACAATTTTGCTTTACATATTCATTATTGGCAATTTTACTTAAAATAGGCATTGTTATTAATTTTTTTTATAAATATATATTGTTGGTAATTTTACTATAAATATGTATTTTTGCTTAGTTAATATTGTTTTGCTTCATATTAACCTTCACGCGTTATTTAATGCCGAAATCTAAAAAAAATGGTTTAGTGAGACACGTCTTACTAATCAACCCATAGCTGGGGGAGAAGCCGTGGATTTATACCCTCCCCAAGAGCCTTTACGAAGTGAACATAACGAAAACAATGGGAACTGGAACTCGGCTCACTGATCAACAATTCCGGGTCATTATCCATTACATCACCCGCACATCCAAGCTTACAGTACCTGGTATTCCCAAACGGTCACCTATCTAGCTACTGACCAGGTTCGACATTGCTTAACTTCGGTGATCGTACAGGAACCGATGGTTCAACGTGATGTGGTCGTAAGCCGATAAGTGTGGAGAGCCTTGATCGCCTCCCCCCTTGTATGGAGGGGCACGGCACATAGAAGACGAATAATGTCGGTGACCCACCCGGCCAGATTCTCATATTTTATTCGATTTGATTGATTTCAGTATCGCTATTGAGATCGAAGAAGGCCGATCCAATTTAATTTCAAACGGCATCGACGAAGAAGAGGAGGTGGAGAAAGAAAAACAGATCATAGCTGAAGTTGTCTCAGTCGGATCAACTTTGAAAATGTTATTTTTTTAGGATCATCTCTTCAGACGAAGAAACTTCGAAAGAGAACGAGACTCTGAGATTCACGGCTTCGATTAACCGGAAAAAGAATAGTCAATAAAGAGATCGATAAAGTACTTTGATTCTAAGTTCAATTATTGATTTGCCTTTCATATTTCTAGCTTCAAAAATACTCGCGATTTATTTTCGTCTCGACTTTGTTTATTTCGGTATTTTTACAGATTAACGCCGTCTATGTTAAAAGCTAACAGGATAAAACATCCACGTCTTCATGGAAAATGTGTGTTTCTGTGTGTTTGCAGCTGTAGGTGTGTATGTGTGTGTGTGTGTGCAGATGTGTTTGGTTTAGTTTGGTTTATTTGGTTTTACGGCATATCAACCTCAATGGGTTATTTAATGCCGGCAACATTTTTAGGATAGATTCGTATGAATAGAATATATATTCTTTGGTTTAGATTAGTTTGTTTTATTTTGTTTTACGGCATATCAACCTCAATGGGTTATTTAATGCCGACAACATTTTAGGATAGATTCGTATGAATAGAATATGTATTTTTTGGTTTAGATTGGTTCGATTTATTTTGTTTTACGGCATATCAACCTCAATCGGTTATTTAATGCCGACAACATTTTTAGGATAGATTCGTATGAATAAAATATGTATTCTTTGGTTTAGATTAGGTTGCTTTATTTTCTCCCACGGCACACCACCCCCAATAGGCTACTCAATGCCGACAAAATTCTTTATTGCTGGTAATATTTTATTTTGTCATATTTTTCCTTCAAAATTTTATTTCTGGTAATAATCTTTTCAAAAAAAGTATTGCTGGTAATAGTTAACTATTTGCTCATAGCTGGGACCCTAGCAAGTGCTACCACCCCGGGTGAAGTTGGGCCTGGGAACACCAGCAATTAATACGTGGTTCCATGCTCCTCCAAATCTCCTGATCAGAGGCCTTGCTACTGGACGTAGTTTATCGTCTTACCCAGGACGCGAATGTGGTTTAACGTCTTACCCAGGACGCGGATGTAGTTGTGTGTATGTATGTATGTGTGTATATGTGTATGTATTTGTGTGTGTGTCCGTCTTAGAGGTATCAGTTCACTGGATGATATCACTCTCACCATTTTTTAATCATCTCACCCAGAAGAAAGGGCATAAAGCCACTAAGACATAAATTGTTCCTGAGAGTCATGGAAACTGAGAAAACATTATTGAGAAGAGAGATGTTAGGTTTTTGTGATTAGCACAAGCGTTTATTTTATTTATTTTTTTAAATCTTTTCACCCAAAGTCGATAATGCCACTAAGACGCAATGGGTTTCTGGGAGTGAAAGAAAATGACATGATTTTAGTAAAGAAAGATGACAATAAAAGAACAGGATTCAAGGTGAAGGAGCTGGTGAATGACGTATTTAAAATTTTGGAGACTGTGACAACGAAGCAAGAAGTCGGAAGAGAGTTGCACAAGCGAGAACTGTTAGACGGTTACATCTATTTCAGTAGTAAAACGATAGGACCTATCTGACAATCTAGTACTACGCTTATTCATATTTTTATCAAAATTTATATAAAAATTTTAAAAAGTTGTTTTCAATGACTGGGGCGACTCAGCTTCCTACTCTAAAAACAATGACTCTTCCATTTTCATTAATGCAGATTTTTTTTAAAAATCATTTAAACGCGATATCAATCGCCATTTTCTGTCTTCCTCAAATCCTGTTCTTTTCTTTATTTTTCTCTTCTCCTGACTAACGTCTTTCTCATTTTCATTCACCCTTACCAGACCCTTGCGTTTTATTGGCACTGTCACCTTACATATGGTGAAACGATAAAAAGAAACGTCCCGACGTAATCATTTCAATACGTCCATATTTTTTCGGAATATATCAGATTATGAAATTATATATAAACATTATAGCGTCTAAAAATGGGGCAACCTACAGATACTTATCAAGTGAAAATAGTCATCAAATTTATAAGTCAAGTATAATCAGCAAATTAGAGATTTGCTGAACATTATTCATCTAATGGTTGCATCTATAAAAACTTTGCAACCTTGATCACCTTCACTCCGTCATATAGAAAAGTGTCAAGTTCTGTAATCTTCAAATGAAGGTTTTTTTAACAAAGTCGAATTCAGAAGTTGAAGCAATTTATCTTAAAATATCAAAATATACTTTATACACTTTGAAATATACACTTATAGTTTGAAATACAAACTTTTAAATAAAACACTTTTAAATATACACTTTTAAACGTACACTTTTAAATATACACTTTTAAATAATACTTTTGGAAGGTAAACTTTTAAACATAAGCTTATAATAAAACGCTTCAAATATACACTTTTAAATAATAAACTTTTATATAAACACTTTTAAACGTACAGTTATAATAAAACACTTTTAATTATACACTTTTAAATGTAAACTTTTAAATAATATACTTTTAGATGTACACTTTTAAACATAAACTTATAATAAAACGCTTTAAATATACACTTAAATAATAAACTTTTAAATATACACTTTTAAACGTACACTTATAATAAATACTTTTAAGTAATACACTTTTAAATATATACTTATACACATTTAAATATACACTTATAGACTTTTAAATAATGTACTTTTTAATATACATTTATACACCTGAAATATTCGTGATATATTCATTATATACTCTTATACAATTAAAATCCCCTTATACACTTAGCAGACTAGAATTGAGCAGAATATTTAATGAATGTATCCCTTAATATTCAGCCGACACTAATTTAGCAAACTTGGACGCCTTCACCTGTCATATAGAGAAGTGACACGTTTTGTCATCTTCGAAAGAAAGCGTTTTTGGCCATGTTGAATGCAGAAGTCGAAGTAATTCTTAATTGGAAGCAGGTTTTACCCATTTCTTAAGCAGTGATCATATTCAATACTGTTCATGTCCGGTGGTCGATATGCCCATGATAGAATTCAAACCTCATTTTGTTCCATGTACGCAAAGGTCACTTTTCATAATAGCCTGGAGAGCCGTCTTGTATGAAATCTGTGGTATCCTTGGACAACAGATGACTGGAAATGTTAAGTAGAAGTCCTTCCTTAAGTATAGAAATATATTTCGCCAGTACATTCTACAAAGGCCGAGCGACAACTGCTGAAAAACCTTCACTGCAAATCCGCAGTTGATTCCCGGCGGTTCTTAGAAAAATACTGACTGGTCTATCACCGGCCCGGAGAATTGCTTAATGGTTGATTAGAAATATTCCACCACTTCTTGGACATGCTATTAAGCCATTCCTTTCTTTTATTGGTGTTGGTTGAGATGAGCAATGGCTAGCATCTAGCAACCTTCACCTGATAACCAATACTAAGGAGATACTTCGTCGCCATGTTTATTACAACGTTTAGGCCGTTGTACGCTCCGGTCTTCTTCAGGTGGTTGGAATGTCGAACTGAACCCTTTATTTCGCTCACTGGGGTAGACTGTTCTAGTTCCACGTGCCATGTTTAATGGGTGTCAGTTATCAGTTAAAAGTTAATTTCCCTCTGAAAGTTCTCCACTGCCTTAACCGGATATTGAACTCACACTTTTTGGGTCCTCTCACTGGATCTAACCAACGGCTTTATCCACTGTGCCATGTGTCCTCGAGGACTTTCTAAGTAAATCTTGTGAGGCACCTAGCACATTTGATGTTCTGATAAGACACATAGTACACTATTTACATTATTCGGACTATTGTCCTCATCTTTGTCGCCATATTTATTACAACGTTTCGGCCGTTGTACGCTCCGACCTTCTTAAAGTGGTTGGAATGTCTAACTGAACCCTTTATTTCGCTCGCTGGGGTAGACTGTTCTAGTTCCACGTGCCATGTCTAACGTTAATTAGATCCAGTGACAGGACCCAAAGAGTGTGAGTTCAATACTTGGTTAAGGCAGTGGAGAACTTTCAGAGGGAAATTAGCAGGAGATAACTGATATCCATTAAACATGGCACGTGGAACTAGAACTGTCTACTCCAGTGAGCGAAATAAAGGGTTCAGTTTCCCCCTCTGAAAGTTCTCCACTGCCTTAACTGGGTATTGAACTGACACTCTTTTGGGTCCTGTCACTGGATCTAACTAACGCCTTGAGGATCCTTGAGGATCTTTTGCGTCAGAAACAGTAAACATCAGTGATAATTCTTCTTCTTTTACAAATATTTTTGTCTACTCAACTGTACAAGTTAGAAACAAATCCCATCCAGCAATGCGTGCTAATCACGCTGTCATTAGTGACGTCATTAGACCAAGAATTCAATTTTTTTAATTATACAAGGAATCTTTTCTCCCAAGAAAAATAACAACTTTCACCATTTTTGTGGCTGATGCTTTCGTTGTGAAAATGGCTGCGATATATTTAATAAAAAAAAATCAATGATAATTATTTTTCTCTAGAGAATAAATATACTTCTTTTACAAATATTTTTTTATAATCAAATGAATGAATTGAAAACAAATCACACACAACAGCGTGTGTTAAAAATTTGCCATTAGCGATAATATTATATCATGACATCTGGGTATTTAATAATCGAATGGAAAGAATCAACTTTTCCGCCATTTCTAAGCCAGATGCTTATACGCATGCTCTTTTGTTAGGGAAATGGCTGCGGTATATTTAATGAAACATTATGAT
This sequence comes from Acanthosepion esculentum, assembly GCA_964036315.1. NCBI lineage: Eukaryota > Metazoa > Mollusca > Cephalopoda > Sepiida > Sepiidae > Acanthosepion > Acanthosepion esculentum. Next base: position 89,169,605 of record OZ038504.1, read on the forward strand.
GTATACGGCGCACTGTTTGAAAGAAGTTACCTATGTCTAATCTATTCATTCCAGAACTCATATAAGAAATCCATTGCTAAAGAAGCTGGTAGAAGGATCGGCTTATTCTATCATTCGAGGATGTCTCTAAATCCCTTTTCCGGGTTTTATCTTTAAATGAGACTAAAAAAGAACAATTGACAGAGTGGCAGAACAGATGAGGGATTAGCATTAATCGTCGCTTCGTCTATTAATTGAGTTCCTTTTAAGCCCAAAGCACAATCACATCTTAACCAAGTGGTAAAAGACAGGAAAATCTAATCAAATTTCCCGAGCAACCGAAGTTCTTCTGCCCCGATGATAACATTTACTTTCTACAATTATTTTCTGAAACAAAATTCATAAGATAATCTATTTTAAAAATAACATTAATATCAAGAATATGTTGTTTTTTTTTAATACGAAGAAATATTTTTCTAGTAAATATTATGTCGGAGCAAAAGTTCATAGCGTTTCTAAAGAGAATCTTAAAGACAATACTTACATATTTGTACAGATGTTTATTCAAGCACTTAAGTGCTATTTTGTTCTGCAATGTCCAAATGGTTAGAGCGTTCGCATTCTGACCATGAGACCCGGGTTCGAATATCACCATGGTCAATTTTTTGGGAAGGTGATTTCTTCATGTTATCGGTCTGGGGGAGAATATTCCAGCGTGCAGTATCTTTGAATATTGTATGAAAACTATACCACGGGTTGACCCAAGCCATGTGAGTGAAATTGAATGAAATCTTTGGAGAGCCGTCTTGGTTGTACTAGCATGAAATCACAAGTCATCGTGACCGAGGGTTTAAACTTGCTGGCCTTGTTCAGACTGTTCATCACGCGCTCTTTCCCAGAAACTGTATCCACTCATCATAGTTGCAGTATAAATCACAGGTGGGCTCTATGATCAAACACAAATTTGTCTGAGCAAGCGTCCGCAACAGGGATTGGATAGCCGCCCTAATAAACGGGGATACGAGTAGCCAGCCATTTTTATTCTTACATTTCGTCATCTTTGAGGCAGCATTATGATCCAATCCTCCCAGAAATTGGTATCTTTCCGGGCGATGAAAGGGTATGTGGTTCTTTACAGACTTCCAGAGAATTGGTGTTCAGAGAAATGAGAATCTTGATGGAAGATGAACATCTCTATCGATTGGTCAATTACCAACGTTCTTTATTGATTACTGTCTGAATTCAATGTCCGATGTTGCCAAAGGCGCTTGTAATACACACGCCATCACAGCACCGCCTTTTTCGGGTGCACAGCTGCTTTTTTAGTGGTTGATGGTGGCTCATCTCTTTTGTTTAATGATCTTTCTTTCCCAGGATCAATTTTTTATCAGCTATAACTGTTTTCAAATATTAGTCGTTTTTGTTGCGCTTGAGTAGAAAATTAGGTTCATTAATGGAGATTAGATTCATTAACTTTTTTCCCATTAAATCATCGATGCCCAAAGATCCAAGTCTTTTTAAATGTCTTACTATGGAATAGTAATGTTGTGATGCATCCACTGTGGTAGTCTGTAGTGGTAGTGCTTGTCGCTTCTCGCTTTCAGTTACCGCCGCTGGCTAACAGCAATGCGAAAAGGGGGGCCGTGTGCGTAAGACTTCCCCTGCCAGTATATAGCCTCTCCATCAGCAAGCCCTATGTAGTGCCTCCTCGTGGCGACACATGGCAACCGAGCACCTTGCGGACTCGGGCTAAACTACAGGGGAAGGAGGAGGAGTTTGGCCCTCTTAACATGCGGCATGCAGGCCCACCGGTGTGTGGACACTGCCTGGTGCCCATAATCAAAATCCCAGCTATGGGTTAAATAGCTCCACTGTCCCGTGGAAATCTTCGGGAGAAGAAAAGGCTAAGAAGTAAAACTTACAGAAATCCAGAGTGGATCCCCTAAAGCGGATGGACGTCACTCTGTGCTGCCTTCCGGCAACTCCTGCAGCCGCGCTGGTACCAAACTGTATTGGTTTCATCCTCTCCTTTGGACTCTACTAGCAAGGCCGAAGGGGGAACTAGACGTCCGGGCATCCCTAGTTCTCCATACATTCCGCCCAGGCTCGTAGCGCACTGCGCTACTCCATCGTCTCCCGAGACGGACTGATGCCGACAACGACGACGACGACGACGAGGACTATGGAATATGATGAGTATCGCCGACTTGTTGCGTTTGAACTGCATTATTTTTAATCAACGTTCCGCATTGGTCATCATCAATGACGGCTGGCCCGCTAGAGCGTTCACGGTCTTCCAGGTAAAAATCATTACTTTCGGACATTACGAACAGTACTCTCAGCTACGGCACTATCTACATAAACGGTACTTATCTTTTTTGCTATTTATACATTTTTTTTTGCATCAGCAGAAAAAAATGAATGTCAAATTTCCCCCTTTGTAGTTTTTATGTAAAAACATTTAAAATTCTTAATCAACACACGGATTCTATAGAAAGTAAGGTTGAAAATGTAACTTTTCAGAATATGTCATAAACTTTAGTCACGTGTGAAACAAAATCCCGTATTCAAACTCCTCCTATTGAAAACACGACGAACTTTCGTTCCAACCAAATACGAAGCATCAGGGTTTTTTTTTTACTTATTGTAGATTTTCTTTCATTGTAATTATTTATTAGTGAAATACTTTTAAACATTATTATTATTCCCCAACAGAAATTGTACATCTAGATTAAAAAAAAAAACAAAAAAAAACGAGTTTTGTTTTGTGGTGTCTTCAGTACGAATGTGTTATGGGACCTTATCTATAACGACAGAGTGAACTCTTCCTAACACTATGAATACTGCGCCTCTCAAGAGAGAGTGACGAGACGAATCGAGTCATGAGCAGTCTCTGACTGTTTCCGACTACTGTCAAACTCTCTGCTTTGGCAGAGAGGAACTCGGACGAGGCTTTGTCGAAGGGCAAAGTTTCGTCCGAGTTCCTCTGAATGGGCATATTTTTGGCCGAGCCTACGGGCTCGGAGAACCCACATTAAGCCGGCCTTGCGCCACATGCGACCCACGTGGGAGGGTTGTTAAATATCGAGACGTAATCGAGTCGAGCCAATAGTAGTTCACTCCAAACCAGACTGACAGTCATACTAACACCTTCAACATCTTGTATTATTATTCCGTGTAATATATCTTTGTTATTTCTACTCTTGTGTTCGTGTTGTTCTTCCTTGGTCCTAACCTTGGACCATAACAGAATGATAAGTGAAAATGTCGTCTTTTGGTGAAAGTAGAAATATTCGAGCGAATGAGTTCAGCTAAAAGATAAGGCATGAAAGATTAACCCTCCCCTGTTCCATTTTGGCCTCGCACCATATTTATTGTAAAATACAATGGCAAACATCTACTTGAAATCGAACTTTCATCTATAGTTCTTTTGCGAAAACCCTAGCGCACCTCAATAGTATTTTATTTCGGCAGTAAATTCATGTTAGACAAGTAAACTAAATACATAAAATAAAATGAATTAATATAATATATAAATGCGGTGATAATCAAGTCAAAAACTATTTTTTTCTTTCGATATTTTGAAGATATTTTTCCCTGGCACGAATCACACGTTCTGCTGTCAGCGGAACAAGAGAATAGAAAATAATGAGATATTTCAGTCCTTTTTATTAAAAATGGCTCCAAGTAAATTAATCCATAAATCTTAAAGACAATTCTTTACGGGGCTCTGTTGATTGGCGCTGCAGAATCACAAATACAACAGCTTTAAAAAAAATCACAAGCACCACATTATTTGGACATTTCCAACAGCAACAAAAACAGCATAAATGGATGGCAAGTGGAATTAAAAGAGAAAATGACAATATAACCGAACTGTTAGTTTTCCACACTACTATAAACGAAAGGTTTGGAAGGAAACTCCTATCAATATGAGAAAGACTTATCACAGTGACATAGAAAAGTTTAATGTCCCCCAAAACTGTTTTAAGAAAACATTTTATAAATCTAAATCTAAAACCGAGATTAACACTAAGTGTTCACTCGATAAATGGCGAAGGAAACGGTTAGTTTTTTACTATTGTTCTTCGATCTACCAGAACATGGGCCATTATGGCTCTCCACAATTTCCTGTACTTTGTATCTCCTAGTAAATTCTCTTTTTGCCATCTCTCCTAATCCCTGTCCTAGCAACCATTTACATGAGCTCTTTAGATAAGTTATACTTCACTTTCTTCTCACGAATACAAATGCATATATCGGATTCAACCTTGGGCCAACTTTGAATATTTCGATTGAATTATTATACTGATTCGTTTCCTCATAAGGAAATATCCCGCATTCATTATTTGAAAATACACGACTACTCACCGTGTAAATTGATAAATTCTTTTAAATAACTTTTTTCAGCTAGATAGGATTTTTACGCGAGTCCAGTAGCTTTTATTGAAACTTCATTATTGAACAGTGTTTCATTCCTAAGATTTTAATTGTAGTCATGTGGTATGTAAACATCTTGATTATGGTATTACGTTCTCTCCGAATTTTATGTGACATTCATTTGAGCGGCTAATGCTCTTGAATGTCATCAAGTGATGTAATTTTTCTTATTTTGTACCGTTCTTTATTTATGATTATGTAAGTCAGTGGACAAGTTTAGTCGTCAACAATCAAAGCCATTTTTGCCATTCATTTTAGAAAGCGGATGTATACAGCTAACCGTTTAGATATTTCCTTATGGATGTGATGACAACCATCTGAAAGCCCCGATCTGACAAAACGAAAACGTGTTCTCTGGTGTTGGGCGAAAGTAGATCAAGAGCAGCCTAGTCTATGTTCAATTTCCATAATTCTTAGGATAAATTTGTGATAACTTATTCGTAAACCGAAATATTTTAAGTGTTTGGTATTTACTAAATCGTCACTATGGATTTTTATTATCGCTTCAGTGTATATGTCATCACTGTTTTCAGTTGAATTTCAGATCATAGTTTCTGTTATACTTATCTTTCCTCTCTTACCTTCGATAAGTGCTGCTAATGTCGAATTTTCTAAGCCCGAAATTACCTAATCATATGCCCTAGAGACGAAGCTTCTCTGTGCCTTTTTTTTATATAAATATTTTCATGGCAATTGTCCTGAGGAATATTCGTTAATGGTACCTAGACTTTATGAATTTAAGCGAAGTACTAGATTGGCGGTAAGGTCCCATCATTTTACATTTGGAATGGCTAGATGTAAACGTAAGTTCGATGCTAACAGTTTCTCATCTCGTACTTCTCATCTGTGGAACTCTCTTGCGGCTTCTCGTAGAATATGTCGATTAAGATTTTGTTCTATCGAATGACGTTATTGTGTTCCCTATATTTGTTATAATTTCCATGGAAATTACTTTCAGATCGTCCATAGAATGTATGTGTATGTGTAGATGTATTCTTATTTAATTACATTATTTTGATACTAATATACACGCAATACAAGGCCCAAGAGCCACTCAAACTAGAGCGTTACTGTGTCGAGGTAAATTAACCTCTGCTCCTGTTCAAAAGACCGAGGAGGAGTTTGAACCGGACGATAGGAAAACCTGTGTACTCCTATTAGTAGAGGAAACTAATACTAATTACTGAATGAACTTTCAGCGTTCAGGAAAAGACATCAGAAATACAGAGTAGAAGTAACCGGAAACAAAATCCTAAACAATAAACAAGGGATGAACCTCTACTCCTGTTCAAAAGACCGAGGAGGAGTTTGAACTGGACGATAGACAAACTTATCTAATCCTGTTGGGTGAGGAAATTAATGATAATTACTGAATAAAATTCATATTTAACGCTGGTAATTTAGAAGTACAGAGTCGAAGGAACCGAAAACACAATCCTAAACAGAAAACAAGCGATGAACCTCTACTCCTGTTTAAAAACAGGGGAGAAGTGTGAAGCGAATGATAGGCAAACCTATGTACTCCTATTGGGAGGGGAAATTAATACTAATTACTGAATGAACTTTCAGCATTCAGACGAAGACGTCAGAAATACAGAGTAGAAGTAACCGGGAACACAATAAACAAGGGATGAACCTCTACTCCTGTTCAAAAGACAGAGGAGGAGTGTGAAGCGGGCGATAGGCAAACCTATCTACTCCAATATGGAGCGGAAAATAATACTAATTACTGAGTAAAATTTATCATTTCAGGCGAAGATGTCAGAAGTAAAGATGAAGAAACCGGAAACCCAATCCAGAGCAGGAAACTATGGAAAACTCTTTTAAGAATATGATTTGATAAATTTCAATCGAGTGTAACACTGTTTAGTCAATGAATGCTGAAGGTTTCTTGAACGAAATTGGCTAATTTTACCATCACAATTTTTGTATCGTTCTGTAAGTGTGTGAAAGATATATAAATATTGTCATAGATTGTAATGCAGATATAACTTTAAAAGAGAAAGATGACGATGAAACAGTAAAGTAATTGGAAAACAATGATGGTAATTAGAAAAAAACGTTGGAAAAAGATCAGCGAGCCCTAAAATAATCTGAAAACATTGGTAAGATGAGAAAATCATGTGACTTTTAAGAATATCAGGAAAAATGTATTTAAGTAAAAGAGGCGAATAAAGTGAAAAAAAGGAGATTCCTTATTCTCTGGTCGGTGACTTTGCCTAGATGAGGGGATAGCACTCCACATATAGACGCTGTGATGTTAAACATTTCTCGAATCGAACCTGTTCCGAAGAGGACGAAATATAAGAAGGCTGATTTGGGACAATGGAGCAGAGGGAGAAATTTTCAACGTAGATAAACAGGTGTATAGATATGAACAGAGGAATATATAAACATAGATAGATAGATAGATAATGGACAGTCTAAGATAGATAGATAGATAGACAGTCTAAGATAGATAGATAGATAGATAGATAGATAGATAGATAGATAGATAGATAGATAGATAGATAGATAGACAGTCTAAGATAGATAGATAGATAGATAGATAATGGACAGTCTGAGATAGATAGATAGATAGATAGATAGATAGATAGATAGATAGATAGATAGATAGATAGATAGATAGATAGATAATGGACAGTCTGAGATAGATAGATAGATAGATAGATAGATAGATAGATAGATAGATAGATAGATAGATAGATAGATAGATAATGGACAGTCTGAAATAGATAGATAGATAATGAACAGGCTTAGATAGATAGATAGATAGATAGATAGATAGATAGATAGATAGATAGATAGATAGATAGATAATGGACAGTCTAAGATAGATAGATAGATAGATAGATAGATAGATAGATAGATAGATAGATAGATAGATAGATAGATAATGAACAGTCTAACATAGATAGATAGATAGATAGATAGATAGATAGATAGATAGATAGATAGATAATGGACAGTCTGAGATAGATAGATAGATAGATAGATAGATAGATAGATAGATAGATAGATAGATAGATAGATAGATAATGGACAGTCTGAGATAGATAGATAGATAGATAGATAGATAGATAGATAGATAGATAGATAGATAGATAGATAGATAGATAGATAATGGACAGTCTGAGATAGATAGATAGATAGATAGATAGATAGATAGATAGATAGATAGATAGATAGATAGATAGATAGATAATGGACAGTCTGAGATAGATAGATAGATAGATAGATAGATAGATAGATAGATAGATAGATAGATAGATAGATAGATAGTGGACAGTCTGAGATAGATAGATAGATAGATAGATAGATAGATAGATAGATAGATAGATAGATAGATAGATAGATAGATAGATAGTCTGAGATAGATAGATAGATAGATAGATAGATAGATAGATAGATAGATAGATAGATAATGAACAGGCTGAGATAGATAGATAGATAGATAGATAGATAGATAGATAGATAGATAGATAGATAGATAGATAGATAGATAATGAACAGGCTGAGATAGATAGATAGATAATGAACAGGCTGAGATAGATAGATAGATAGATAGATAGATAGATAGATAGATAGATAGATAGATAGATAGATAGATAATGAACAGGCTGAGATAGATAGATAGATAGATAATGAACAGGCTGAGATAGATAGATAATGAACAGGCTGAGATAGATAGATAGATAGATAGATAGATAGATAGATAGATAATGAACAGGCTGAGATAGATAGATAGATAGATAGATAGATAGATAGATAGATAGATAGATAGATAGATAGATAATGAACAGGCTGAGATAGATAGATAGATAGATAGATAGATAGATAGATATATAGATAGATAGATAGATAGATAGATAGATAGATAATGGACAGTCTGAGATAGATAGATAGATAGATAGATAGATAGATAGATAGATAGATAGATAGATAGATAGATAGATAGATAGATAATGATCACGCTGAGATAGATAGATAGATAGATAGATAGATAGATAGATAGATAGATAGATAGATAGATAGATAGATAGATAGCACTGACAAATAGATAAATATAAATATGAACAGCGTAAGACCTGATTTATATTTTTTGGTAGATAATAACGGCTTAGTGATACAACACTTACTAATTAATCTGTAGCTCGGGGGAGAAGTGGTGGATTCCTACCCCTTTCCCAAAGTTATTTGCGAGTAATTGAATATACAGAACCCAAGTGCATTTTACAACTCGGCTCTTCAATTAACAATTCCGGGCCATTATCTATTACGCCACACGAACATTCCAGGTTTCCAGCAGATATATAGATAGAAGCGCGCCTATGGACAAAGATAGATACATCTAAATTAGCAAATGTTTAATATGATCTTGAAATGTGGAATGGTGACAAATGTACGAAAGACGACAGTGTTATGCCAATTTTTATTTGTGGAGAATCTTATTTTGAGCTCTTAAAATTAGGATTCAAAATACCTTTCTTTGTCTGGGGTTGAACACCAATCACTGGCGCTAATTTAAAACGTCTACCTTAGCCACACCGTCAGCGTTGAAGCATCTGTTTATCCATTGTTATATGACAAATGAATGTTTTAACACCAAATGTAATTAGAGTTTCGTCAAAATTCTTTTGGATTTCCTTCTGGTTTCTTCATTTTATTTTAACTTATATTTCCCTTTATTTTTTACTGGATAAGTTTCAATCCTTGCTTTGAGAATAGGTGTTCGGGTATGAAGTTCGTGGAGGTGAGGTAGCGCCATACTAACATTCAGTTTCTAACCCTGTCATTCGCCCTCAGCGAGCGTACGATGATCAAAAAATATGGAAAATCTTATTACTCATTATTATTTAGGAATAAAATATATTAGTGTTTTCTTCTGAGATCGTCTTGTAGGCGACTATCTCCCTTTGATCGAGATGAAATCACATGGATTCACCTGATAGCCGCTTAGTGACGTCAGTTCATAGAGTGACGAAAGCAGTCAGTAGTTAGTTAGTTGCCTGGAGACAACGAAGGGCGTTCATTTTTTTTCAAGACTAAATCAGCCTGCCCGGGCAAGCTGCTATGTGACAGCACATAAATCCATAGCGGCATTTTCCCGTGGGGAAATATGTTCTCACCAGAGACACAGAACATTAATCCGACTGGCTCGAATTCCCGTTGAGAAATATAAATAGGGCTTCACCATATATCCTCGCCGTTTTTCCCGTAGAGAATAATATGGCTTTTCCAAAATTTGAAGAATTCTCCGGCAACTCGAATACACACTGGGAATTATTACATTTAAGACCCATTCTTTCTTTGTATTTCCACATGTCTTGTTATCGCATACATGTGTTATACTTTCTGTGTGCGACACGTGTAAATATTTGTATATAAACTTTGTGTATTACTTAGCAGTATCAAAATCTCTTTCAGAACAAAGCATGTTTGTTATTCCTTTTCTTTCAGCTATTCTGTTCCATCTGTGTGTTATGGTGTTACTATATCATGGATAAAATAATGCTGATAATTGGGGAAATGGAATTGGAAATATTCCTTCCTCGCATACAACTCCTTTTTAAAATCTACTTTCGCTTTTATTTTATGGTCCATATCTTAGTCTGAGACTGTTTTCTTCAAATCAAAAGTCATAAGTTCGCGCGTCTGTAGATAAATATATAAATAAAGACGTATAAGCAAATTGAAAGAATAATGGTGGAAATTTATCATAAAGCAAGAGGGAGAGCGATTTCATTTGGCTGTCATTTTTCACAATAAATGGAAAGAGATCAGCAGCGAGTTAGTTTATTTACGACATGTAAAACGTTGTTGGCTTATTTAATGTCGGGTCCTTGAGCGAGGCTCACGGTGAGGAATGAACTCACTAACCACGAGCAATGATCAATCAGACTAGCGTCGGACAGAGAAAAGACCGAAGTAGATAGAGAAGAATAACTAAGACAGAGTGAGAGACATAAAAACAGGCCCTGATAGATAGATAGATAGATAGATAGATAGATAGATAGATAATGAAGAGACTGAGATAGATAGATAGATAGATAGATAGATAGATAGATAGATAGATAGATAGATAGATAGATAGATAATGAAGAGACTGAGATAGATAGATAGATAGATAGATAGATAGATAGATAGATAGATAGATAGATAATGAAGAGACTGAGATAGATAGATAGATAATGAAGAGACTGAGATAGATAGATAGATAGATAGATAATGAAGAGACTGAGATAGATAGATAGATAGATAGATAGATAGATAGATAGATAGATAGATAGATAGAAAAGCAGAGAGAAGAACAAAGAGAAACATCGAGAAATCAAGCTCTGATAGATAGATAGATAGATAGATAGATAGAGAGAGAGAGAGAGAGAGAGAGAGAGAGAGAGAGAGAGAGAGAACAGAAACAGATCCAGATAAAGAGAGAAAAAATAAACCCTGATAAATCGAGAGAGGTAGAAAGAAACCTAGATAGATACAAAGGGTGAGAGAAAAAAATATCCCCTGATAGATAGATAGATAGATAACAATAAAGTGTCAAGAATTTGAGTTATGGCAGTAGACATGTTGATATCTGTATATATGGATGAATGGTCACTCGAGATTTTTAATATCGAATTAACCGTCGCTATAAATAATTTGAACATATCGATCTATTTGTTTTCCGATCGCTATCGATCATGGTGTATTTTATACCACAAATTTAGATTTACAATGGTGATAAAAACTACGATCTCTCTCTCTCCCTCTCTCTCTCTCTCTCTCTCTCTCTCTCTCTCTCTCTCTCTCTCTCTCTCTCTCTCTCTCTCTCTCTCTCTGTTTCCCATTTTGTTTAATATCTTCTGTGTTGAACGCCTACGTCGCGAAACTCACATATTTATACCTGGGGGCGCAGACGCACATACAAATACATGTGTGTCCGTGCGATTTGTTTACTTCATAAATGCAGAAAATATATATGCCCAAAACGAGACAAAATTTGCACACATGCAAATTTTGGCCGTATTGGAATAGCATAAAAAGCGGGATGCCAGCAGCACGAGAGGACCGAAGTCATTCGGCGGACAGCGTGCAATAAAGTTGGACCTGCGGATTTCACAACTGCCCAGTGTAACGGCCGAGAAAGGGAGCCATGTAATCCATTTCCTTCTGGCGTCCGAAGAAGAAAAAAAAATAGCTGGCCTGCCGGCGAGCATCGAACAGCACCCCCCCCCGCATCACCATTTTGATTCCTACATAGATTAGACCTCTAATTACAGATTTGATCTTCCTGTCCTTTTCAACCACCTGAAGCGACGGTCGACAAATAAACACGTGCAAATGAAACTACAAGTCAGCGGAAAGCCAAATTTAAGTATCGCTTTTTTATATATAGACTAGCAGCCATACCCAGCTGGTCGATCAGAAAAAGCATTCAATTAAAATGGAGCAAAAACAGCATCATGTTTACATGTAACAGAATCTATCTTCTTCAATTACTTTAAAGTACTGTCATTAAAAAAAACATTTTGAATTCATTCAGTTACTGATATAACAGAAGTACACTATTTACATTATTCAGACTATTGTCCTCATCTTTGTCGCCATATTTATTACAACGTTCCGGTCGTTGTACACTCCGGCCTTCTTCAGGTGGTTGGAATATCGAACTGGGGTAGACTGGATAAAGGCGTCGGTTAGATCCAGTGACAGTACCCAAATAGTGTGAGTTCAATACCCGGTTACGGCAGTGGAATACTTTCAGAGGGAAATTAACAGGAGATAACTGATAACTGACATCCATTAAACATGGCACGAGGAACTAGAACAGTCTACCCCAGTGAGCGAAATAAAGGGCTCAGTTCGACGTTCCAACAACCTGAAGAAGACCGGGGCGTACAACGGCCGAAGCGTTGTAATAAATATGGCGACAAAGATAAGGACAATGTTCCGAATAATGTAAATAGTGTACATAATAACTCATCTCAGAAATATAGGCAGATAACAGAAGTAGTCTGTATTTATTCAATCGAAGTTAGCCGAGGACATGAAGGGGTAAAACAGGCAACATGAAGACCCACTTCAGAACACAATTATTTTGGAGTTTTTGAAATTCAATTTGTCAGTGTGCTACCAGGGATGTAAAAGAGGATACATTTATAAAGCAATTGTTAAGTTTCATGAAAATTGATTGAAAGATCAACGAAAATTAAGAAAGATATCAGTAAAAATCGCCATTTTTTCGCTATTTACGCAGGTTTTCACTATATGGGTGGACTCAGTTATCAAGTTAAATGACTGTTAAACAATCAACTTATTGTTGGCTACAATTGAGTGAAATTTGTATTAGATTGCTTGAAAATTGAGGCAGTTTTTAGTTTAAAATTTGTGTCGAAATAAATGGGGTATCGTGGAGCGCGTCGTGATGTGCGTAACCTACATACCGAGTTTGAACGGAATCTGCAGAAAAAGTTGAATTTATCGATTTTAATCGGCTTTATCGATTATTGATTTAAAAAAAAATATGGATTTTTTACGCTAAGAACCTTACATTGTACAATGTATATGTCATGTTTGGTCAAAATCGATCGGATGGATTTCGAGTTAAAAGGTATCACACAGACAGACAGACACACATATATCCTCTCTCTTATATATGTACATATATATATATATGGATAATTGCAATAACTTATATATATTTTATTTTTGAGAGATTTTTAAAACTCATTTATTTTAAATCTTAGGTGTCGATATTTATACCGAAATAGTGGAAGTACCTTTAAAAAAAGAAACTAAAAACATTGAGAGAATACGAAAAAACATCTGGCTTTTAAGAATATCAAATAAACTTGAGAAAATAAAATACAAGAAAGAATCAGATGTTATTATTTCATATCATTATCTTCTATAAACGCAACAAAATGACGACGCTGTCTGTCATAGAGATATCACATAGGGTAATCGAAAGCAACTGTTCTCACCTGCCTGGAGAGAACGGATCAAACGGTTAGAATACGCAGGTGCAAACAGCATATAGATCTCTGTCTTTGTCTCTGTCTCTCTGTCTCTCTATCTCTTTCTCTCTCTCCTTCTCTCTCTGTCTCCTTGTCTCTTTCTTTCTTTCTCTCTCTCTCTCTCTCGCTGTCTATTTCTCCCTCTTTCTTTTTCTCTCTCCCTCTCTCTCTCTCCCTTTCTCGCTCTCCCTCTTTCTTTCTCTCTCTGTCTCCTTATCTCTCTCACACACTTTCTCTCTCGTTGTCTCCCTATCTCTCACCCTCTTTCTCTTTCTCTGTCTCATTTTCTCTCTCTCTCTCTCTTTGTCTCTCTCTCCCTTTCTCTCTCTCCGTCTCCCTTTTTCTCTCTCTTTTCCCCCTTTGTCTCTCGCTCCCTCTTTCTCTCTTTCGGTCTCCCTCTCTCTCTCTCTCTTTCTCTGTCTCCTTGTCTCTCTCTCACTCTTTCTCCCCGTCTCTCTCTGTGTCTCCCTCTCAGTCTGTCCCTTTTCCCCCTCTCTCTCTGTTTCCCTGTCTCTCTCTCCCTCTCTCCCTCTTTCTCTCTTTCTCTCTCTTTCTCTCTCTCTCTCTCTCTCTCTCTCATATACACAAACACATATACTTAAGGCAAATCCTGTAAAGAATGACAGATATTTTGTTTTCGATTAATTTTAATCAAATTAAGAATAATCCTTTTCCGACAAAGAGAAAAGTCCATCATGAATTGTCCTAAGTCCAGAAAAGTCCAGAAAATAGATGATTGCTGAGTTTCGTAGAACTAGTGAGTGTTGTGAACTAGGCAAATAGTTTTGTGACGTTAGCGAAGTATATATATATATATATATATATATATATATATATATATATATATATATATATGCATGTTTCATTAAAATTATAGGACAAAAGGAAGAGCAAACCTTTGTTCTATTTTGCTGACATTTACTTGTACAAGCCATCTTAACAGCAGTTCATCTTCAAAAGATCTCTTACCCCGACGACACCCAGCAGCTCAATGTTTGAGCATTCCATCCAAAGGGCAATTTAATTTCCTCTCACAAAATCAGTGTCAAACATCCAAGAACGGCGCTTGTCTTCAATTTCCATTTTTGATTTTTATCTGTCATCTTCAAGTTGGAAAAAAGTCCAATATTTATTTCGCTGCATTAGAAATTCCTGATCAATAGAAATAAATAGCAAAACATCTTAAACATATAAAAGTTTTGCAACTTGTTCCTTATTTAATCTAATTCAAATTTTCAACTCATCATAAACTGTATAAGATTTTATTAAGCAAGGCAGTATTTTCACGACATGATAATTAATGTCTAACCAATATTGGTAACATTTTCAGGATATATATATATTTATATGACAGATGTATCATGCAAATTTCAGCTCATAATATATGTAACTAGTTACAATAACTCATCTCAGAAATGTAGATAAATCTTGAAGAAGGCCGAAACTTCGTGAATATGATAATAAAGATGAGGACAACAGTCCAAAGAATGAAAATAGAGTAAATAGGTACAACAGCTCATCTCAGAAATATAGACATGTCCTGAAGAAGGCTGGAGCGTACAACGGTCGAAACGTCGTGAATATGATAATAAAAATGAGGACAACAGTCCAAAGAATATAAATAGAGTAAATAGTTTCAACAGCTCATCTCAGAAATATAGACATGCCCCGAAGAAGGCCGGAGCGTACACCGGTCGAAACGTCGTGAATATGATAATAAAGATCAGGACAACAGTCCAAAGAATGTAAATAGAGTAAATAGTTACAATAGCTCATCTCAGAAATATAGACATGTCCTGAAGAAGGCCGGAGTGTACAACGGTTGAAACGTCGTGAACATGATAATAAAGATGAGGACAACAGTCCAAAGAATGTAAATAGAGTAAATAGTTACAACAGCTCATCTCAGACACATAGACACATGCTTTTGATATGCTTTCTCTTTATAAGAGGCAGGTTAGACTCAAACTAGAAGATTGCTCCCATATGCTGGCATATTTCCTGCCTTGATAGATCTTGTGAAGGAAGACATTATACGCCGTGCAGCCGGTTTCTCATGGACACAACGTTGCAAGCCTATCGTTATATTTCATGACAGCTATTAAGATATGCTCCAATCATTATTTTAAACAGACCAGCCCTTTATGGCTAAAACTACTTCCACAGAGTCAAATCAGCCTCATTTCCTCCAATTTCCAAATTTAAAGAGAAAAATTCACTCAGAAAGCTTTTCCAAAAAAAATTCTATTTTGTGAAATAAAATATCCTCGTAAA
This sequence comes from Acanthosepion esculentum, assembly GCA_964036315.1. NCBI lineage: Eukaryota > Metazoa > Mollusca > Cephalopoda > Sepiida > Sepiidae > Acanthosepion > Acanthosepion esculentum. The sequence continues at coordinate 89,185,306 of OZ038504.1, forward strand.
TGCTATAAAAAACTTGAACTTTTCAAATGAAATGTCAATCACAATTTCTCCCATCTATCCTCATAACATCCACTTCCGCTTTCATTCATACAATACAACTCATCATAAAGCTATCACCTGGTTCACACACCTCCCAGGTCTTTTGAACAGGAGTAGTGGTTTATCCCTTGATCTAGTTTAGGATTGTGTTTGTGGGTCTTTCTGACGTCTTTGCCGTTCTCTTTCACTCCCAGTAAACGCACCCGTCTTAGTTGCATTATCGTCTTGCTTGGGGGTTGGGAACGGATTATAAAAAAAAAAACTTTTAAAAGAAATCTTCTAATTTATGTGTATCTTCGGTCTTGTATTTGGTGGATTTTAATATACAACAATAGATAGATAGATATATATATATAGATAGATAGATAGATAGATAGATAGATAGATAGATAGATAGATAGATAGATAGATAGAAACAGAATGTGATAGATAGATAGATAGATAGATAGATAGATAGATAGATAGATAGATAGATAGATAGAAACAGAATGTGATAGATAGATAGATAGATAGATAGATAGATAGATAGATAGATAGATAGATAGATATAAACAGAACGTGATAGATAGATAGATAGATAGATAGATAGATAGATAGATAGATATAAACAGAATGTGATAGATAGATAGATAGATATAAACAGAATGTGATAGATAGATAGATAGATAGATAGATAGATAGATAGATAGATAGATATGAAGAATATGAGATAGATAGATAGATAGATATGAAGAATATGAGATAGATAGATAGATAGATAGATAGATATGAAGAATATGAGATAGATAGATAGATAGATAGATAGATAGATAGATAGATAGATAGATAGATAGATAATCTCATTGTGAACAAAGCATCTATATTTCACAATATTATTCAATATAACCTGCTTCCGTGTCGCAGAATTATTTTTCTCTTACCTAAAATAATATTTAGCCAAAGAAGTAAGTCCACAATATACCTGATCTGCAATTGCTAATTCTTTTAGAGTTATGTGTGAATTGTGCGCATGCGTGAAATTTTAACGGTCACCAGTGCATCCCTGCTACGGCTTTTCACCGATCTGCGTGCACAACAACTCTTTTCTCTTGTGCCATAATCTTTGATGTATGCCATTATTCGCCACAGAAAAAAACTGTCCTGTATTGTGGCACAGAAACAATGAGTACATATGCGCAAAGGAGGATATAAAGTAAATTGGGAACAAAACAGATTCTTGTAATAAGAATGTAAAATGAAATGAAAAAGAATTGTCACCTTTCCCAGAATGTCCCTGAACAGAAATAAATTATGTAGAAAGAACAGAAAGGCAATAATTAAAGCATTCAAACAACAACGCAGGAGATACCAGTCTGAATAAATATATACTTCCTGACGAGTGGACCGAACAATTACAGAAAAGGTTAGTTAATTAAACTATAGAGTTTGTGCTGTTAAATATAGCATCAATCAGCTAAGTGAGAAATTTCATATTTTTATTAATCCGATATATATATATATATATATATATATATATATATATATATATATATATATATATATATAAAGTGAACATTGAAGTCAACACTTAGAGGCGACAGTCTGTTTCATGCTAAACGCAATCGTCAAGCCTTTTATATTTATATACGCTCTATCTCCGAGTAGTAAGGTAATGAAGTGTTTGGTATTCCGTGTGGATAATTCCAAAGAGGATGTAATCCAGAGAGCTCAATGTAACAACAGAGCAAATATTAATTAAATTAAAAAAGAGACAACCTTAAGGTTCCATGACTATAATTTATTTCCCCAGAAATATATTTTCCTGATTCATCATTGAACCAAGAAAAATATATTTTCTGGGGAAATAAATTATAGTCATGGAACCTTCTCTTTTTTAATTATTTAATATATATATATATATATATATATATATATATATATATATATATATATATATATATATATATATATAGCCTCTTCATTATATATATATATATATATATATATATATATATTATTAAGTACCAGAATTGCTGGTTCTTTTTCCGGCTTCATAGGTCCTTTGGGCAGGCAGACGTTTGTCATAAAATACTTGATATCAAAAGTTAGGATAGAGCGTTGAGAGAAGACAACAGGCCTTGAAGAATGAACATGTTATCTTGATGTGATCACGAAACTATGTAGTAGGCATGAATGAACCAACAGCACTCAGCTAAGTGATAAATTAAGATAAGATTAATTCTATATATTCCTACCTCTTTGTACGCCCTTTCAACAACTTCGTTTAGCAACCGTCTACTTTAAGTGCCTCTTGGACCATTTATTGTTAAATAATAGTAAAAAAAATCTACAAGACTATCATCTTTTTAGAGCAGACAACGGGAAATATGACACCTACATCCGAAGACGCTTTGCAATAGTGAGAGATGCATTCTAAAATCTAGTCAAATTATTCAGAAACGGAAACTTTTCGTTGGAAACAAACAAAGTGTTGATGTAATATCTATCCTTCTATATGGTAGTGAAGTCTTGACAATTTACTCACAGATGAAGAGGAGACGAGGCAAGAGAGGTGTGGATCTACATAAGGATGCTGAGAATACCATGGACAGAATATGGGAACAACGATGAAGTTTTAAGAAAATTTGAAACAACAACAACGTTAATATTAAAAGTCATCAAAAGACGGGTGAATTTTCTAGGATACATAATAAGGAAAGAAGGCTCGGAGAATTTGACACTCGCAAGAACATATTGTTGGCAAGAAGAACAGAGGGTGACAGCGATAGTAAATAGATGACAGATTAGGGACTGGGAGGAATAATAAATAGACAAACATTGCATAACGCTATGTAGATAGGAAGCCATTATTATTCAAGTCCTGAAGGGATACAGTACATTAAGAAATTAATGAAGGCAAGAAAGTGATTACAATAGTGGTGAGGTGGTGGTAGGTGGGTTTATTTAAAACATATTAGCCTGACCTGTAAAGGATTCAGCACAAAATTCTAATGTTTGGAGTGATTTTGATAGTAAGTCAGGCCAGGAATCTTTCAGTACGCGCACTTTTTAAGGAAGCTTAAAAAAAAGGGAGGAATTATGTATAAAATCAGAATGTGACAGTTGAAATTTCTGGGACACCTAATGAGAAAAGAAGGCTTGTAAAACTTGCTATTAACAGGACATATTGCAGGTAAGAGGGACAGAGAGAAACACGAGTAACCTGAGATTATGCAAATGAGGATAGAACACAGAAGGACAGTAAATGGCAAACATTGTTGAGAGATAGAAAGGATAGGGAATTGTGTTGAGCCATGATCGCCCCCACATAGTGAAAGGACGTGGCAAATAAAAACATGTGAAAATGGGTCCAGTGTGCCTCGTTAAGTTACATGTAGACATCCTTAAATAGAAAAACGACTTATTACTCATATTCCCATCAAATCGCGTCCTGAGTAAGACGATAAACTACGTCCAACAGCAAGGCCTCTGACCAGGAGGTCTTGAGGAGCGTGCAACCACCTCTTAATTGCTGGTGTTCCCAGGTCCACCCTGACTTGGGTGGTAGTACCTGTTAGGATCCCACCTATAGGCAAATAGTTAACCCCAAAACTGCGATAAAAAGCATTATAACGGGTAAAAATAGATTTTAAGACCAGAAATACTTTGTAAAAAATTATTACCAGAAATATATTTTTTTAGAAAAAAAACTATTACAAGCAATATATTTTTGAAAAAAATATTACCAGCAATACATTTTTTAAAAATAATATTACAAGCTATACATTTTTGTTGAAAAAAATATTACCAGAAATAGATTTTTGACAAAACAAAATATTACCAAGAAAAAAAGTTGTTGGCATTAAATAACCTCTTGAGGTTGATATACCGTAAAACAGGACACTCCAAACCAACCCATCAAATCGCGGCTATTTAGTTTCGTTTCGTAACAGAAAGAACGAAATTAATCTCTATTACAATGACCGCCGTACACGGCAAAATTCTTACGATCTGGTATAGCAGTGGGAGGTTAGTGAGTCAGTAAATTAAGAGAAGTTGCAAAATCGGCCATTTTAAATACTAAATTAAGTGCTTCTTCAGAAATTTCAGATCTCGTTAATAGACGAGATTTTCGTCTCGAAAACGGGAACAAAAAATCTGCAGAAACTGGTCACTTTTTTAGCGTGATCTGAAAGTTGTTTGTCACTCCTACATAATTTAATTTTCGATTTCAGATGACTGACACGAAAATGATGGCTTTCCATACAGACCTTCTCGATGTGGGACAGCGTCAGTGAAAGTGAATAAACTGAACTCACTAGAAGTGCTTTTTGTATTTATTGTATTGTTCTTCTATCGTTCTCATTACTTTTTGGTGGAGATGACAAAACTTTCAGACCACCCTGTATTTCGTCTTATTTTTTTTATTTATTACATTTATAATATCTACACTCGATATGAAATAACGTTTATATAGGTACTAGGATTTCTGTCTCTGAGATGAGGTATTATGATTACTTGCATTATTTACATTATTCCGACTGTTATCTTCATCTTCATTGCCATATTCACTGTGAATATGGCAATGAAGATGAGGATAACAGTCTCTTGTAAATAATGCAATTAATCATAATACGCCATCTCAAAGATATAGAAAGATTTTGAAGGCATGGCACGTGGAACTAAAACAATCTGGACGAAATAAAGAGTTTGGTTCGAAATTCTAATCACTTGAAAAAGTCCGCAAATCCTTCGTTTTGGAGTTATTAAGTTTAAAGAACGTTTACTATACGTGGCTGTGATTTTCACTGCTTGTTATAGGATAAAAACATAAATATACAAAGAATATCTTGGTTATCACTTATATAATATAAAAAGTATAAGTGGATATTTACTGTCACTATACATATATATATTCTTCGACAGAATTGAGTCACTCTCAGTCACTGTGTATTTATCCGAATCTAAAAATAAACACGCTAAAATTCACCTTCATCCCGTACCGTAGGCTGACGGCTTAGTGGGAGAAGTTCGGACTGACGAAAATTCAGTCGGGTTTCAATCTAGAGGCAACCGGACGTCTAGCCACACTGATGAGCTGCGAAACAGTCTATCTGTGGATGACAAAAAAATATATATATATATATATGAACATAATAAAATAGGCAGCATATATTTTACATTACAAAGAGTTAAAAACATCTTTCGGTTTGATAAACACATTTAATTCGTCTCCCAGTTTTGATTCTGATGGAAAAATAAAGACTGATGATGAATTGAGCGAAGCATTCGAAAGTACTAGCAGAAAAAAAAATACACCATTTTACATATGAGGATGTCATCATTCAGAGGATTATCAGTAGTATAATGCTTATAATTATGTCTACTAGCGAAGTGATTTCGCCAATAATCGAATTCATATTGCTGATTGATTCAAGGTATGATTAACTCTTTGTAATATATATATATATATATATATATATATATATATATATATATATACGTACACACACACACACACACACACACGCACACACACACCAACATACTAGCCGAATTACTCGCGCCTTGCTGCGTATCACAAATTACTCTTTTGTAAGAAATTTATTGATTTTAAACTATTGTTATAAATTTGCGACCTCCTTCTTCTGGCTTTCTCCTTCTATATTTTGGATAGGAGTCATTCCCTTGTTCAAATTTAAATTTTAAAACAAGTAAAAAGTAAAATTAAGTGGGATTTTTGAGTCATCTGGGGACCCCATTGGATCAAAATGACATATACTTATAAAGGTCCACTAGGAGTTATTCACTTGTTCAAATTTAAATATCAAAGCGAAAAAAATTTTCAGTGGAGGGTTTATGCTTTCTGGAGACCCCATAGATCAAAATGTAATATACATATCCAAGAACCCTGGGTAATTTAGTTTCAGAATTCATATGATTGTGGGGGGTCTATCTCGAAAACCCTGAGTGGAGTTCGAGAACAAAGAAACGGGAAGTCAGAGGTTAAAACTTTACACACACACACACACACATATATATATAGTGTGATTGACATATATATACACACACACATATATATATATACATATACATATACATATATATATATATATATATATATATATATATATATATATTACGCGAATCATTCGTACGAAAAGCAGATAATGAAGTTAATGATATGGCAAGAACCACTCTCGCAAACAATTTTTAATAATAAAATACATTAACCTCGAATCCGTTAATGAATGGTATGATCCTTGTTTAAAATTCCGGTTTTATAAGGTCTTTTTTTACTATTAGCTTTCAATCGTTTCATACGATCATCCTCAGGTAGGGAAATAGGTAAGTTTTTTACATCCAGGTAATAACAGGACATCGAAAGATAAAGTGTAATCCGAAAGAAGTGTTTTTTTTACAAATGTGAATTTTTTTACAAATTGTTAACTGTAAGAATACTTTTGGAGCGTGCAGTCACGACGCTGAGGTTGAATTTTTAAAAAAATTTAATTTGTGCGTTCTTGTACTTGTGACTGCACGCTCCAAAAGTATTCTAATGTTGGTACTCGCTTGGCAAAACCTCGGATAGTTCAACTTGCAGTAGAAAAAATCGGTACCCGATGAAAAATGGGAAATAAGAAAAGAAAGAACCAAGAACATTAAAACAAGGCGAAAACAATCGTCCAGTGTTCAAGCTCCACGTCCATGTAAAAAAAAATCAAAACGAGTAAAAAGACAACAACGTAAAGTGCTCAATACACGAAATAGAGCAAAACCTAAGATAATCCTAAGGAGCCAGGCAAACCTACCTAGGTTTCACCTAAACGGTTCTTCAGGGTAAAGCCGGCTGAAAAGGGAAATTAAGCAACAGAATTTATAGCTAAAACCAAAAATAACCATGACCACGTAACAAAACAAAAAATAAATAAAAGCCAAAAATAAGATATGACCAATCTAATTAATAAGTATAATAGGAAAAAATTAAACACAAACCACGCACCCCCAAGTGTAATTGTAGGAATAAGGAAGTTTTTTTTCATTTATTTTTTGTCACGTAGTCAGGGTTATTTTTGGTTTTAGCCATAAATTCTGTTCCATAATTTCCCTGACGATCCGTTTAGGTGAAACCTCGGTAGGTTTTCCTGGCTCCTTAGGATTATCTTGTATATATACGCCAACAGCTTCAGGGTAAAATTTCCGACTGACGCGAATTCAGCCGGTTTTCGATTCCAACCAAAGGCAACCGGACGTCTAGCCACACTGATGAGCTGTGATACATCGAAACAGTCTGTCTGTGGATGACAATATATATGCTCCTGAAAATTTATTTCAGTTGAGCTCTCTGGGGAGGATGTGTGGGTTTGTAAACAGTGACTATTACGGCTAATAATGCAAGACTCTTCGCTAAATCGAATCGAGTTCTCTCAGTCACTGTGTGTTTATCTAAATATAAATACGCTTAAATTCACCTTCTTCTCTGCCGTGCGCCAACAGCTTCAAGGTAAAATTTCCGACTGACGTGAATTCAGCCGGTTTTCGATTCTAGCCAGAGGCAACCGGACGTCTAGTCACACTGATGAGCTGTGATACAGCGAAACAGTCTGTCTGTGGATGACAATATATATATATATATATATATATATATATATATATATATATATATATATATATATATATATATAATTGATTTGGGGATTTAGGCTAATTTTATAGTAATTCGTCGAGCTTAGAATCCTCAACAGCATCCACTACCGCGAATCGAACCCGAACGACATACCAACTGTACCACGGGACTCGGTGACGGAGAAGACATAAACTAGACTCAATATAGCGCCGCTACTCACTCTGTTCCGTTCACCGATACCCATCCAAGTATACACAGAGTTATCCAGTCTAGTTTATGTCTTCTTAATGGGTTCGATTCTCGGTAGTGGATGCGCACTGCTGATGAGTCCCAGATAGGACCAAAAGGCCGGCCCGTGCTTTCTGCATTCTGTTGAGGATTCTAAGCTCGACGAATTACTATAATATATATCAGCGACTGTTGGTCAGATTTGAGTCCAATCAAGAAATAGTTATATTAAAAATGCTCTATAATCTACATAATCTCAAAAATTGGTGTAATCAAAACACTGTTCAGTGTAGTGTAACAGAGCTATACAGCTTCATGTGTTTACAATCGTCAGGTACTAATATTTGTGAAACTTTCATAAAGTTCATAAATATTAGTATCTGACGATTGTAAACACGTAGGCAATATGTAAAGTAATATATATATTCTGCCTACTTATTTTCATTTGGATCCTTTCATATTCAGGGATAAACTTTTTGATGTCATTATTGAAGGACGAGAGAAAATCGCCATGGTGATACATATTTCTTTTGTTCCGAGTACTTTCGACATAGCACAATGTCATCATCAGGGTATTGTTTATTGCAAGACAAATATTGTAGTGTTCATTATTAAATTCAATGTTAAATTTTTATTTGTGGAGTGAAGAACGCTGAGTCACCGTTTAAGCGGAGGGAACTAAGTATGGTGGCGGAGATTTTTTTTTAGGAAATAAGTAGTAAAAAAAACTATTAGTGCAAACCTTGGCGTTTCAAACTATTTTTTGTACACATTTTGAAAAATTTGTCGAGTATTCATAATTAATTTTATTACGGTTTGGTTTCAATATATATATATATATATATATATATATTAGTGGACTCAGCAGTTTTCAATCTGCTTGTCTGAATCATCTTCAAGAAGCGAGAGCAAGATCTAAAAAGTCAGCCAATCCAACAGTCAATCCAGTGATCTCATCTCATAATCCTCACACTTGCTCCATATGTGACTTAAGATTATCGCACAAAATTTCATAACTGAATCAACTAAACTGTCAGATCCTCATACGTCGAAACCGACGGGAGAGTCCATTGTTATATATATGGCCTGACGATTCCGTTTAAGTACGAAACAGACTATTGCCGCTCGACGTTGACTTCAATGTTCATGTATTCTTCCGTGTTGAGATATTTGGGTTTAAAATGGCGGGAGGGGAATGTTGAGATGAATAGAGAAGGGTTTAGTGTGAGAAACAGAAAGTAAATGAAGAGGAGAGAATATATATATATATATATATATATAGAGAGAGAGAGAGAGAGAGAGAGAGAGTTATTTGTTTGTCGTTATCTTTTTATCCATCTCATCTGTTCATATCTCTCGAGCGTCTTATCTTTTTCACACTTAATATTTTCGCAGTTTTAAGAAAACATTCCCTGTTTTCTTTTCATCTGACGCTATTTTCTTTCAGTTTACCAATCGTTAAGAAAGACAGTTCAAACTTCTTCTTTTTTAATGAATTTCCCATTGTTTTCCTTTCCTGCTCTTGTTAATCAATTTCCAGTGAAAATACACGGAACCCTGATCAATCAACACGAACAGTTTCAGACCCTCCCCGTCTAGAATTCTATGTTATGTCTCTATATATGTCACTAAAAAACATCTACATTCATCTGCATATTCACATCAATATATGCAGATGAAAATTGAAAGTGGAAAGCGGAAACGTTTGGAAAAAAATCACTTCATTCGTTCATTCTGAAGAATAAACATTTTTGAATATCTGTCTATATCTCTGAGATGAGGTATTATTTGCATTATTTACACATGGTCCGGTGGATGAAGACGTGGGTTAGATCCAGTGATTAGACCAAAAGAGTTCAATACCAGGCCACAGCAGTGGTGAACCAAAAAACTTAGAGAGTTGAGTTAAAGGGAAATAACTGAGACATCCAGAAGAGGCATAGCACGTGGAACTAGAACAATCTACCCCGGTGGACGAAATAAAGGGTTCGGTTCAAAATTCCAATCACCTGAAGAAGGCCGGAACGTACAACTGTCGAAAATATGTGAATGTGACAATGGAGGTGAGGATAACAGTCCGAATAATGTAAATAATGCAAATAAATATTTTTTCAACATTTCAAGTCAAAATTAATTTTCAATCCCATTTAGCACAATGTTTGTTATTTTTTATTAAGAAAAGAAAATTCTATTTTGAACAATTAAAAAAAGGAGAAATTTAAAATTTAATCACATTACTTTTTAAATGTTTGCTACTTCAAGACGTACGCGATAATAACTCTCCACAGATTCCTTTACTTTATTATCTGTGAATTGGCATGATTCTTAGGAAAGATAGTGGAGTAGAATGGAGTATGAATATATGTTTTCCGCCAAGTGTATAAATAGCGATGTCAGGCTACTGTCTGAGGTGATACAGTTGGAGATTCCTGCTGGTCAAACTCTCTGCCTCCGGGCAGAGAGGATCCCCAGACGTGACTATGTCGAAGGGCAGAGTCTCGTCTCGGGAAACAGCTACCCGATCCCGTTTTATACGAAGTCTACGGGGAATTTTTAGCCGAGTCCACGGGCTCGGATAGCCCACATTAAATTCGGTCTCGTGCCACATCTGACCGAGTGGGCCTTTTGGTAGATAATGCGCACCTGAACTGGCACCTGCCCTCTCTAAATTGTACAACCGCTGCCTCAAGGAGTCCTGTTTTCCTGACTGCTAGAAGTCCTCTACCATTGTTCCTGTCTTTAAGAACTCTGGCGACCCCTCCAACCCTTCTAATTACCGTCCTATCAGTCTGCTTCCCCTCTTCGGCAAAGTCTTCGAGGCCATTATCAACGCCGAAGTGATTACTCACACGATATCCCACGATCTGCTCTCAGACAAGCAGTATGGTTTCCGCTTTGCCCGATCTACTGCCGATGTGCTTACGGCCATCACTGAATTTGTCTACCAAGCTATCCATAATAACGGCGAAGCTCGTGCCGTGGCCCTTGATATCTCCAAAGCATTCGATAGGGTTTGGCATGCCGGCCTCCTTTGCAAGCTCCAGGGTTATGGTATCACAGGTCGATTGTTTGACCTAATTCAATCGTTTCTGTCAAACCGGGATTTGAAGGTTGTTCTCAGTGGATTCATCTCCAACTCCTATCCCACTAACGCTGGTGTTCCTCAAGGCTCCATCCTTGGCCCTACTCTGTTCCTCATATTTATAAACGACCTTCCTGACGCCATAGACTCCCAAGTCGGTATCTACACTGACGACACTACTATTTACTCCTGCCTCAAACACAAATCTAGTGAGGCGGACAAAATTAACCTGGCAGCTCAAATTGAAAAGGACCTCCAATCGGTTGCGGACTGGGGAGAGAAATGGATGGTCTACTTTAACGCCTCTAAAACAAAACTGTTCTCCATTAACCACCACAAGGACCCATCCCAACTTCTCGAGAGCTCCTCTCACGTTGTCCGCTGATCTGAGATGGAACAAATACATCGAGTCAGTTGCATCATCCACTGCAAGAAAAGTTGGTTCCCTGTGCCGAGCCAGGAAATGGAATCGATCCTCCAAGTCTATAAATCTACCATTCGCCCTTGCATGGAGTATTGCTGCCATTTATGGTCTGGGGCCCCTGCTGGTTGCCTCAGGGTTCTTGATAAGATCCAGAGACGGATATGCAATGTGATTGGCCCTGATCTGTCATCTCGTCTACAGTCGCTCTCTCACAGACGCGATGTTGTATCGCTCTGCCTTTTCTACAAGTACTTTCACGGTAATTGCTCCCAGGAGTTGCTTTCGCTTGTCCCTAGGCCTCATGAATTTAAACGTCCTACGAGGCTGGCATCCCGTTCCCACCCCTTCACCGTTGAAACTGTTAGATGTAGACGTCTCTTCTACTCCAATAGCTTCATGTCTCGCACATCTCGCCTATGGAACCCCCTTCCCTATTACTGTTTCCCTGACAAATACAATCTCCAACGGTTTAAGTGTAGCGTCAATCGTCATCTCCAGTTGCCTTGATCTATCCACTTCCCTTCTCCACTTCCTTTCATCTTTCATTCCTATCTGCTCTCGCTCTAAATCTTCTGTAACCCCCTTGCCTTGATCGACCCTCCGTCCTTCTCTTTCTCCACATCCTCTCCTTTACCACTCCTATCTGCTCTTCCTCCAACCCTTCTGTAACCCCATGCGTGATAGTGGCCACCAGCCTTGCTTGGGGTGATACGCTTAAAAAAAAAAAAAAGATATCCTGACTGAGGTGATCATTGAGTGACTTTTGAGTGGAACTATCCACTCGAATTAGTGTGAATTATTGTGCGTCAATGTTTTGAGTTTTGATCTAGGATTTACTGGGAGTTACGCCGAGCCTCGTAATTAACAAGGTGTTCACTGAAATGATTAATTATCTTTGGTTGACTGTTAATTCTTTGTTCTTGTTAAGTATTTATTTGCGGCTGTAATTAAATACTGTTTTATTTTAACATTTGAAGTCTTGAGTTATACTTAATTATTAACGACCACTGTATGTCACAAATAAAAAAATAAATCGTCTGTTATCAAATATTTCTACACTTTAGAAATGCATTTTCTCTACATTTTGTAATTTTAATAGTTTTGTACAGATAGTGTTTTATTGTATTGGTTAATAATATGGTAAGCTGCAGAATTCTGTTAACTCTTCTTCAGTAAGCATGTTTCGACTAATTTTGATGAAAAACCTATTATTCTTTGCATTTAAAAAATCGCAATATTTTACTATTTTTTTAATCGATTTTTCTCGTAGGCATTTTAGGTATGTTAACATTAAATGTCTTACAATTTATTTTTGGACATTAAATAATTTAGTTTATTCTGTATTTTCGGCAGAAATGTGTCACAATGCAGATGACCTTAGCTATCATTGCAGACACCATTACCAATGCCACATCACTCCGTTATTATATAGAAAATGATGCTAACGATGTCCTTGTCTATAAAACTGAATTTATAAGTTCCAACCTGAAAGCCTCAATACAAACTGTCTCAGGTGAATCTCTAAAACATGTCGTACCTTTTCCATCCTAGAAAGCAAAATAAATTCTACTTTAAAAAAATGTAAAAATTCGCAGAGATAAAACCTGGACCGCTTTGACTAAAATCCGATCTACCAGCCAACCTCAAACGAAACTTCTTTCGCGCAACTGTAGAGTCGTTTTTTATGTATGCTACCACTACTTTGGACATGAATTAAAAACCTTGAGTTTAAGCTTGATGGAACCTACACTCGGATGTTAAGTGCTATACTTATCATCTCCCGGAGACAACATTCAACTAAATCACAGCACTGTGGAACTTACCCTGATATTATTACAATCTTACGTGAACGAAGAGTGCGCTTTGTAGGACACTGCTGACGGACAAAGCAAAAACCTACCAATAATCTACTTCTCTGGACACCCAGCCAAGACAGGTTTATCGCCCAGCAACCACCTAAATTGACCAACTATGTTATGACCCAGGATGTCGCCCTAATGACCTTCCGATCCTGAGGCTGGAGCGTGATGATTAGCGTGTTAGGCTCATGAATTCCCGAATAATTGTCGACACTCAGTTCATATAATAAAAGATGTCCTGGTTTGCTGTCTATCATACAAGACATGCGTATGTCTTTCCACGTGCGTATATAATCTATAGCCGTATGTCTGCATTGGGCAATTTGGCTGCATTTAAATTAATATATTGGAATAATATATTTTCCTCCTCTTCAGTATAAACAATAAAGATCATGGGTTGAGTTATTAAAATCATAAATTTGAAAACAAGAAAAAAAAGTTACACCATTGTGCAAATTAATTTTAAAAAATGAATAATTCCGTTACTATTTACTTTTTTTCATATTTTTCCAATGAAATATGACCTAGTGCACATGTTAGAACTTTGTATGTCCATTCCGCGATGTTTTTCCTTGCAGATTGACCACAGATTCTCGATTGAATTTAAATCAAGAGAGTTTCCGATCTAGTCGATAGTACTTTGATTTGCTCCCTGCTAAGTCTTACCATTGTGTTCGTTCAGCGTTATAATTTTCGTACGTTTCCTTGGAGTAACGTCTATCGCAGACAATGGCCGTAGGACAACTAATCGACATTCTAGACAATAGTGTCTGGGCGCGATAAAAATTTGATGCAATCACGGATGACGCAATATTTTTCAAGGCCAAACAATTTTCATCATACATCCCGAAAACAGATTCATATTACTGCACGCCACGGCAAATGACCTGATCTGAGAAAAAATAGAAATCGATTACACCCTAACACTCCAGTGGGTTTAAAATTAACCATATGTTGAAATAAAGGAAAGTAAAGCTGTTGTTTCAATTAATTTACACAAGGATGTGATTTTTTAAACTGTAAAATAATTAAATAATTTATTGAACTTTGCGTCAATTATTCGTTAATATATACTATTCTTTTTAAAGATTTTTTTAATGTCAGAGGAATCTTTTAGGTCTGTCATTGAATTTAAATGAATACGCCCACATACACACAAAATGTGAATGCCACTGAATACGCCCACATGCAGACAAAATGTGAATGCCACTGAATACGCCCACATGCACACAAAATGTGAATGCCACTGAATACGCCCACATGCACACAAAATGTGAATGCCACTGAAATTGGAATCTATATCCTTACGGCAAATTTCCTTTTCTGTCTGGCAATAACACCTGGAAACAATGTAATGTTAAATATATGAGCCGTTTCCTTATGACGAAACATTCGACATTCATTGACCAAGGATTTAGACTTTCTGTTGGTTGAAATTTATAAAAATCTTTCTCTTGAAACAATTTTTCAGGAGAAAATGTTTCTTCAGTCCAGTCGCTGTTATCGCTCTTTCCATTTATAAAGGGAGTTTCCTTCCGTGTCTTTTGTTTTGGATAGTGTGGAAGATCAGTATGAATCTGTTTTCGGGTTGTATGATGAAATTTGTTTGGCCTTAAAAAATATTGCGTCATCCGTGATTGCATCAAATTTTTATCGCGCCCAGATACTATTGTCTAGACTGTCGATTAGTTGTCCTACAGCCATTGTCTGCGATAGACGTTAAACCAAGGAAACGTATGAAAATTGTAACACTGCACGAACACAATGGTAAGATTTAGCAGGGAGCAAAATATATCATTGTTCTCTCTCCGAGTTAGATGTACTATCCATTTTAGTTGTTGCTACAGTTTGTAGTCTCTAATTATTGTGGTTTCTATTATCTGATACAGCCCTTTGTTTGTGATTGTGTAGTGCCAGTTGATGTTCGAGGAAGGATGATTTTCGCTGAGGCCTACACACTTCACTCACCCGTAGCCATTTTTAACCATCGATCTGAGAAAGCGGTTGTATACAACTGACAGTTTAGATATTCCTGAAGAGTTTGGTGCTATCCATGGCGTCTATATGAATGTCTTGATCTGAAAATGCTATTTAAGAACATGACACTCGTTTTTAGGTTAATGCTTTGGTTTTGGCTCTGTGCCAAGTTTATTGAACTGTAGAGTGTTATGCGTATGTGTATACGGTTCCTGGCTCGGTTCAATTCTGTCTTGATCAACTTGAGAACTTTTCAGCACCCTGTCAAATGCTCTATATTTTTAAAGAAATGTCTGTCATTTATGCCGCTTAATAATAACAATTCCAGTGATATACAGTTCTGTTCGATAAAAGTGACTCACCTGATTTTTTTACTTAAACATTTTTTCGCCTATTGTTTTTGGGGTCAAACTAATTTTTAATCTTACTAATATAAAGACCCCTTCCCGACCACCTAGTAAAAAAGTTTACCCTAAGGTATTCTATTGATAATTATAATTTTGGATATAAATGAGATTTAGGGAAAAATAATAGGTAATATAGTTCGAAATATTTAATAATCTATGGGTCCTCCTTTATTTTGAATAACCTTTTCCACCCTTTTTGGCAATGACTTGATCAGATTCTGGCAAATCTCATCTCCAAGCATTGAATTCCATTCGGATATGAAATTCACAATCAAATCCTCTTTGTTGCTCAACTGCTTTCTCGAGAGCCTGTACTTTATAATGCTCCATAAGTTTTCTATGAAGTTGAGGTCAGGAGATTGGGACGGCCATGTCATAACACTCACCTGCTTCTCATCAAAGTATTCCTTCATCAATTTTGATTTGTGACAGGGAGCATTATCCTGCATAAAAATGAGCTGGGTGGGGTCGATTTTCACCCTTTCAGCATAAAGGAGTAGACAAGACTCTAAAATTCTCTTGTACTGCTTGCTCCTGAGGGTCTTTTCAATAGGTTTTAAGAAACCAGTTCCATGAAAAGAAAAGCATCCCCAGAACATTATACTGAACGGATGCTTGACAGTACTTACTGCTAAATTCAAAGGGCTTTCAAAGCTTCTTCTTCGGATTTTAGATCGCTTATCGTTTGAATTTAGCTCAACTTTCGTTTTATCGGAGAAGAGAACATTTAGTAAAAAAAAATCAGGTGAGTCACTTTTATCGAACAGCACTGTAAGTTGATATTCATCTTCTTGGTAAAACGAAAAGCGTTTATTTAATTTTGACGAGAGTCCAATCTGAATTCCATTCACCGGCCATGTAATTTATAGAATCTAGACAAAAAGAAAACTTACCTAAATAACTTGCCAAATGCAGTTACGTACGCATCATTGAATCTACGTTTTTGTCGCTTTTCGTAAAAACGTATAATTCATGAATTTTTATACTGCATTTTCCGTGTGTGTTATTTTTTTATTTTCTTTGCATATGGCTTCCATTGTGAGATTATTTAATGCTGGGACAGAACAAGTTGATAAGTGACTGAAATGATCGATGATAAAAATACGCCACGACTTACGGTTGTCAAAGTCGATCTAAAAATGATTTCAAAAATTTCTCTTCGTTTAAACATGACGATTCTAGTCACAAAGCAAGACAAAGATTAAATGAGCCCCAATAATTTACAGACACAGCAAAAAAACGGGGAATATATGCACAGATATGATTGCTTATACGTGTTTACAAAATCTGTTTGCTGGAAAATTATGGACAATCTTTATTATCCTGTCTACGTTGAAGAAAATAATTACGACATTTGAAAGACAATTGCTTTGGTGTGTAGCGTTGTCATTTTCGACGGATGAGAATGCGTTAGGTAAGTAAGAATATCAATCAATCAATCTCTTCTTCATCTTCTTCTTCTTCTTCTTCTTCTTCTTCTGATAGATAGATAGATAGATAGATAGATAGATAGATAGATAGATAGATAGATAGATAGATAGATAGATATGGACAGAACTAGATAGATAGATAGATAGATAGATAGATAGATAGATAGATAGATAGATAGATAGATAGATATGGACAGAACTAGATAGATAGATAGATAGATAGATAGATAGATATGGACAGAACTAGATAGATAGATAGATAGATAGATAGATAGATAGATAGATATCACATTCCTACTTATATATTTATTTACATCTTGACATTCATATTAAAACTTTCAGGATGAATATAATTTTGAAATATCGAACATGCAGACAAAGCTTTTTGCCATGTATTTTCATGAGGTAGGCGATTAAGCCTCTCCAAAGATTCCTGGGAGTTGTGAGATCAATCTCTGGGGTCTGGTATTGCTGAAAGGTGACACGATTTGACTCAATGGAAAAAAAAGGGACAAACGACACAAAGTCGAATAAGGTGAGTCTTAACTGATTTAAAATATCCAACGCATCGAATGAAAAAAATTTACTTAAAAATTTGAACAAATAGCTCGGTTTAAAATTCAGAGAACTTATTCAAGTATTGGAAACCAGAGAGTAGAGTTCCAATTCAAGTCGGGTTCGTTATATTCTTTGGAATGGTATGAATTCACTTTTATTATCTCAAAAATGTTTATTATAATCTAAAAATGTTTTCTGGCTTTAAATTAACCTGCAAAAGGTTGATAACCCGTAACAAATAAATCAATTCAGTTGTCTCTTTCTAATTCTGAGTATAATTTTGTTTTGTTTTATCATTGTTTTTTAAGGGTGGGTACCATTTATCAGGGGTGGGTACCATTCTTTAGAGGTGGGTACCGTTTTTTTAGGGATGGTTA
The DNA here is from genome assembly GCA_964036315.1 of Acanthosepion esculentum. Classification (NCBI taxonomy): domain Eukaryota; kingdom Metazoa; phylum Mollusca; class Cephalopoda; order Sepiida; family Sepiidae; genus Acanthosepion; species Acanthosepion esculentum. Next base: position 89,203,293 of record OZ038504.1, read on the forward strand.
ACATTTTTTAGGAGTGGGTACCATTTTTACGGGTGGGTAACATTTTTAGGGATGGGTAACATTTTTTAGGATTGGGTACCATTTTATAGGGGTGGGTACCATTTTTCAGGGGTGGGTTACATTTTTAAGGGATGGGTACCATTTTTTAGGAGTGGGCACCATTTTTTAGGGATGGGTACCATTTTTTTAGGGGTGGATACCATTTTCTTTAAGGCTTCCTCGTTTCTCCGTATGTGGAATTTTTCGTATCCTTCTTTAGATCCAGATTTATGTTGCCTCCAGTTTTTGTTTCATCTCTGGGTTGGTTCTCTGTGCCGCGCCAGAAGATTCTTCTGGCCTTAGTTTATCCTTCAAATCTACAAATCAACCATTCGTCCTTGCATTGAATACTGTTGCCATATATGGTCTGGTGTCCCCGCTGTTCATCTCAAGGTCCTACACAAAATCCAGAGACGGATATGAAGTGTGATAGGTCCTGATGTGGCATCTCGTCTACAGTCACTTTCTTACAGACGTGCTGTTGCTTCTCTCTGTCTTTTCTACAAATACTTTCATGGCAACTGCTCTGACGATCTACTTTCACTGGCACCCCAACTGCATGAATTTAAGCATGCTACTAGGTTGGCAACTCGGCCCCACCCTTTCACTGTCGAAACAGTTAAATATAACCGCTTCTTCTAATCCAACAGCTTATCTCGGACTTCCGTACTTCCCTTTCTCTTACTTACTTC
>OZ038504.1:89206523-89211523 GCA_964036315.1 Acanthosepion esculentum
GGCTTCAGTCACTTTCCCACCGCCGTAAGGTTGCCTCCCTGTGCCTTTTCTATAAATACTTTGACGGTAATTGTTCGAATGAGCTCTTCGTTATGGTATCTAGACTTTTTTAAAGTTAAGCGCAGTAATAGACTCTCGTCGAGATCTCATCAGTTTACAGTTGAGCTGGTTAGATGTAACCGTAAGTTGTATGCTAACAGTTTCTTTTCGCGCACTTCTCGTTGGGGAACTCCCTTCCGGATCCATGTTTTCCTGCTAACTTTAATCTGCGAAAATGTAAATGCAATGTCTATCGCTATCTACTGTCAACCTGATTACTCCTTTCCCTCCCCGCTCGTGATTAATGTTTCTGTTCTTAATTATTCCACATCCTGTAACCCATTTTGTGTTAGTAACTTTATCAATTGATATATATATATATATATATATATATATATATATATATATATATATATATATATATATATATATATGTATGAAGAAATATACTCTTGAGGTATGCTATATTTATGGGATAAAGTGCTCAATATCAGAGATAGAGCGTGTGTAAATATAAAAGTGAACATAGAAGTCAAGACTTAGGGGCGACAGTCTGTTTCATGCTAGATGCACTCGTCAGGCCACGAGTGTTCCTGACGATAGGAATAGCCTGTCGCCTCTGAGTGTTGACTTCAATGTTCACGCTCATATATATATATATATATGTGTGTTTGTGTGTGTGTGTGTATGTGTGTGTATGTGTGTGTGTGTGTGTATATATCAGATATATATATATATATATATATATATATATATATATATATATATATATATATATATATATATATATATGTTGCGTGTGAGAGAAAGAGAGAGTTGGAGGGAATGATAGAGACAGTAGGGTAGCGGTTTAAAGCTGAAGCTGTTAGTTTAGATTAATCATGTTTCAGTGTCTACATCTGGTTGATTTTATTTTCCCGCCTTTCGGTCTCCGGTTTTATCATTTTTTTTCTTCGCGCCAAAGATTTTGCCAGAACAAAACCAAGTAGTTGCCATTAACATCTGCCGTCTTATCAGACGGAATAAAGAAAAGGACGCAATTACACTTAATAAATAATAGCAACAGCATTCTTTCTTTATTTATTTGATTTTCTTTTTTTTTCTTTTTTTTCTTTCTTTCCTTGTTTCTTTTACTTACTTTCATTCTTTCTTTCTTTCTTTTTTCATTCTTTTTTCTTTCTTTCTTTTTTCATTCTTTTTTCTTTCTTTTTCTTACTTTCTTTTTTATTTCTTACATGCGTTCTTTCTTTCTTTTTCTTTTTTATTTCATTCTTTCTTTTTTCGCTTTTTCGTTCTTTCTTTCTTTCTTTCTTTCTTTCCTTCCTTATTTATTTAATTCTCTCGCTTTCATTATCGTAGGCCTTCATTTCTTATTCTGTCTTTTTTTTTTCTCTATTTCTTCTTTCCTCACAAGATTTCTTTCTCTCTCCTGTCTCTTCTTTCTATTTCCTTCTATATTTCTTTCTGTTTCTCTCATTTTTTGTCGCAATTATTTCAAAATTTCTTCAACATTTTTTCTTTTTCATTCTCTCTCTCTTAATCTATATACATATATACATATATATATATATTTATATATATATATATCTTGAGTATAAAACAAGAAAATATATATTAGATATATATATATATAAACACATATATATATATATATATCTTAAGTATGAATAAAGAAAAATATATATTAGATACACATATGTATATATAGATATATATCTTGAGTATGAATAAAGTAAAAATATATATCAGATATATATATATATATATATATATATATATATATATATATATATAGACATATTGAGTAGGAATAAAAAATATATATTAGATATATATTATATATATATATATCTTGAGTATGAATAAAGAAAATATATACATTAGATATATATATAAATATATCTTCAGTAAGAATAAAGAAGAAATATATTATATATATATATAACTTGAGTATGAATAAGAAAAAAAAATATATATATATATATATATCTTGAGTATGAATAAAGAAAAATATATATTAGATATACATAAATATATACCCTGACTGTGAATGAAGAATGTCATATATATATATATATATATATATATATATATATATATATATATACAATAAAGAAAAAATATTTATCAGATATGTATTGATATATATGTATATACATATATCTTGAGTATGAGTAAAGAAAAAATATATTTCAGATATATATTGATATATATATAAATATATATATATATATATATATATATACATATATATTTATATATATCTTGAGTATGAATAAAGAAAAATATATATCATATATATATATATATATATATATATATATATATATCTTGAGTATGAATAATGAAAAAATATATCATATATATATATATATATATGGATATATCTTGAGTATGAATAAAGAAAAATATAGATATATATATATCATTATTTTTTCTTTTGTTTAACACATTCCTTATTTTTCTTTCTTTCTATTCCATATTTTTACACTTTCTTTCTCTCTTTATCTGTTTCTCTATTTATTTCTATTTGTCACTCATATTTATCCCTCTCCTTTTTGGCGCTATCATTCTTTCTACTTATCTCTTTCTTTTCACTTCTCTCTTTCTTTTCACTTCTCTCTTTCTTTCTCTCTCTTTCTGTTTCCCTTTTTCTTTCTATTTGTCACTCATATTTATCCCTCTCCTTTTTGGCGCTATCATTCTTCCTACTTAACTCTTTCTTTCCACTTCTCTCTTACTTTGTCCCCAGATCTATTTTTTTCCTCGTTTACTTCTTATTTCTTTCTAAATTTTTTCTCTTCTTTTCTAATTTCTCTTTTTTTGTATCGCTTTCTTTTATCTTTTTCTCTCACTTTCTTTCTATTTTTTCTTTCTCCTTCTTTCTTACTCTCTCTTCCTTTTTCTTGATTTCTTTCTACTTCTGTCTTTCGATCTCTTTCTCTCTTTCTGCCGATATTCCTCATTCTCTCTTTCGTTTATTTCTGTTTTTTCTACACTCTCTATCATCTCGAATGCATTGATCTCTCGATACCTTTTTCTTTTCGCTTTTGTCATTCTCGTTCTTTCTCTATCTATCTATCTATCTATCTACATCATTCACTTTATATTATCCATCTATCAGTATCTCCATATTCTATCTATATATCTATCAATATCTTCATATTATCTATCTCTCTACCTACATCAGTCCTTTTATATTATCTATTAGTCTCTTCATATTATCTATCTATCTATCTATCTACATCAGTCACTTTATATTATCCATCTATCAGTATCTCCATATTCTATCTATATATCTATCAATATCTTCATATTATCTATCTCTCTACCTACATCAGTCCTTTTATATTATCTATTAGTCTCTTCATATTATCTATCTATCTATCTATCTATCTATCTATCTATCTATCTATCTATCTACATCAGTCACTTTATAATATCTATCTATTTGTATCTTCATATTATCTATCTATCTATCTATCTATCTTTCTGTCTGTTATGGGAACGTACCTATAATAATAATGGACTCTTCCGGACATCATAAATACTGCGCCTCAAAGGAGCAGCGTTCAGCGTCAGTCATAATCAGAGTCAGACGATTACTGTAATACATTGGAATTGTGATACTTGTCGAGACAACATAGTTCATTCTGACCACATCTGATAGTCATTACTAATACTTCTACTTCTTTGTATATATTTCTGTTTGTAATATATCTGTGTTATTCCATACCTGTGTTCGAGTTATTCTTCATTGGTTCTACCTTGAACCACCACCGTGGTACAAGGAACTTGGACCATAACAAGTGGCGACGAGGTAACCCAAAGGAAATACGAACTCTTTACACGGAGGACATACTTTTTTGCTATCCGTCGCGCATAACAAGTGGCGACGAGGTAACCCAAAGGAAAAACAAACTCTCTACGCGGAGGACATACTTTTTTGCTATCCGTCGCACATAACAAGTGATCACCTGGAAAACCCCAAAAGAAAAAACGAACTCTCTACGCGGATGACATACCTTTTTTGCTATCCGTCGCACATAACAGTGGTCGACGAGTAAACTCTAAAAGAAATTAAAAAAAAAAAATAAGTTCTACGTGGAGATTTCTAAAAAAAGACAAGTTCTACGCGAACATACAAAAAAAAAATTTCTTTTTCGATATCAATTTTATTCGCAACAAAGGAATTTTTATTTTTTTTGCGTACACAGGTTTCAGAATATCAGGTTACACTAAAGTAAAATACTTACACAAAATTACGTCAACATGGAAGATCTTAAGTCAACCATTGTGGAACTTATCAAAATCCAATTGGAACAGCAAGAAAAGTACGAACAGAAACATCTTGAATTTCAAGAATTATTGTTACGTGTAATGTCAAATAAAGAGCAAAAATCCGAAAACAAAACAGTTCTCTCACAAGACGCTATTTGAAGAACTATCGAAGATTTCACGTACGCACGCGACAAAGATAATTTTTTTGCAAATTACTTCCGAATCTTCTGAAGATCTATATGAATTTGACTGCAAAGATTGGTCAGACGCACGAAAAGTACGTCTATTACTAAGAAAATTAGGCACATGGGAATATACCAAATTCGTAGATTGTATCCTTCCCAGAAAAACAAATGAGTTAACTTTCAAACAAGCCATAGAACTGCTAACAGAACGTTTCAGCCATAATAACTCACTATTCCACAAGAGATGGAAATGTCTGAACCTAACAAAAAAGGACAGCGAAGATTACATGACTTTCGCGTCCATTGTCAACAAATATTGTGATGACTTCAAATTATCGGAACTCAGCGCGGACAATTTCAAATGCTTAATATACGTCCAAGGCCTGGTTTCAAACAAAGACGCGGGAATGAGACGCAGAATCCTTACTAAATTGGGGAGTGAATTGGAGATGCATCAGTGTGAAGAAAGACTCAAAAGACATAGAAGAAGCTGGC
>OZ038504.1:89216523-89234023 GCA_964036315.1 Acanthosepion esculentum
TCTGTGAACTTACTTTTTCTGAACGATTTTCTTGGTTCTGGCTTTGTTTGCGGTCTTTTTATATCAAATGTATCGAAAATCGTATCCATCACCTCTTCTTGAGGTGGACCGTTAGCATCCTGTAACAGTCTCTTGCTTATTTGGTTTACGTGTCTTCTATGTGAGAATTTTTGTCCCTGTACTATGTAAACCATATTGCCGATTCTTTTCTCAATTGTCCCTTGCTCCCAGTAAGATGTATTATTTTTATATGCTTAAAAATAAATTTTTCCCCTGGGAGGAATTTTCTTTTTGGTGCGTAGGGCTGTATTACTTGTTTCGTTTTACTTGGTAGAATTTATCAAATGCAGATCTGATTTTTCTAGCAAACATCACTTCTGCGGGTGATAATGTCGACGGTGTAGCATTATTTGGCGTTATTCGATATACCTGAAGAAATTGCTGTAATGCTTTTTCCGTAGGCACATCGTATGCTTTTCGTAGCGCTCTTTTGAGTGTATCAACTAATCTGTCCGCTTGCCCATTTGATCTTGGGTGATAAGGCGGGGATTTTATATGTTTGACTTGATAAATTTCGCAAAATTCTTGGAAGTCTACTGATATTAATTGCGTTCCATTATCTGTAACTAGGCAATTCACTACTCCAAACCGAGCGAATAGCTCGTGGAGGCACTTTATGGTCGTTTCTGCAGTAGAATTTTTGCAACGAAACACCTCCGGACATTTACTATAACTATCTACTATGATGAAAAAGTAAAAACTGTCAACTGGTCCTGCATAACCTGCGTGTATTCTTGACCACGGACGATCAGTCTCTGGCCATGGCTTATGGATGATTGGCAGTACTTTGGCTGCTAAGTTACAACCCTTGCACATTTCCACCATCTGAGTAATATCCTGGTCCATATTTTTCCAATATACATAGCTTTGCATTAGCGACTTCATTCTATTGTTTCCAGGATGTCCCCTGTGGAAATCCTTTAGGATTCGCTTTTGTAGTGTTTTGGGAATTAAAACCTTTTCGTTGTAAAGTAGCACATTATCGCATATAGAAAAGCTGTCCGAAATTTGCTCATTTTTTCTGCTATTTTTGCTTTTATTTCATTTATAATTCGTCATTTTTGGCTTCAGTTTTTATGTCTTGCAATGTGACTGGGAGGTTTCTAACTGTACAACATAGTACTGTCCTGATGTCTTCTTCGTTTCTTAAGGCTGCGATTACCGTATCTTCCAATGGCTCTGCCTTTGTTGGTATAAGTCTCGACAGACCATCCGCATGCCCGATCTTTTTCGTTGGTAAATATTCCAATCTGAAATTGTAGTTCAGAAGAATCGTTCCCCATCTAAGTAATCTATTTGCAGTGTAAACCGATAGACCTTTTTTAGAACCAAAAATTGTTAGTAACGGTTTGTGATCCGTCTGTCGAGTAAAAAATTTACCATAGATATACCTATGAAACCTTGTGACTGCGAAAATTATCGCAGAGCTTCTTCCTCTATTTGTGAGTAATTTTTCTCCGCTGGTATGAAGGTTCGAGAAGCATGTGCGATGGGTTTTATTGTCCCAACCGGCATTTTATGCAATATACACGCGCCGACTCCGTAGGCGTCGCGTCACTTGCTACAATTATTTCTAGTTTAGGATCGTAGTGTGCCAAAAATAAATCTGAAGTTAACGTCTTAATTATTTTTCAAATGTTTCCTGGCATTGATCTGTCTACTGTCAAACTTTTTATTTCTTTAGCAGCTCGTTCAGTGGTGCGCGTAGTTTATTCATTTGACGAAGGAATTTCTGGTAGTAACTCACTAATCCTAGAAAACTTTGTAGTTCTGTTATGTTCTTAGGAACAGGATTTTTTTTTTTTTGCTGTTGACCTTTCAGGGTCTGGTCGTCTTACTTCTTGATCTATGATATGGCCAAAGTATTTAATTTCCTTCATGAAAAAGTCGCACTTGTTTTCTTTTACTTTGAATCCATAGCTTTGTATTCTTTTAAACATCTCTTGTACATGTTCCCAATGTTGTTCAACACTTTTGCTATTAATCAATACGTCATCCAGGTATGCAATCGTGTACTCTAGTCCGGCAAGCATCGTATCCATTGTCTGTTGGAATATAGCCGGCGCGACCTTAATCCCAAGTGGTAGTCTTTGATATTTGTACAATATTTTGTGTGTGTTTATGCATAGTAGTTTTGAATTTTCCTCATCGACTAGAATTGGCAGGTACGCTTCACTTAAATCAATTTTTGAAAAAAATTTTCCGCCATTTAATTTAGTGAATACTTCTTCTGGACTGGGTAGAGGATAGTATTAGTTCTTTATGGCTGCGTTCAAACCTGTAGAAAAATCAGCGCAAACTCGAATTTCTCCCGATTTTTTTTTGACGTAGACCGTCGGTGCGGTCCATTTACTGTATTCTACTTTTGTCAATATGCCAATGTTTTCGAGTCTAGCTAATTCTTGATCAATTTTTTGTATTAACGCAAACGGTACGCTCCTTTTTTTCCTGAAGATAGGCTGAACGTTTTCTTTTATTTCGATATTTGCTGCCATTTTCTTACATCTTCCTAGACCTGCTGAAAATACTTCGGGGAAACTCGTTTTTAGTTTCTCTTTTAATTTGTCTGCCTCGGTTGATAAGCTTTATACATTTTGGCAGTACGTACTTATAGGTAAATCCCACAGTTCGAAATTTTTGCATCCAGTCCGTTCCGAAAAGGTTTTCTGTATTTCTTAAGACGTACATTTTTAGATTTTTCGTCATTCCATTAAATGTTACATTTGTAATTACTTCACCCTCAAATTTTATCTTTCTCCCCGTAACTGATCTAGCAATTTTATCCGTTTTTAACATGGCAGGTTTGTTCAGTTTTCTCCATTTTTGTACGTTTATAATAGATAAAAGGGGTCAAAACACTATGAAAGTATAAAAATATGTTTCAATACCAACAATACATTTTTGGAAAAAATATTACCAGCAGTAACTTTTTGAAAAAGAAAATTTTTACCAGCAATACATTTTTGAGAAAAATATTACCAGCAATACATTTTTGAAAAATACCAGCAATACATTTTTGAAAAAAAAATATTACCAGCAATACATTTAAAAAAAAAAAATAATTACCAGCAATACATTTTTTAAACAAAAAAATATTACCACTAATACATTTAAAAAAAAAAATATTACCAGCAATACATTTTTGAGAAAACAAATATTACCATTTTAGATTTTTGAAAAATAAATATTCCCAGCAATACGTTTTTGAAATAAAATATTACCAGCAATACATTTTTTGAAAAAAAATATTACCAGCAATACATTTTTGAAATATAAATATTACCAGCAATACATTTTTGAAAAAAAATATTACCAGCAATACATTTTTGAAAAGAAAATATTACCAGCAATACATTTTTGAAAAATAATATTACCAGCAATACATTTTTTAGAAAATAATATTACCAGCAATACATTTTGGAAAAATATATTGCCAGCAAAACATTTTGGAAAAAAATATTACCAGTAATATATATTAGAAAAAAAATATTACCAGCAATAAATTTTTGATAAAAATATTGCCAGCAATACATATTTTAGAAATTAATATTACCGGCAATTCATTTTTGAAAAATAAATATTATTACCAACAATACATTTTTGTGGAAAAAAATACAGCAATATGGATTCTTTTCGGCATTAAATAATCCATTGAGGTTGATAAACAAAACAGACGAAACTATATAAAGGTTTTCATTGATCACCAAAATGAAATAGCAACCCTACGATTTTGAACTTAAACTTAATTTTTAAACTCGTTTTCTCAAAAAACGGTAACGACTTGGAAGAAATCTCTCGAACCCCAATTTTGAAATTGAACGCAATACCACGCTCCTCAAACTGACTTGCCCTAATGGTACATCGAATGACAGTGTCACATATCCCATCCTCTGTTCAAATTACTTGCCAGCTATTTAAACTTCTCTGATTGTATGGCTTTGATGACTATAATGTGTACTTCGCATCTTAAACCATTTCTTGCTGACAACCAAACATTCTTCTTACAATTGGCGGTTATTTCTTCTCCCCTTCCAATGGTAACTTCACTAGCAGTTCCGGCAGTTTCCATTCTATGTCTGCTATCATTACTGTGCCATCGGCATATCTAATGCTGAAAAGGTTTACGGCCGCATCACGTTGAAAAGGGTTAGGGTTACGGCCGCATCACGTTGAAAAGGTTTACGGTCGCATCACGTTGAAAAGGTTTACGGCCACATCACGCTGAAAAGGTTTACGGCCACATCACGTTGAAAAGGTTTACGGCCACATCACGTTGACAAGATTTACGGTCGCATCACGTTGAAAAGGTTTACGGCCACATCACGCTGAAAAGGTTTACGGCCACATCACGCTGAAAAGGTTTACGGCCACATCACGTTGAAAAGGTTTACGGTCGCATCACGTTGAAAAGATTTACGGTCGCATCACGTTGAAAAGGTTTCGGCCACATCACGTTGAAAAGGTTTACGGCCACATCACGTTGAAAAGATTTACGGCCACATCACGTTGAAAAGGTTTACGGCCACATCACGTTGAAAGGTTTACGGCCGTATCACGTTAAAAAGGTTTACGGCCACATCACGTTGAAAAGGTTTACGGCCGCATCACATTAAAAAGGTTTATGGCCACATCTGTAACCCCATGCCTGCTAGAGGCACTCCCTCTATGAATCATAGATATTTGTTTTTCTACATTTGTATTGCTGTTTCTGATATCATTTTGTTTATAAACGTTTCATTCCATGTTATCGTTCGTCCTAGGTAAGACGATAAACTACGTCCAGCAGCAAGCCTCTGATCAAGAGATTTTTAGGAGCGTGGAACCACGTCTTAATTGCTGGTCACGACTGATTATCAAAGCAATTGTTGGCAATAAATTTAAGTGTAGCTATTGTAAAATAAAATGTTATTGAAAATTTATCATTTTATAAATTTGATAACGGACTAATTTCACCAATAATATATATCAGGTCATCCGATAAGTTCTGTCCGAATTTTGAATTTTGAAACAAGTGACCAAATGTTACATTTAATTACATATTCAATCAACAATGTATTTTCCCTGATTATCTATGACTTCCTTCCATCTATTAACAAGCTTACTAATTCCATTACTGTAAAATTATTTTGGCTTTGATTCGAAGAACTCACAAATGTCAGTTTTAACCTCTTCCTGTGTTACAAAAGCTGTTTCTTCCAAATGATTCTGTAAGCTACGAAACAAATGGTAGTCTGAAGGAGCAAGGTCGGGAGAATAAGGTGGATGAGGAATTTTCTCCCAACCAAGTTCTTCGATCTTTTGTGACGTGATTCTTGCTGTGTGTGGTCGCGCATTGTCCTGATGAAACATCACCCGTTTTCAATTCACTAGAGCAGGTCTTTTTTTCCTCGAAGCTTGGTTTAAACGCTCTAATTGCTGACAGTATATTTGAGCATTAATTTTTGCATTAGGTGGTAAGAATTCAAAGTGGATTATTCCTTGGCAATCCCATCAGATTGAAAGAAGAACCTTTTTCCCATGAAGTTCCCTTCTCGGCTGTGGCTAGGGTTCTTCCCCTTTACCAAGCCACTGTCTACGACGGTTAACATTTCGATAAAAGATCCATGTTTCGTCGCCAGTCACAAGTCTATCCAAAAAAGGTGAAACAAGTTGGCGAGAATGGAGAGAAGAGCAGATGTCAACTCGGGATTTGAGATTGTTTTCAGACAATTCACGAGGCACCCATTTTCCAAGTTTAGGAACTTTTCCAAGTTGTTGAAGATGACGAATGAACAGTTGTATGGTTTGAACTGAGAACCACTGCCAATTCCTCAACTGATAAAGTAGGATTTTCTTCAAGGGCTGCTTCAAGAAGCTTTTCATCAAACTCAACCTCTGAATTTTGCAAGCCATCTTCTGCAAGTTCTTTCATTCACACATTCCTCTCCATAAACTGAATGAATGTTTCTAGCCGCTTCGGCTGCTGAGTTTCCTTTCTTGAACTCATAAAGCATTATGTGCCTCAAATGATTCTTGGGTACTTCCATGTTAGCAGGCTTTTAATCAAACAAAATTTAATTTTATTTTTCTCTGAAATAAAATTTGATCAGTCTAAATGCATCTAAACATAAAAATAATGTTCAGTTCCCTTAGACATTATAAAATACTCTTTGAATTTCGTTCATTTTAACAAAAAGTTAAAATTCGGACAGAACTTATGGGATGACCTAATATATTTTTTAAATTTTTATTACCGTTAGTCTTTGGTGTAATAATACAGGTCAACACAATTTTTGGTGACAAGAAACAAAATACGTTTTTTAGCTAGTTTGATTGTGCCGATTCCGAAAGTGACCTTAGTTTTTCATGGTTAGCTACCATTTTTGCTGGACTAAAATTACTCATTTTTGGAAAAAAGATCAATCTTGGCTGATCACAATATTTAGTTTATAAAGGTCGTAGAAACCCATCAATTATCAGGTTGGCCGAGCAATTTATGTCAGCCACATGGAATAAACTATTTTTATAAGAAAAAATTGTTTCTGTGTAGCGAATTTTGTTTCAATTTATCGCCAAAATTTAAATAAACTGATACATTTTATCAATAATACACTTAAGTAAACCTGATAATTAAGGTGACATCAAAAAAATGAAACCCTAAAATATTCTGTTTGATATTCATAAATTTATCCCATCACTTTTTTCCTTTCACTGCAGAAGGGCACTGAGAGCATTTTGTTTTCACAGTTGGAAAGAAACTCCAACTAAAGACATCCCAATTGAATGCACCTATTCCATTGTACACGATACTGCTGGAGTATCAAAAGGGACTTTAATAACATTGAACATGACAGACAATCAAGAAAGAGAAAATGTTTACCATAGTTCTAAATGTTCACGAAGGTTTTATTTCTCTTGTTTATTAAATGATTTGATGAAAATATTTGTGGCCTTGGTGTATTCTATCGTGTTATTTTTAAAGACTTAGGGTCTGATTGTTATTGCAAAAATAGTCTTTCTCGATAAGCAGACCAATATTTGTTGGTTTAAATACGAATTGAGAGATTTCTACGATTTTATTTTGAGAAATATTGCCATCGGTCAATATCATATGTACAGAAAACAAATTTTTAAAAAATGTTATTTTTTTTCCAAAAATGAGGCATTTTTGTACAGCAAAAACGGTAGCTAATCAAAAAAGTAAGGTCATTTTCAGATTCAGCGCCCTTAACTTAGCTAAAAAAAAAAAGATGTTTGGTGTCTCGACACCATTTCATTTTTTTTGTTGTTGTTGACCAGTGTAATAAATGTTTAGTTGTCGAAGTTTTTATTTTGTTTTTTTTGTTTGCTTTTTGTACACGTTCTTTTGAGAGAAGAGTATATTTAAGAAGGCCAGATGGTTCGTCAAAAAAAAAAAAGTTACACGTCTAAATCTTTTTAGGCCCAACGGTTAAAAACCGCCAAAATATTTAAAGTTAATGTGGTATTTACGGAATATATTTTTTCGTTTTTACTGACGAATGAAAGACGTGGTCTCACTCCCTGGTAAGAAGCCGAAAGGAAACCTTGTAGAATCCACTTTTTCCTAATAAACGGTCTCAAGACAGTAGATAAAAGCTAGAAGGCATTTATTGACACCAAGAACTAGACGGCAATTAACATCAAGAAGAACGCATCTAGTCATTCAGGTGAGAAGGCATAGAGTTATAAGTCAGCTGAAGAGAGCTTAAAGAATTTTGAAGTGAAAATTCTCCCGCGGTTGGATAACAAAGAAAGAAAAAAAGTCAAAGAAATTTTCCCAAAAGCCTCAGTGAAATAAGAACAGTGTGAATATAAAAAGACATTTCGAAAATTGCTATATGTTCCAGAGACGCTCGTGGGACAAGTAAAAGTACATCCTGGGTAAGACGATAAACTACATCCAACAGCAAGGCCTCTGGAAGCACCTCTTAATTGCTGGTGATCTCATGTCTACCATGTCATGAAGTGTTAGCACTGTTAGTGTCCCAAATATGATCAAATAGTTAACCTCGAAATGGGTCAATACACTATGAAAGTGTAAAAATAGGTTTTAATATCAGCAATAAATATTTTGAAGGAAAGCTTATTACCAGCAGTACGTTTTTACCAGCAGTACGTTTTTGAAGAAAAAATATTACCAGCAATACATTTTTGAGAAAATAAATATTCAGCAATGTATTTTTGAAAGAAAATCTTACCTGCAATAAATTTTTGAAAAAATTTTTTCTAGTAATACACTTTTGAAAAGAAATATTACCAACAATATATTTTTGAAGAAAAAGAAAATATTACCAGCAATAAAAATCTTGTCGGCATTAAATTATTTTAATGATATGCCGTAAAACAAACGAAACCAAAAAAGTTAAAGTAAGTTTTTTTTTCCGTTTTTTTCTAAAAGATGATTGCACCTTCCAGAATGCGCTTTTCTCGTTTTGTCTTTTTCAAAATTGAATCCTTGTTTGTTTTCTGAATTGTAATCCGTTTTTTCAAAATGTTTCTGTACATGTTATACTGCCTTAGTTATTTATAAGGCGCGCAAAGGCAAATTTTTGTTCAATAGTCTTAAGTAAATTTTTGAAATTGAATTTTTCCCGTTTTTCTCTATACTGTAATAAATGTTTGTCCTTTCGCATTTTGCGCAGTGGTTTGAGTCTTGATCGCGATTTATACAACTTTCTACTGCTACTAACCAGCCGTCCTGGGTCTGACGATAAACTACATCCGCGTCCTGGGTCTGACGATAAACTACATCCGCGTCCTAAGTAAGACAATAAACTACATTCGCGTCCCGGGTAAGACGATAATCTACATCCGCGTCCTAAGTAAGACAATAAACTACATCCGCGTCCCGGGTGAGACGATAATCTACATCCGCGTCCTAAGTAAGACAATAAACTACATCCGCGTACCGGGTAAGACGATAATCTACATCCGCGTCCTAAGTAAGACAATAAACTACATCCGCGTCCCGGGTGAGACGATAATCTACATCCGCGTCCTAAGTAAGACAATAAACTACATCCGCGTCCCGGGTGAGACGATAATCTACATCCGCGTCCTAAGTAAGTGTTGAGTCTTGACTCATTGTTGAATCTCGCCTATTGCATGGAATAATAATGCAACACAAAATGTACTTAGAACAAGAATGTATTATAACAAGAAAGTGTACACAATAAGTACATATAGTATTTCTTTATATTTCTGGGAAGACGTTCCTGGAGAATGTGTTGACTATTCGCAGTCGATCAGAGTCTCTAGTTGGATCTCGTGATTCCTCCTCCCGTCCTCCGGTACCAACCACTATTTATATAGTTGGTAGTCACCTATGCAGATTAGGTGGATCCTACCACAACACCCCCCCCCCAAGCCTTGGAATCCTTTTGGATTTCAAACTGGCTTCTATATGGGATGATGATTATGGTTATTTCTTTGTAGATCCCCTTTGCATAGTTCATATGTATATCTGTTTTTTTTTTCAATATCTTTTTCGTTTTGGATTCACGTCCAATGGGTCCGTGAACTTTCGTTTCCTACCGGATCTTCTCGGTTCATGAGCACTCTGCGGAGGTTCTACTTGAAAAGTATCATACATTACATCAATGGGATCTTCCTCCTCATCCGGTATACTCTCTTCATGCTCTAGCACGTAGCATTTTTTGAGTTGGTTCTGGTGCCTTTTATGAGTATTCTTCGGCCCTTTAATTATATAAATCAGGTCACCGATTCTCTTATCCACTATACCTCGCTCTCAGAACTCAATGTTGTTCCTATAGCACTTGAAAAAGACCTTCTCTCCGGGGGTGTATCTTTTTCTAGCTGTATACATAGTGTTCTTTATTCTATTTCTTCCTGGCAAAAGCTTGTCAAACACTGACTTAACTTTCCTAGCGAACATTAGTTCAGCTGGTGCCATGTTTGATGGTGTTCTCTGGTTAGGCGTGATTCTGTATACTTGTAGGAATTGCTGAAGTGCCTTTTCCGTTGGAACTCCTGAGGCTTTCTTCAGAGCGCGCTTTAACGTATCTACAAATCTTTCTGCGAGTCCATTGGATCTCGGATGATACGGCGGCGTCGTTATGTGGTTAATTTGATATAACTCACAAAATTCCTTAAAATCGTCAGAAGTGAATTGTGTACCATTGTCACTCACAATACACTCTGGCACACCGAACCGTGCAAATAGTTCATGCAAAAAAGTTGTTGTGGTATTGGACGTAGGTTTTTTGCAGCGTAGTACTTCCGGCCATTTTGTAAAGCTATCTACCACTATTAAGTAGTAATAATCTTCTACTGGACCAGCGAAATCAATGTGTAATCTTTCCCACGGATGATCCGTCTTTGGCCATGGTTTGTGTACTATAGGTGGTGCCTTAGCTGCTAACGCACACCCTTTACATCGATGAACCATGTTTTCGATATCCACATCCATTCCTTTCCAATATACAAAGCTTCGCATTAAGCTTTTTGTTCTATTAATCGCCGGGTGACCCATATGAAAGTCCCGTAGGATTCTTTTCTGCAACTTTTTTGGTACTACTACTCTCTCACCATATAATAAAATTCCGTCACAAATTGAATAGATCTCCTGAACCTTTTGGTCATTTGCTACCATTTTACTTTTTATTCCTAAAATGAAATCATCGCTTTCAGATTCTTTTTTGATTTCCTTTGATGGAACCGGTAGCTCTCTTACAATGTTGTTTACCATGCTTTTCACCTCATAATCTGCTCTGATATTTGCAATAATTGTTTCTTCGAATCCTTCATCTTTATTCGGTACGAGTCTTGATAAGGTATCCGCATGAATTATATTTTTGGATGATAGGTGCTTTATGTGGAAATCATAATTGAGAAGAATGGTTCCCCATCTTAACAGTCGATTTGCCGTGTAAACGGGTAACCCTTTCTTTGACCCAAAAATAGTGATCAGAGGTTTATGGTCCGTTTCTAACCTGAAATGTCTGCCGTAGATGTATCTATGAAATTTTGTTATGGCAAAAATGATACTCAGCGCCTCCTTTTCTATCTGTGAATAACTTCGCTCTCCTGGGAGTAATGCCCTCGAAGCATGCGCAATCGGTTTTCTAGAACCATCTGGCATTATGTGTTGAATACATGCTCCTACCCCGTATGAACTAGCATCACTTGCCACTACAATATCCAGTTTAGGATTGTAATGGGTTAAAAAGAGGTCGGACGTAAGCATTTTCTTAATTTCATCAAAGGCTTTTTGACATTCTACCGTCCATTCCCATGCCTTGTCTTTTTTCAGTAGTTCATTCAACGGAGCTCTTAGATTGTACATTCCTTTAATGAACGCTTGATAATAGTTCGCGAGCCCCAGAAAACTCTGTAGTGTCGCCACGTTAGTGGGCGTCGGCATGTTTCTAATCACAATGGACCTTTCCGGATCTGGAAATCTGCCATTTTTGTTGATTATGTGACCTAAATACTTAATTTCCTCCAAACCAAATTCGCACTTTGATTCTTTGATTTTAAATCCAAAATCCTGAATCTTTTTAAATACTTGATTGAGGTGCTCTCGATGTTCGTCGACGTTTGCACTACTTACTATAATATCATCTAAGTAGGCACACGCAAAGTCTAAGTCATTCAACATGACGTCCATGGCTTGTTGAAAAATGGCTGGTGCCACTTTAATACCAAAAGGAAGCCTGTTGTACTTGAATAAACCCCTATGCGTGTTTATCCCTAGTAACTTCGAACATTCTTCTTCGACGGGAATTTGGAGATAGGCATCTGATAAGTCGATTTTTGAAAAAATCACTCCGCCATTTAGCTTGTTAAAAATCTCCTCAGGACTCGGTAACGGGTAATGGTAGTCCTTAATTACAGAGTTCAACCCTGTCGAAAAATCAACGCAGACTCTGATTTGGTTTGATTTCTTTTTTATGCACACAATCGGCGCAGCCCATGAATTAGATTCTACTTTTGAAATAATTCCCATTTTTTCCAACCTATCAAGTTCTTCGTTAACTTTCTCTACACTTGCGAAAGGCACGTTACGTTTCTTTTTTATTATAGGCATAGTATTTTCTTTTAATTCAAATTTAGCTTCAAACTTGTTACATCTTCCAAGACCAGGTGTAAAGGTTTCAGGAAACTTTTTCTTTAATTCATCTTTAATGTCCTGTCTTGTTTGCGTATTACTTTCTACTTTTCTGCAGAATGAGTTTAACGGTTTATCCCACAATTCGAATGTTTCAATAAAATCTGTACCCAACAAGTTTTCTCCATTTCTCAGAATGAAAACTTTTATTTTTTTAACGATCCCATTCAATTTCATTGGAAGTACAACCTCGCCTTCGAAGTTAATTTGCTTTCCAGTTACCGTTCGAGCGAGTTTCGTTGACTTCATTATTGTAGGCCTTTTTAAAATTTTCCATGTTTTATCGTTCATTATTGTTAAATCTGACCCCGAATCGAGTTGAAATTTGATATTCTTTTTGAATATTTCAGTCGTCACATATTTCCTCAAATCTCTATCTGATTTGATATTCGAATTTGTTTGTCTAATTCGGCTCTTGAATTTTTTCGTTTTACAACACGATCCTTTGTGACCATTCTTTTGGCACACGAAACATTTCTTATTTCGATATGGGCAATTTATCTCCCAATGTCTTTCGTTACAACGTCTTCAATTATATGGTGGGACCTTTTTATTTTCGTTCTTTTTATTTTCTTGTCTATTCTTAAAGTACGCTGAATTTTTTCTCCAATTTTTCTCTAATGGGTACTTTGACTGCTTTTTTATTTTTTTAATATAAGCAATACCAGCTTCTTCGATTTTTTGCGACTCTTTCTTTAAACTTACGGCCCGTTGACACTCCTCTGCTAACTTTTGCAGGGTAAGGCCTTGTTCAGATTCGAGTTTAGACAAAACTCTACGTCTTATTTCGGCACTCTTACTGGATACCAGCCCTTGAGCAAAAATTAAGCACTTGAATTCTTCAACCGTAATCTCTGCCAATCTGAAATTGTCACAATGTCTATTCACTATAGATGCATATGTTAAGTAATCCTGATCGTCGGATTTAGAGACATTCATGCATAACCATCGCTTACGCCAAAGCGACATATTTGCTCCAAACAGCTCTTTTAGCAATTTCACTGTTTCCGAGAATTCCAATTCAGTTGTTTTTCTCGGTAGAATAAAATCTACAAATTTGCTATGTTCTGCTGTACCTAGCTTTCTTAGTAATAGACTGACTTTTCTTGAATTCGACCAGTTTTCACAGTCTGTGTAGAAAATATCTTCATATCGTTTAAAGTACGCTTCAAACGTTTTTTCTTCGTCTGGCACATAGTTGAAAGTTTCCAGCGAATTAAATATGGTGTTATTATAGTATGAAGAATTTCCCTCATTTGCCTGATAGTTGTTTAATTTCTCCAGTGTTAACTTTTGAATTTCCAAAAGTCTTTCCTCTTGACGTTCTTGATATTTTTGCATCGCTATCAGTTGTTCTTGCTGTGCTATCTGTTGTTCTTTCTGACGTTGTTGACTCAACTGCTGGGATTTTAATAATTCAGATATGACTTTGGATAGTTCATCCATCTTTAGCTGATAGTGTTCATGCAACAAGGAATATACTTTTAATTTGTGTATCCACGAATATCATATAAGCTGACCAAAAAATCGAAACAACGTACGACTTTTCTATTTTATGTCTTGCTTTTACATTCACGCCCGTGCTAATCAACTTTGGTATTTTTTTTTTCGTGAACAGAGAGCGTCGGACTTTTTTTTTTCCGTTTTCGACTTCTGTTCGCGTATTTCAATGACAACGTCTGATTTTCTTATCAGAGGTAATTCGTCACTATATTGTTGAACAAAATAAAAAAAACAAATTTTTTAAAGTTCGCTACCTTTCAAAGTCGACACGGTGTATTTGTGCTCCTTTTAATCCATGCATGTTTTTGTAGTCGGCCAATTTTTCTTTTTAGCGGGTGTCTCGTTGTAGATAATTTTTTAATTTAAAATTACCGTTATTCGTTTACGACACCTTTAAAATTTTTCTGAGCGAACGTTCCTTTATGCTTAGTCGTCTTTTAACGAGTTTTACATATCCAGAAGTTCAGAATCCTTCGTCGTTACGTTAACGTTGGACTTTGAATTAATAGTTTTTGTTTTTTAGCCTGGGTTCTTCAATGACTTGTCCCAATTGTTGAAAACTCTCACTATTAATTCTTTCTTCTTTCCGTATGGTTCGTTCTACTTCTTTGCCATTGTTGAAACTTGGCGTATGGTTCGTTCTACTTTGTGGCCATTGTTGAAACTTGGCGTATGGTTCGTTCTACTTCGTCGCCATTGTTGAGTCTTGACTCATTGTGGAATCTCGCCTATTGCATGGAATAATAATGCAACACAAAATGTACTTAGAACAAGAATGTATTATAACAAGAAAGTGTACACAATAAGTACATATAGTATTTCTGTATATTTCTGGGAAGACATTCCTGGAGAATGTGTTGACTAGTCGCAGTCGATCAGAGTCTCTAGTTGGATCTCGTGATTCCTCCTCCCGTCTCCCGGTACCAACCACTATTTATATAGTTGGTAGTCACCTATGCAGATTAGGTGGATCCTACCACAACAGTAAGACAATAAACTACATCCGCGTCCCGGGTAAGACGATAATCTACATCCGCGTCCTAAGTAAGACAATAAACTACATCCACGTCCCGGGTGAGACGATAATCTACATCTGCGTCCTAAGTAAGACAATAAACTACATCCGCGTCCCGGATAAGACGATAATCTACATCCGTGTCCTAAGTAAGACAATAAACTACGTCCGCGTCCCGGGTAAGACGATAATCTACATCCGCGTCCTAAGTAAGACAATAAACTACATCCGCGTCCCGAGTAAGACGATAATCTACATCCGCGTCCTAAGTAAGACAATAAACTACATCATGGTCCTGGGTAAGACGATAACCTACATCCGCGTCCTAAGTAAGACAATAAACTACATCCGCGTCCCGGGTAAGACGATAATCTACATCCGCGTCCTAAGTAAGACAATAAACTACATCCTGGTCCTGGGCAAGACGATAACCTACATCCGCGTCCTAAGTAAGACAATAAACTACATCCTGGTCCCAGGTAAGACGATAATCTACATCCGCGTCCTAAGTAAGACAATAAACTACGTCCAAAAGCAAGGCCTCTGATCAGAAGGTTTTGAGGAACGTGGAACCACCTCTTAGTTGCTGGTTTTCCCAGGTCCACCCTGACGCGGTGTGGTAGCACTTGATAGGGTCCTAGCTATGGGCAAATAGTTGACACCCAAACTTGTGTAAAAAAAATAGGTTTTAATACCAGAAATACTTTGTAATAAAAAAATATTACCAGCAATAATTTTTGAAGGAAAAATAAATTATCAGCAATACTTTTTAAAAAATACCAGCAATACAAACAGAAAAAATATGACCAGTTATAGATTTCTTCAAGGAAAAACATTCCCAGAAATAGATTTTTGAAGAAGAACATATTACCAGCAATAAAATTTTTGTCGGCATTAAATAACCCATTGATGTTTATATGCCATGAAGCAAAATAAACCAATCTAATTAAAGAATACATATTCTATTCAAACGAATCTATCCTAAAAATGTTGTCGGCATTAATTAACCCATTGAGGTTGATATGCCATAAAACAAAATAAACCAATCTAATTAAAGAATACATATTCTATTCAAACGAATCTATCCTAAAAATGTTGTCGGTATTAAATAACCCATTGAGGTTGATATGCCATAAAACAAAATAAACCAATCTAATTAAAGAATACATATTCTATTCAAACGAATCTATCCTAAAAATGTTGTCGGCATTAAATCACCCATTGAGGTTGATATGCCATAAAACAAAATAAACCAATCTAATTAAAAAATACATATTCTATTCAAACGAATCTATCCTAAAAATGTTGTCGGCATTAAATCACCCATTGAGGCTGATATGCCGTAAAACAAAATAAACCAAACCAATCTAAATTAAAGAATACATATTCTATTTAAACGAATCTATCCTAAAAATGTTGTCGGCATTAAATCACCCATTGAGGCTGATATGCCGTAAAACAAAATAAACCAAACCAATCTAAATTAAAGAATACATATTCTATTCAAACGAATCTATCCTAAAATTGCTGTCGGCATTAAATCACCCATTGAGGCTGATATGCCGTAAAACAAAATAAACCAAACCAATCTAAATTAAAGAATACATATTCTATTCAAACGAATCTATCCTAAAAATGTTGTCGGCATTAAATCAACCATTGAGGCTGATATGCCGTAAAACAAAATAAACCAAACCAATCTAAATTAAAGAATACATATTCTATTCAAACGAATCTATCCTAAAAATGTTGTCTGCATTAAATCACCCATTGAGGCTGATATGCCGTAAAACAAAATAAACCAAACCAATCTAAATTAAAGAATACATATTCTGTTCAAACGAATCTATCCTAAAAATGTTGTCGGCATTAAATCACCCATTGAGGCTGATATGCCGTAAAACAAAATAAACCAAACCAATCTAAATTAAAGAATACATATTCTATTCAAACGAATCTATCCTAAAAATGTTGTCGGCATTAAATCACCCATTGAGGCTGATATGCCGTAAAACAAAATAAACCAAACCAATCTAAATTAAAGAATACATATTCTATTCAAACGAATCTATCCTAAAAATGTTGCCGGCATTAAATCACCCATTGAGGCTGATATACCGTAAAACAAAATAAACCAAACCAATCTAAACCAAAGAATACATATTCTATTCAAACGAATCTATCCTAAAAATGTTGTCGGTATTAAATAACTCATTGAGGTTGATATGCCGTAAAACAAAAACCAAACCAAACCTACTAACCAGGGTTTTGTGTTTGCCACAAGAATTTAGTTTTGGTAGGGAGCTAAAATTCTTATGATAAACGAAATTGTCTCAGTGAATAGAGAACAAAAAAGAGGAGAAGAGAAAAAAAAGTGACTGAATCCGGACTGATGGATTTAAGCCAAGACAAGATTTTTTTTAGCGATGTAGAAGGAAATAATCCGACAATACAAAAAAGCAGTTGATAAACACGCCCACTTTAGCCACTGATATGGCAAATAGACCAAATTAACATGCAACGACCTAATCGACTGGGTTTTAACTGTTCACCTTCACCAGACACACCCGGAAATAGATGGTCTGGAATATAACGACGAAGGCCTCTGAAAAATGACATTTCACTGTTTCCACATAAAATGCCGTGATATCTCTGGGGTCCAACGGAGTTACAGATAATGCCACCGAACGCAGAACTCTTGAAAGAACACAACACATCGCTACGCACAATTCGATTCGAGCCTCTGGTGAAACCGCTACACGAAGAGATCACATTTCAGGAAGGGAATGTGT
>OZ038504.1:89241523-89244023 GCA_964036315.1 Acanthosepion esculentum
GATAGATAGATAGATAGATACGGCCTAGTATAATAAATAAATACAAAGTGACTGAAATAGATAGGTACATAGATACGGACTAGTATAATAAATAAATACAAAGAAACTAAAATTGATAGATAGATAGATACATACATAGATATATACGGCCTAGTATAATAAATAAATACAAAGAGACTAAAATAGATAGATACATAGATACGGACTAGTATAATAAATAAATACAAAGAGACTAAAATAGATAGATAGATAGATAGATAGATAGATAGATAGATAGATAGATAGATAGATACGGCCTAGTATCATAAATAAATACAAAGAGACTAAAATAGATAGATACATAGATTCGGCCTAGTATAATAAATACAAAATATGGTCTTCAGACATGTAGAGTGGCACCCTATGGAGAGTTACCTTTGCCTTTCTTGTGCCCATGTATTCAGTCTGAAGTCTGACTGTCGAAAAAGAATACAGCCTGTCAGCGATTTGGCTTTCTGTTCTGTCGGCAATAAGATGTCCTACATTGACTTACTACTTCTTGCTAGAATTTGGACTGCAATTTGAAGACTTTTCAGGGCCTCCTCCATCACTTCCCTAGTCACGACATTTAGCTTCCGGGTCTTGGCTCCGTTGTTACTAACGAGATGGTCCTTGTATTCACCGTGTCCAATACATACGGCTCCGGTAATAACTCATTTCCATTAACATATGGATCAAACTTCTCTTTTAAAATTTTGAAATATTCTGACCCATTATGTGGGGGGGGGGCTATCCCTTGCCCATGCCGAAGGAGTTACTTCTGTAGGGGAAGCAGGAAGAAATTCGGGCTCCGACATGATGGCGGCCTAACCTCGTCACCCCAACACAATTCGAAACAATACACACAATTCAGACGAATAAGACGACAAAGAAAGACAACAATGGATACGCAAGATGATGGTGGGGCGCAAAAGAAAATGACACTTACTGCGAAGGATGTCCAACGAAAATGTCTTGTACAGCTCGCGGTTAACTCGGTAAGACAAAAAGTCTCGACATAGATAGATAGATAGATAGATAGATAGATAGATAGATAGATAGATAGATAGATAGATAGATAGATTTTAACAGTTCATAATAGATAGATAGATAGATAGATAGATTTTGACAGTTCATAATAGATAGATAGATTTTAACAGTCCTTAATAGATAGATAGATAGATAGATAGATTTTAACAGTTCATAATAGATAGATAGATAGATAGATAGATTTTGACAGTTCATAATAGATAGATAGATTTTAACAGTCCTTAATAGATAGATAGATAGATAGATAGATTTTAACAGTTCATAATAGATAGATAGATAGATAGATAGATAGATTTTAACAGTTCTTAATAGATAGATAGATAGATAGATAGATAGATAGATAGATTTTAACAGTCCTTAATAGATAGATAGATATATAGATAGATAGATAGATACCTTCTTGATACCTTCATATCACATCGCGTGAGCGTTACCCGAGATAATCCCTGAAGATTCTACCTTCTGTTTCATGATAACAGTTGATATTAGCTGTAAGATTTCTCAGTCCTCAAATTTATTGGGTATATAGGAGGGTGAACTGAAAAGATCTCGATTCGACCTACTTCTGAAAGATCAAGTTTCTGAAATACCGCATACTTTATCTCCTCTTTTATATAATATATATATATGTGTGTGTGTGTGTGTGTGTGTGTGTGAACAATTTCAAATATAACTACAATATATCTGTAAAAGGAGAATAGGAATAAAGACAAAAGAGAAAATTAGCCAACGCGTTTCGTCCTCCGTCGGACTTTATCAAGACAAATGTAAGGATTTTATTTTGCAACCAGTATTTATAAAGAAAAGTGAAAATGTTAGTTTTTTTTTTAATTTGAATTCAAGAGACGCTCATAAATACTTATCAAGTTAACTGAGAAATTTCTGTAAATCAATGAAGATTCTAAGTGACATAATTAAATATTAATTCTGAAGCAGGTGTATATAAAATAAACGGTCACAACTGCTCTTCACAATATATTGGTGAAACTTACAGAAATCAAAGAACGTATCTATGAGCACAAAAGGGCCTTACACACAACTATTTATCAAATGCATTAGTTATTCATAGAAAGAAATCCAACAACGACAAGAATTGCGCACTTATTGAATTAGAAAGTAACTTACTTAGACGGAAATTTCTCGAAACTGCCGGTATCGAATCTTTTCGAAATATAAATCTGCGCCCCGGATTTTTCAAATATCTCCATCCCTGAAAGAATTATATTTTACCCAATCCAACATACATGGCGATAACAATGTTAAAAAATAAAAGAAGACAAAGAAATTAATATAATACACAACTTTTTCCCATACTAAAATAATTTAAATATTAATTACATAAACAAAATCAACAACATCATTCATACATTTGTTTATTAAAAGTTAAATTAGAGGGAAGAAGGGCAACATTAAAACCACTCGACCACGTGCA
>OZ038504.1:89246523-89256523 GCA_964036315.1 Acanthosepion esculentum
ATATATACTGGTCAATGGTGCATTATATGTAGCAAGTTCTATTGTCTGATCTTAACGGTTATTAGCTAAACGGTAACGGTTATATTTCAAAATGTTCGATAGGATATTGAATACAAAAAATCGTGGATCCGAATGCTGTTTTTTCTAACTATATTACAGTGTTGTCAACTTTTTATTCATTATTTGTTGTTGTTTATTATTATTATTACATTTACTTGGGTTTTTGTAGATAGCCGTAGTTTGTTGATTTGTTAATTTTTACTTAATTTTATTTATTTATTTAGATTTTTTGTTTATTTTGATTTTTTCTTCGGTGTTAGTTATCTTATTTAGTATTGGCTTTGTCGAAAGTATGTTATATTTGCGTTGTATATATTGCATATATATGTATTTTTCTTTATGGTAATTTACAAGGTGTTCGTTTTTTGTTTTCGAGTTTTACGATAGGTATTAAGAAATTTGTTTTGTGCCTGCATTTTAAGATAAGTTCCTATCGTTTATTTAATAATTTGTCTTGGTCTGCGAAGATGATAGTGGCTATTTTCTCCTCCAGGCAGAATTTATAGTTTTAGAATTTATTGCTTTAAGCTGAATCTGTTTTCATTATTTTCCATCATATTTTTTGTGCAATTTGGTTTTTTGTTTTTAATTTCCCATATATGTGCTGTTCGTGTATTTGGTATTTGTAAAAGATATTTTGTGTGCGTAGTTTCTCTGTTTCTAGGATCCTTTAATTACTCTTATGTATACTTTCTCTTCATTATCTGCTGGTTTTACAGTCGCTTGGTATACTATACTGTTTTGCAAGCAACTGCCATTTAAGAGACATTTGTTATTTGCTCTGCAGTTATAGGCAAGTTTATTTTGTCGGGTGGCTTGTTGGTTATTTTTCTGTTATGTTTTTTATTTGTGCTATGATCTCGGTGCAACTGTATCAGATGTTTACTGCTTCTCTTGAATATTTTGTGGAGAGTGCTTGAAGTGTTTGTGTATGTGTGTAATGAGTATTTTTCCTACGTTTGTTTTTACTTTTTTGGTTGTATGACGTTAAGCCATATTATTTTACTTTTTCTGTTGTTTTTTGTGATGTGTGGTGTTTATGTGAGTGTTTTCTAAAATCTTTTAATGCTGTTTCTTAATCCTGTTTGGCTTCGTTGGATATGGTTTCACTAGATAACATGCGGTTAATTAATTGTGGGATCTGCTTGATTATTGTTGGCGGGTGGTTGTAAGATGTGAGCACGTAAATCGGTTTGCCGTTGCTTTTTCTATATGTACCTATTCTTAGGTTGAGTTCGACCTGAATTATATCCTCTTGGGAATTTATATATATATATATATATATATATATATATATATATATATATATATATATGAAGAAATACAGTCTTAAAGTGTGCTATATTTATGTGATAAAGTGCTCAATATCAGAGATAGAGCGTGTGTAAATATAAAAGTGAACATAGCAGTCACCACTAATATTATCAATATATATATAATGCGTGTGTGTGGCTATGTGTGTGCGTGTGTGTGTAGAAAGATGATCTGATGCACACACACACACACATATATATATATATATATATATATATATATATTAGTGATATCAGTGATATCTCCTGACGAGTATACAACACGATTAAAAAATGGTTCGTCTACGAAACTCCAGAGGTGAGGTGTTGCATATGACATCAATCAAAATATATATATATATATATATTATGAAATGGACAAAGTCCGACAATTATTTTTTAAGACATTTTTTATGTTTCTACGTTCTTTTTATAGATACAAATATTTAAGTAAATGCTCTCTTTATAAGAAACAGTAAAATATGCGTCCTTCGACAGGATTCGAACCTGTATCCTATACGGAACCGTCATATAGATTGACGTACCTTTACCGATTGAGCGTTAGGTTAGCGAGGTCGATTTTACTGTATTTAAACACATTTCTCCATGATTTTCTCTCATACATTCATATCTGCTCGATGCGTATCCAAATGTAAACAAATGACGTCACCCATTATGAAATGGACAAAGTCCGACAATTATTTTTAAAAATGTCTTAAAAATAATTGTCGATTTCTGTCGGAAGACGCATATATTCGATGAAAATTTCTCGGACATTCAGGTCGGTAAATGTTGTTAATACTGTTTATTATAAACAGAGCATTTACTTAAATATTTGTATCTATAAAAAAAAACGTATAAACATTTAAAAATGTCTTATTTATATATATATATATATATATATATATATATATATATATATATATATGTGTATATATTAAGCTTATCACCCCAAGCAAGGCTGGAAGCCACTATCACGCAAGGGGTTGCATAAGGTTAGGAGGAAGAGCAGATATAGGAGTGGTAAAGGAGAGGATGTGGAGAAAGATAGTGGATCGATCAAGGCAAGGGGGTTACAGAAGAAGATTTGGAGCGAGAGCAGATAGGAATGAAAGGTGAAAGGATGTGGAGAAGGGAAGTGGATAGATCAAGGCAGCTGGAGATGTCGATTGACGTTACACTTAAATAGTTGGAGCTTGTAATTGTCAGGGAAACAGGAATAAGGAAGGGAGTTGCACAGGCGAGATGTGCGAGACATGAAGCTATTGGAGTAGAAGAGACGTCTACATCTAACAGTTTCAGGGGTGGGAACGGGATGCCAGCCTCGTAGGACGTTTAAATTCATGAGGCCTAGGAATCAGCGAAAGCAGCTCCTCGGAGCAATTGTATTGTGTAAAATTATACAAAGGTAGGTATCTCAAAAGAAATATGATAGCTAGTGCTTAAAATCAATTTTAAAAAATTAAAAATCTTTCATCCCGCTTTTATTTTACTTTTAATTTCATCCTAATCGATTAATTTTAATATTTGGAAATAAGCAAAATATATTTCTGTATTGCAAAGCTAGATATCTCGAAGGCGTTTGACAGGGTGTTGCGGGCTGGTTAAGCTCCAGGGCTACGATATTACTGAACGATTGTTTGATTTAATCCAACTCTTCTTTTCAAATCGTGAAAGGAAAGTCGTTTTGAACGGGCTCGCTTCCAGATCCTTTCACATGAACGCGAGTTCTATCCTGGATCCTACACTGTTTCTGATCTTCATCAATGATATTTCTGATGTCATCATTTCCCAAGTAGGCATTTATGCTGATGACACTACCATTTACTCCTGTCTCAATAGCAAATCCTTTGATAAAGTTAACCTGACCGCTGCTCTTGAAAAGGAACTCCAATCAGTGGTTAATTGGGGCAAGAAATGGTTCGTAAATTTTAATGCTTCAAAAACGAAACTGCTCTCATTTAACCACCATAGAGAAACGTTCCTGTCCACCATGAGCATGAGTGACGCTAGACTCGTGGAGAGCAACACACTGCGCCTACTTGGCCTCACATTTTCAACTGACTTGAAGTGGAACAACTACATCGAATTAATAGCTGCATCTACTGCAAGGAAAGTTGGGTCACTGTGTCGTGCCAGAAGTTTTTTTCTCGTCAGAGTCCATCTTGCGCATTTACAAATCTTCCATCCATCCGTGTATTGAATACTGTTGCCAAATCTGGTCAGGTGCTGCCAGTACTCATCTCGAGGTTTTTGACAAAATCCAAAGAAGAATCTTCAATGTAATCGATCCTGACTTGGTACCTCGACTGCAATCACTTCTCTCAGACTTGACGCGGCTTCCCTCTGTCTTTTCTACAAATATTTTCATGGCAATTCTCTGACATGCTTTCTCACCTTGTGACCCGACTTCATGAATTTAAGCGTGCTACTAGAACGAACATTACGAAAGTGACAACGAGTACTCGTTGACATTAAAAACGCGTCAACGAGTGTTCGTTGACATCACAATAGATTTTATCAAGATTTTCCAAGGAGGAAACATTTTTAAAATAATCTCATTCATTTGTGAGTAAGTCCTGAAAGTTTCATTAAAATCCAACAATTATTTGATTTTTGCAAGAATTTCCAAATCAATGTGTTTTTTGCCGCAAAAGAAGACGCTAACATTTCCTATATTAATCTTTGATCGACACGCTGACGCCAAAAACAAAACCTTCAAAAGTTCTAAAATGGATCAAAAATATAATTAAATAATCAAAAAATCTTTTGGTTTTTCCTCTTAATAACAACAATGATTTTGACGATAAAAGCTTGTTTTTAAGTTTGGGGCATTTTTTCATCATGGTACGCTCATTTCTTTTAGCAAATTTGTGGAGGTACCTATATAAAGCATTGTTTATGTAAACAAACATATATACTCATTCTATGATAAAATTATTTCTAACATTAGGGAAGATAGGTCTAAACGAATTTTGTCAACAAATGTTGGAATACACGTAAACTGAGATCAACCCGGTGAGTAGATACTGATCAGGCTGACGGAGACTAAATGGTATCTCGTCATCAATAGCAGAAAACGTCCATTTTTTTACTGTTCAAAGAAGAATAGATTCTTCTTTGAGCATTACCATTTTTATAATACTCGTTATATATTCAAACGGTAAACGTATCAATTTAGGAACGAAGCAGTTCTATAATAATGCCGACCTTATCTCGAAAGGCAATGCACCCAAACTCAGCAGACCAAACAAATTTATCAGTATTTATGTTTGCAAAATGACAGCTCTAATGTTGAAGAGCAGCAAAACAATTTCCCAACGGACGCAGAGCGTCCATAAATATCGGCTTATGGCCATGATTTACGAGATGTAACTCAAGTCTAAAATCGTTTCTTATAAGTGGAACATCCGGTTTTGGATTTCCGGTCAGCGGAGAGCAAGATTGAATTGCATAAAAATTAAATCAAGACAAATTAATTATTAGGCAGAAGGAAAAATCGATACATTTGGAATTTAATGGTGTACTAATAATTGGGAGGAATCGACTTTAATGGCGATAAACTTTCATAATGATCTCATTAAACAAATTTCCACTAATGAACACATTTCTAACAAAAACAGATCAATTGCCTGACTTGTGATATCTGAGTGTAAAGAATTTTTTTCTAATCAATCAGTAAAGGTAATTCGTACCCCGTAAGAGATGAATCAGCTGAGCAGTTAATTCCAGCGGACCCTACAAATGAGAACCATAGTTGACACTTTCGCTAACCCAGTGCTTCCCAACCGATTTTGAGCCATGCCACTTTTTGGATTTGTAAAATTCTGGTGCCACTTGTAATATTTAATTCTTACATACATGCCAATTACACATGTACGTACATACACACAAAATATTTTTATTTATGCATACTGTATATGCATCGTACGTTATTCACACGCATTAACACTCTCACTCAGGTTCAGTAGAAAACAAATGACTGTTAATAACTCATCCTTGAATTGGCCCCTTATTCTGTTGGTATAGTAAGCCGAAGGGTGCACATACTACGCATGCCCAACCAAAATATTACCATGCTATACCAGTGGAACATACGCCCCACGTTGGGAATCTTTGCGCTAACCCTATCAATCTAGTAGAAGCCATTGCATCTCATTGTTGAACGAAGATAGATAAAACAGAATCAATCCTTCAACATATTTTGTCGTTTGTGATTTTCCCAGAACTGGATTCCTTTTCGCTTACGCCACCTTTTTTGTATCTACCCATAACGATCACCTGCCATGTGTAATCCACACCAAAATATACCAGATTATCTGAATCAATGAGGAGCTTTTGTTCTAAGGGAAGTTGATGTGTGATGACCCCAGTATGAACCGAGATGAACCTGAGAATAACTAAAAGTAGAATTTGCACTCAGTATCACACCACAGGATTATAGTAGCCAAATTCACCAGAGGTTTGACCTAGAAGGTAACCTCATCGTCATCAGGTGAATATATGCGCCTCACAGGTTCTCAGTGGCTGTACCAATATGTAACCTGCTCTTAGGATGTGCACACTTGGGGCAGCTGGATGACATTAAGATATATAAGGGTGTTTATATACGGGCCCAACTCGAGAGGGGAAAAACATAGTTTCTCATATCCTTGCGCGAAAATCTACGTTCGGAAACAGCCCCAGACACCGTATACCGATATGAATTGACGAAGTCTGGAGGTCAATATTTTATTGTTTGATTGATTTGTTTTTACAGATTATTTATTTAAA
Source organism: Acanthosepion esculentum (assembly GCA_964036315.1). NCBI lineage: Eukaryota > Metazoa > Mollusca > Cephalopoda > Sepiida > Sepiidae > Acanthosepion > Acanthosepion esculentum. The sequence continues at coordinate 89,252,649 of OZ038504.1, forward strand.
ACCGGATATTTAGACTGTAAGAATATTTGGGCGATAATGATTTTATTGATATAATTCTTACTGATTAACCCATAGCTGGGCGATAAGAGGTGGATTCATACCTTTTCCAAGGGTATTTGCGCGTAAGGGAACATAACGAACTCAACTTGAATAAGAACTCGGCTCTCTGATTTCAAATTGCCAGTCGTTATTCATTACACCAATCGCACAATCAAGCTGACATCACTTGGTATTTCCAAGCGGTCACCAATCTAGTCACTGACCAAGCTTGACGTTGCTTAACTTCGGTGATCGTGCGGGGACCGGTATTTCCACGTGATGTGACCGTAAGCCTAGAGGTCAATAGACAATAATTTTACCTATAAGAGATTTAGTATCGTGTTTTTATTAGTCTTTAGAGGAATCACGCTACACGGTCATGAAGTTGCATCCAAAAGTAAACCCAGGGTTAGTGCAAGCCATACTGCTACTATTTTGTAAAGATTTTTATAGTCGCGTGGGCTTAGGGTATGTTAAAATGAACAACTTATTTACCAGCACCAAGAAGATTAATGGAGGCTGATAATAACGAGGTAACAAACAAGAATTTAATGAATTAAGAGTGTAAATTCGTAAATAAATAAGGAATTTATTTACGAATATACACGCTTGAAGTAGTGTCAGTAGCTCATTGTAGGAAAATAAATCAGAATTTTTTAAAGTCCGTACTTTCAACGAATTGTTATGAAGAGGGAATGTTCATACAACAGGTTAAATGATCTGATATATATATATATATATATATATATATATATATATATATATATATATATATCGACTATTTCATATTAAATCCCCAAAATTTTTGTAATAAAGTTTGTTTAAAAAGACTTTAACAAACAGATAATTAAATTCCTCATAGACTGTTTAAACATTCAAACTTATATCAAACATTATAATATTTATGAACTCTCAAAGTAAAGCAAAATAACAGCGCCTATTTCGGGCCTTTCATTCCAAAGAAAGTTAATGACACTTTCTCTCATAACTTCTTTCTCTCTTTTTCTCTTTATGCCTTTTTCTCCTCTCCCCCTTCCATATCAATATATAACTTCCGTTAAGTTAACCGATTTAATGTGTCAATGTCTGGATTTCCTCAAACAATTTAAATTTGAAAGAATAGAAATGTTACATCTAACTCATCATGTCTCTCTCCCCCCTCACTTCCTCACTTTGTTAATTTACATATAATTAGTACTGCCCGTCAAAAATGTGTAAATTTCTTTTCATTTTTCGTTTCAACCTTTGGAAGTAAAATCTGATGATCCGCTGTCCTTTAAAAGGACTGCGATGAAATAATTTATTATATGGAACTTTAAAGTGGTCTGCTTTTATTTAAATATATATATATATATATATATATATATATATATATATATATATATATATATATATATATATATATATATATATATATATGATAATATAATTGGCAAGTAATTTTATATTGACAAGAACTTCAATGCTGGTCATGTGGAATAGAAATGAAACTTTTCACATGACTTCAGACACTCTCTTCTGATTAATTTTTGTCCTCATTTTATTCACTTGAAGTAGTGTCAGTAGCTCATTTCAGAAAAATAAATCAGAATTCTTAAAATCCATAGTTTTAATGAATTGTCATGAACAGGAAATGTTCATACAACAGATTAAATGATCTTATACAAAACTTTTTTTAAAAATGTTTAAAGGAAAGGTAGGAGAGTTTGTTGCTCACTGAAGAGATATATGGTTTACATATGTTCAAAAGTAGACAAAGAGAGATAGTTTGAAATATTTAACTTTCTTGGATTGTTGAGAGAAAATTCTTTGAAGTCCCGTGTACTGGCTAGAGGCTGATAATATAATTGGCAAGTAATTTTATATTGACAAGAACTTCAATGCTGGTCATGAGGAATAGAAATGAAACTTTTCACATCACTTCAGACACTCTTTTCTGATTCATTTTTCTCCTCATTTTATATCAAAATGAATTTTGAGTTAATTCACTACTTTCTTTCCTTTTTCTTCTTGGTTCAATAGCTAATTTTTGTGAAGTCAAGGTTTTCATTGGTCTAAAAAAATTTTCACATAGGTTCATGAATTCTTTTCCCTCTCAGCTAACCAGTTAATTTTAAACGTCCATAGTTTTAACGCATTGTTATGAAGAGGAAATGTTCATACAACAAACTGACACAAAATAATACTAAAAAATGTCTGAAAGAAAGGTAAGAGGGTTTGTTACTCACCGAAGGGATATATGGTTTGAATACATTCAAAAGTAGACGAAGGGAGATAGTTTGAAATACTTAGCTTTCTTGGATTGTTGAAATAAAGTTCTTTGAAGTGCTAAGTGCTTGGTTAAGGCCGATAATATATTTAGCGAATAATTTGACGCTGGCAAAAGCCTGAACGCTAGACGCGGAAACAGAAATAAAACTTTTCACGTGACATCAGACACTCTTTTCTTGTTGATTTAATTTTTTATCCTCATTTAATATCAAAAAGGATTTCGCATAGGCTCACTATTTTCTTTTCTTTCTTTTTTCTAGGTTCAACAGCTAATTCATGTGAAAAACAGGGTTTTCATTGATCCAAAGAAAATTTCATATAGGCTCGCGAATTTCTTCCCGTCTTTTTCGCTCAAATTTGAAGCGAATGGGTAAAGGGAGTTATTATTATTTCATACTCACTACAATTTAATTGCTTTAAAATCGTACTGTATTAAAATTACGAAACAGCAAGTCTGGCACGCATTGCGTCAATAACATTCGTTTGTGTATTTATTTAATTAAAAGAAACGTATGTTTGTTTTTCTTTGCGATACACGTATTCTTGTCTCAGCTAAATCTCGATGCAAATATAAAAAGACGTTACTTCTTATTTATGATGATAATAATCTCTTGGAAATGGAGGTCACGAAGAAATACATGGGGTTTCGATTTCAAGCGCTGAAACGTCACACTGTGACCCCAATCGTGTCTGTGTCTAGAGTATGGCAATTATTAAGAAAAAACTTCCAGCCAAACAAAGTCACTCTAGGAAAATATAATCGTTTAATGGCCTTTATGAAAATAAAATATTGTAAATTCTCCGCCATTTCCTTCTTTCGTCAAGATGACAACAGCGAAGATGCAGAGAAGAAAAAAATAAGGATAATGGCGGATGAAAGACGTCGTGATCTTCCCCGTGATGTTGCCGATGAGGTATCGATTTATGGGCGTTTATAAATCAATACAAAGAAATGTTTTAAAATAATTAGATAAACTTATATCAGCTTTCATGTTGCTGATAAGCTTGATAAAAACAACAGTGTAATATAAGGTAATGCTGACTATTTGGGATTTAATATTGAGAATTTTTTAGATAAGAAATCATTCTTACGTATGTCTTCTTACTTAGCATGCTCACCTTGGTTGTAATAATCTATGCATTTCGGCTCTTGTCCACACCGGATTTCATTAGGTATCTACCTTCGTCCTTTTTGGATAAAGCATTCGTTAAAATACAGTGCTGTTCGATATAAGTGACACACCTGTTTTTTTTTTTACTTAAAAATTTTCCGCTTATTGTTTTGGCGATCAAACTAATTTTTAATCTTACTAATATAAAGACCCCTTCCCGACCACCTAGTAACAAAGTTTACTCACCCTAAGGTAATCTATTGATAATTATAATTTTGGATATAAATGAGATTTAGGGAAAAACTCTGTGCAAAAAGAGTGACTCATTTCCTGCAACTAGTAATTAATAGAAACATAACCGAACAGCTTTAAATAAAGAATAATAGAGGTATAATTTATTTATAATAGGTAATATAGGTTCGAAATATTTAATAATCTATCGGACCTCCTTTA
>OZ038504.1:89261523-89264023 GCA_964036315.1 Acanthosepion esculentum
AGAATAAACATGATTTTAATAGCCATGCAAAATGCACTATTATCGAAAAAATAGAAATAGATAGAAAAGATAACCTTAGAAAAATACTAGATGATGATGAAGATAAATGGATTTTGCGCCTCAAAACACTTTGCCCGGACGGACTTAACCACGGACTAAACAGCACAAACAGAATTAATATATAATCCCATAGATCAACCCCCACGCACATTTCTCAACCGTAATAGACAGACATGCTTGCAGAGGTGTTGAGGTATCCTACATAAGCACACTTACACAAATATATACACTTACACACATCACACACACACACACACAAAATTAAAATTAAAGCACACTTATTTCTTGTGTGCAATCTCAAAATTAAAAGATAACATACACTTAACACACTCATCCCCTTCACAACAACCAATAAACATGTCAAAATGACTAAGGAGGTAATTCTGAGACTCACGAATCACCCAGGTTCTATTTTTTTTTAAAAATTGAAAGCGGCAGTTTAACCAATACAAGACCTGACCAAAATTAACGATTAAAAAAAAAACAAATAAAAAACTAGACAAAATTTACTTTCTTCAGAGACAGTCATCCACCCCTGTTGACGTTTTTTTTTTCTTTTTAAGCTTTCCCAGTCAAACTTCTATTTCCGAGATGAACTAACCCTAGTTTTGAAAAGTTCTATGATTAGGAAAACATCACCAAGTAACTTGCATTATTTACATTATTCGGACTGTTATCCTTACCTTCATTGCCATATTCACATTCACGTTTCGGCCGTTGTACGCTCCGGCCTTCTTCAGATTATTAGACTTTCGAATGGAACACTTTATTTCGTCTACCGGGGTAGATTGTTCTAGTTCCACGTGCTATGCCTCTTCCGGATATCTCAGTTATTAACCTTTAACTCAACTTTCCAAGTTTTGGTTCACCACTGCTATGGCCTGGTTTTGAACTTACAACTCTTTGGGTCTAGTCACTGGATCTAACCAATTTAGTTGCCTACAAAATCATAAAAAAAATGTGAAATCGATCTGAGATCAAACATTCTTTTCCAGTTATTGAACTCACACTCTTTTGGGTCCTGGATCTAACTAACGTCCTTATCCACCGTGCCATGTGTCCTTGAGGCGTTAGTTAGATCCAGTGACAGGAACCAAAGAGTGTGAGTTCAATACCCGGTTAAGGCAGTGGAGAACTTGGAGAGGGAAATTAACAGAAGATAACTGATAACTGACATCCATTAAACATGGCACCTGGAACTAGAACAGTCTACCCCAGTGAGCGAAATAAAGGGTTCAGTTCGACATTTCAACCTCCTGAAGAAGTCTGGTGCGTACAAAGGCCGAAACGTTGTAATAAATATTGCGACAAAGATGAGGACAATAGTCCAAATAATGTAAATAATGTACATAATACCTCATCTCAGAAATATAGACATATATATATATATATATATATACACATACATATATATATATATGTGTGTGTGTGTGAGAGAGAGAGAGAGAGAGAGAGTGTGAGAGAGAGTTGATATAATAGGAAAGAACTGTTAGATTGATGATCCGAAGTTCTTTAGTATTTTTTTTAAACAGTGCTCGATACAGAAGTAGAGCCTAGATTATAATTATTTTTAAAAAGTATATGATTCCATCGCGACACAGAATTTACTATATTTCGAAACTACTCAGCAGTATTCAAGTTTCATTTCAATATTAAACCTTAACTGCAGTTTCATCCTCAAGCCATGTTTGGAATAACTAAGCAACGGAATGTTTTACTCATTGATAGTTTAAAAATGGAGGTGTAATCTGGGGTTATTTTTTCACCATCAAGGGCTCTCTGCTTTGATGGAAGTAGGGGTGTTTGTTATATGTCAAGTTTTTGGAGTCGTATAAAGTTGAGTTGGTTTTTGTGTGTGTGTGTGTGTGTGTGTGTGTGTGTTTTTTTTGTTTTTGTTTTTTTTATCCGGCTACAATGGCTAATCTTATCAAGTTACCTGATGTTGTAATTCTGTTGTTTTGTTGTTTTTTTTTTACTGTATGCTAAAACTTTAACTGATTGATGTTGTAGTTCCGGTAGTTTTGGTGTTTATTTATTTATATTTTTGTTGTTCTTTTTTTATTGATGATTTCTTAAAGGAGCGTGAAGATTATGATTAGGTTGTATTTTTAAACCTATTGTTTTAATTGAATTTGTTAATAGATTTTATATGGTATTTTGTAATTTTTATATGGGATTAGGGAAATTATTATTATTATTATTATTATTATTATTATTATTATTGTCCATGTATAAAAAGCTAATTATTCCAAGTGTGTATTTGGTGGTGTCTGCAAAAAACCGTCATCTCATTTCTTTGATTTAATAAATTTCCGTTTCTTAGAAACTTAATAATGTAGTTTTTCATGTAGGCATAAAAGTCATGGGTCATCCCAGATTTACAAGTTCTTGTTCTATTCATTATTTTCCATTTTACTTTTGGTGTTTTTTTTGTTTCTTT